>JAESUZ010004427.1:0-36347 GCA_017311185.1 Proteles cristata cristata | reverse complement strand
AAAAACAGTAGTCTTCTGTATGTCAACATGGTTCCTCTCCTCATCTACCAGCTGGAGGGGATTTTTTTTCTTCAAAATTTACTGTGGGAAATTGGGAATGTCCTTAGAAGTTAATCTCATAGTATTGTGTCCCCCACCATGACCGGGTTCCCTTGGAGTACTTCTTTCTAAGACTTGTCCACACTGAGTTTTCAGAAATTCCCCAGTTATGGCAGTTTTTTCTGCCCCAGCATTGGTTCTCATGGTGGTTTCCACTTGTGAGTCTGCTCCCATAAGTCATGACTCATGTATCTGCCTGTCTTTGCAAAGTTGGGGGCAGCAGTTTCCCCTATGTCTTCTCCTTTCTTATAAATCCAAGAAGAGCTGTTTTGTTTTCAATCTGTTTAGCTTTTTACTTGTTATTAGGACAAATGGCCACTTCCAAGATCCTTGCATGTGGAACTGGAAATCATCCCCTTTCTTTTTATTTTATAATAATTTGTTTTGTTTGCCTGGTTTTTCTTGTAAGACACTTTTCATGAGATCTACCCTCTTAAATTTTTTAAGTGCACTTAATAATAGATACCATGCTATATGGCAGATCAGGAACTTACTCATCTTACATAATTGGAACTTCCCATTAATTGAACAATAGTTCCCTATTTTCTCCTCCCCCTGCCTCTAACAACCACCATTCTATTCTCTGGCTCTATGAACTTGAATATTTAGATACATCATATAAATGGAATCATGCATTATTTGTCCTCCTGTGACTGGCTTATTTAACATAGCATAATGTCTTCCAGTTTCATTCATGTTGTCACAAATGACAGGATTTTTTATCTTTTTTAAAGCTGAATAAATTCCATTGTATTATGTGCCACAAATACCTTATTAATTAATTCATTCATTCATTCACTCATTCATTTATTCATTCATCCATTCATCAATGGACACTTAAATGGTTTCCACATATTGAACAATGGAAATACTACTTCAATTGAACATAGGACTGCAGATATGCTTTCAAGATCCTATTTCCAGGGGCGCCTGGGTGGCTCAGTGAGTTAAGCATCCAACTTCGGCTCAGGTCATGATCTCATGATTTGCGGGTTTGACCCCCACGTCGGGCTCTGTGCTGACAGCTAGCTCAGAGCCTGGAGCCTGTTTCAGATTCTGTGACTCCCTTTCTCTCTGACCCTCCCCTGCTCATGCTGTCTCTCTCTCTCTCAGAAATAAATAAAACATTTTTTAAAAAGATTCTATTTCCAATACATTTAGAAATATATCCAAAACCGGGATTGCTGAATCACATAGTTGTTCTAATTTTCTTTTTTAAAAATAAACTTCATGATCTTTTCCATAGTAATTGCATGAGTTTACATTCCCACCAACATTGTACAAGTATTCTAATTTATGCACAAACTCACCAACACTTGTTATCTTTTTTTTTTTTTTTGATAACAGCCATCCTAACTAGTATGGGAGGATAACTCACTATAGTCTTAATTTGAAATTTCTTAATAATTAATGATGTTGACCACCTTTTCATAAATGTGTTGGCTATTTGCAGGTCTTTTTTAAGTAAATATCTATTCAAGTACCTTGTCAATTTTTAATCAGGTTATTAGCATTTTTGGTATTCAGTTATAGGAATTTCTTACATATTTTGGATGCTAACCCATTATCAGATATATGGTTTGCAAATATTTTCTCCCATTCCAAATGTTGCTTTTTCATTCTGTTGATTGTTTCCTGTACTATGCATAAGAATTTTAGTTTCACATAGCCTTACTTTTTTACATTTCTAAAAGTGTCATATCCAAGAAATAATTGCCACCTCTAGTGAAGTTTTCACTTATGCCATTTAAAAAATTATTTTACAGTTTCAGATCTTACATTGAAGTTACTAATCCATTTTGCATTAATTTTTGTGTATGGTGTAAAAGAGGGATCTAATTTTATACCTTTTTATGTGGATATCCAGTTTTCCCAATACTATTTGTTGAAAAGACTATTCTTTCCTTACTATGTATTCCTAGAACATTTGTCAAAGATCATTTGCCCATACATGTGTGGGTTAATTTCTGATATCTCTATTCTATTCCATTGATTTATATGCCTGATTTTATGCCAGTACTATAAGGTTTTAATTACTGTAATTTTGTAATATATTTTGAAATCAGGGAATGTGATGTCTCCAGGTTTGTTTTCTCAAAACTGCTTTGTCTATTCTGGTTCTGATTCCATGAAAATTTTAGAATTCTTTTTCATTTTTGTAAAAAATGTCATTGGGGTTTTTATCGGGGTAGGATTAAGTCTGCACAACACTTTGGGTAGCATGGACATTTTAATCAATATTAAGTATTCCAGCCCATAAACATGTGATATCTCTCCATTTACTCTCCATTTACTGATTTCTTTCATCGGTGTTTGCAGGGTGAAAGTCTTTTATCTTCTTGGTTAAGTTTATCCCAAAGAATTTTATTCTTTTAATTGCTATTGTAAATAGAATCTTTCCTCCTTAATTTCTAGTCCATGCAATTCATTGTTAGTGTATAGAAATGTGACTGATTTTTTATTTTATACCCTGCAACTTTACCAAAATCATTTATTATTTCTGGTTGTGTGTGTGTGTGTGTGTGTGTGTGTGAGTCTCTAGGGTTTTCTACAAATAAAACCATCTCATCTGCAAACAGAAATAATTTTACATCTTTCTTTGTAATTTGGATACTTTTATTTTTCATTCAGTACAATTTTGAATATAAATGGTAATGTTGAGCATCTTTGTCTTTTCTTGATCGTAGGGGAAAGGCTTATGATTTATTTGATCATAATGTTAACCATAGGCTTGTCAAATATGGACTTTATTATGCTAAAATACATTGCTTCTATACTTAGTTTGCTGAGCATTTTTATTATGAAAGGGTGTTAATTTGTCAAATGCTTTTTTGGCATCGATTGAGATGATCATGTGGTATAATATATTAGGATAACAAAATTATCCTTAATTTTGTTACTGTGGTATATCACACTGATTGATTTGTGTATGTTGCATGATCCTTGTATCCCTGGGATGAATCCCACTTGGTCGTAGTGTATGATTACTTAATGTGCTGTTGAATTTGGTTTTTTAGTATTTTGTTGAGGATTTTATACAAGTGTTCATCAGGGATATTAACAAGAAGATTTCTTTTCTGATAGTGTCTTTCTCTGGCTGAAGTATGAGGATAACATTAATCTTATAACATGAATTTGAAAGTGTTCCTTCCTCTTCAATATTCTGGAAGAGTTTGAGAAAGATTAGCATTATTTTTTAAGCATTTAGTAGAATATTTTTTTTTTACAAACAGTTTATGGTCAAGACAGTTTCCATATAACCCCAGTGCTCATCACCACAAGTGCTCCCCTCCATGCCCATCTCCCCCCTCCCCCCCATATCCAACAGTCCTCAGTTTGTTACCAGCATTCAAGAGTCTCTCATGGTTTTTTGCTCTCCATTTCCCCCACCATGTCCCCCTCTCTCCCTCACGGTTCTCCATTAACTTCCTCCTAATCTTGCCAAAGGTGCAAATATACAGTATTTGTCCTCTGCCTGACTTATTTCGCTCCCCATAACACCCTCAAGGTCCATCCATGTTGCTACACATGGCCAGATTTCATTCTTTCTCATTGCCATGTAGTATTCCATCGTAGAAATAAACCACATCTTGATCCATTCATCCGTGGATGGACACTTAGGCTCTTTCCATGTTTTAGCTATTGTTGAGAGTACTGCTGTGAACATTGGGGTACATGTGCCCTTATGCGTCAAAACTCCTGTATCTCTTGGGTGACTTCCGAGAAATGTTACTGCTGGGTCATAGGGGAGTTCTAGTGTTAAATTCTTGAGGAACCTCCACACTGTTTTCCGGAGGGCCTGCACCAGTTTACATTCCCACCAACAGTGTAGGAGGGTGCCCGTTTCTCCACATCCTCGCTAGCATCTAGAGTTCTCTGATTTGCTCATTTTAGCCACTCTTACTGGCGTGAGGTGGTATCTCAGTGTGGTTTCGATGTGTATTTCCCTGATGAGGAGGGATGCTGAACATCGTTTCATGTGTCTGTTGCCATCTGGATGTCCTCTTTGGAGAAGTGTCTGTTCATATCTTCTGCCCATTTCTTTACTGGATTGTTTGTTTTTCAGGTGTGGAGTTTGGTGAGTTCCTTATAGATTTTGGATATTAACCCTTTACCTGATATGTCATTTGCAACTATCTTTTCCCATTCTGTTGGTTGCCTATTAGTTTTGTGGATTGTTTCCTTTGCTGTGCAGAAGCTTTTAATCTAGACGAGGTCCCAATCGTTTATTTTTGCTCTTGCTTTTGGGGATGTGTCAAGTAAGAAGTTGCTGCGGTGGAGGTCAAGGAGGTTGTTTCCTGCTTTCTCCTCTAGGGTTTTGATGGTTTCCTGTCTCATGTTCAGGTCCTTTATGCATTTTGAGTTCGTTTTTGTGTATGGTGTGAGAAAATGATCTACTTTCATTCCTCTGCATGTTGCTGTCCAGTTCTACCAACACCATCTGTTAAAGAGACTGTCTTTTATCCTTTGGGTATTCTTTCCTGCTTTGTCAAAGATTAGGTGGCTGTATACCTTTCGGTCCAGTTCTGAGTTCGCAATTCTATTCCTTTGGTCTATGTGTCTATTTGTGTGCCAATACCATACTGTCTTGATGATGACAGCTTTGTAGTAGAGGCTAAAGTCTGGGATGGTGATACCTCCTGTCTTGGTTTCATTCTTCAATATTACATTGGCTATTCCAGGTCTTTTGTGGTTCCAGACAAATTTTAGGAGAGTTTGTTCTAGTTTTGAGAAGGATGCTGGTGCCATTTTGATTGGGTTTGCATTCAACGTATAGATTGCTTTGGGTAGTAATGACATTTTAACTATATTTATTCTTCCTATCCATGAGCATGAAATGTTTTTCCATTTCTTTGTATCTTCTTCAATTTCCTTCAGAAGTTTTCTATAGTTTTCATCATACAGATTTCTTCTTTCCTTGGTTAGGTTTATTCCTAGGTATTTTATGGTTTTTTGTGCAATTGTGAATGGGATCAGATTCTTGATTTCTCTTTCTGTTTCATTATTGGCGTGTAAAAATGCAACTGAGTTCTGTACGTTGCTTTTGTACCCTGCAACTTTGCTGAATCTTGGATCAGTTCTAGTAGGCTTCGGGCAGAGTCTGTTGGGTTTTCTATGTAGAGTATCATGTGGTCTGCGAAAAGTGAAAGTTTGAGTTCCTCTTTGCCAATTCTCATGCCTTTTATTTCCTTTTGTTGTCTGATGGCTGATGCTAGGACTTCCCACACTATGTTAAACAAAAGTGGTGAGAGTGGACATCCCTGTCGTGTTCCTGATATCAGGGAGAAAGCTCTCAGTTTTTCCCCGTTGAGGATGATGTTAGCTGAAGGCTTCTCATAGATGGCTCTTATGATGTTTAAGTAAGTTCCTTCTATCCCGACTTTCTCTAGAGTCTTTATTAAGAAGGGATGCTGTATTTTGTCAAATGCTTTTTCTGCATCTATTGACAGGATCATATGGTTTTTATCTTTCCCTTTGTTGATGTGATGTATCACATTGATTGATTTGCGAATGTTGAACCAGCCCTGTTACCCAGGAATGAATCCCACTTGATCTTGGTGGATCATTCTTTTTATGTCCTATTGGATTCTGTTTGCAAGTATCTTGTTGAGGATTGTTGCATCCATATTCATCAAGGATATTGGCCTGTAGTTCTCTTTTTTTGCTGGATTTTCTTCTGGCTTGGAAAGCAGAGTGATGCTGGCTTCATAAAATGATTCTGGGAGTTTTCCTTAGATTTCTATTTTTTGGAATAGCTTGAGAAGAATTGGGATTAATTCTGTTTTAAATGTCTGGTAGAATTCCCCAGGAAAGCCATAGGTCCAGGGCTCTTATTTGTTGGGAGATTTTTGATAACTGATTCGATTTTTTCACTAGTTATGGGTCTGTTCAGATTTTCTATTTATTTCCGTGTGAATTTTGGTAGTGTGTGTGTGTTTAGGAATTCGTCCATTTCTTCTAAGTTGTACAGTTTGGTGGCATATAATTTTTCATTGTATTCCCTAATAATTACTTGTATTTCTGAGGGGTTGGTTGTAATAAGTCCATTTTCATTCATGATTTTCTCTATTTGTGTGCTCTGTCTTTCCTTTTTGATAAGTCTGGCTAGAGGCTTGTCAGTTTTGTTTATTTTTTCAAAAACCAGCTCTTGGTTTCATGGATCTGTTCGATTGTTTCTTTGGACTCTATGTTGTTTATGTCTGCTCTGATTTTTACTATTTCTCTTCTTCTACTGGGTTTATGGCATTCTTGTTGCTCTGCCTCTAGTTCCTTTAGGTGAGCTGTTAGATTTTGGACTTGTGCTTTTTCTAATTTCTTGAAATAGGCCTGGAGTGCAATGTACTTTCCTCTCAGGACTGCCTTTGTCGCATCTCATAGAATTGGATTGTTGGATATTCATTTTCATTTGTTTCCACATATGTTTTAATTTCATCTCTAATTGCCTGGTTGGCCCATTCATTCTTTAGTAGGGTGTTCCTTAATCTCCATGTTTTTGGAGGTTTTCCGGACTTCTTCCTGTGATTGATTTCAAGTGTCAAAGCATTATGATCTGAGAGTGTGCATGGTATGATCTCAATTCTTTTAATATTTATTGATGGCTGCTTTATGTCTCAGTATGTGATCTATCTTGGAGAATGTGCCATGCGCACTTGAGAAGAAAGTGAATTCCCTGGCCTCAGGATGTATAGTTCTAAATATATCTGTCCGATTCAACTGGTCCAATGTGTCTTTCAAGTCCATTGTTTCTTTAGTGATTTTCTGTCTGGTTGACCTATCCATTTCTGTAAACGGAGTATTAAAGTCCCCTGCTATTAGCTTATTCTTATCCATAAGCTTGTTTCTGTTTGTGATTAATTGTTTTAAATATTTAGGTGCTCCCATATTCGGTGCATAGACATTTATGATTGTTAGTTCTTCGTGATGGATAGAGCCTGTAATTATTCATCTCTTGTTCTTGTCTTTAAAGTCCAGTTTGTCTGATATAAGTACAGCTACTCCAGCTTTCCTTTGATTTCCAGTAGCATGATATATATTTCTCCATCCCCTTACTTTTTTCTGAAGGTACCTTCCAGTCTAAGATGTGTTTCTTGTAGACAGCATATAGATGGATTTTGTACTTGTATCCATTCTGCTACCCTACGGCTTTTAAATAGAGCATTCAGCCCATTTACGTTCAGTGTTATTATTGAAATATGTGGGTTTAGAATCTTTGTGTCCTTTGTGGGGTTTGTGCTTGTGGTGGTGTCTCTGGTATCTTGCATTCCTTGCAACCTTTCCTTCAGAGCGTCCCTCTCAGGATTTCTTGTAGGGCTGGCTTAGTGGTGACAAATTCTTTCAATTTCTGTTTATTTGTAAAGACTTTTATCTCTCCTTCTATTTTGAATGACAGGCTTGCTGGATAGAGGATTCTTGGCTGCATATTTTTTCTGTTCATCACATTGAAGATCTCCTGCCATTCCTTTCCGGCCTGCCAAGTTTCAGTAGATCGGTCTGTCTCTGCTCTGATAGGTTTCCCTTTGTATGTTAGGGCCCTTCGCTCCCTAGCTGCTTTCAAAATTCTCTCTTTGTCCTTATACTTTGCCATTTTTACTATGATATGTGGTGCAGAAGATCAATTCAAATTTCGTTTGAGGGGAGTCCTCTGAGCCTCTTATATTTCAGCGTTTATTTCCTTCCCCAGGTTGTGGAAGTTCTCTGCTATAATTTGTTCCAGGACTCCTTCAGTACCTTTTCCTCTCTCTTTTTCTGGGACTCCTATGATACGGATATTGTTGCTTTTGACCATATCGCTGAGCTCTCGAACTCTTCTTTCATGTTCCTGGATCAGTTTGTCTCTTTTTTTTCTCAGTTTCCTCTTTTTCTACAATGGTGTCTTCTAATATTCACTTATTCTCCTTTCTGCCTCTTCAGTCCGTGCTTTGGACGCCTCCAGTTTATTATGTATCTCATTTATCCCATTTTTAAAGTCACCATAACTATTTTTATGCTCCATGTTGTTTGTAGCTGTATTTCTCTGATGTCCTCCATGCTTTTTTCAAGCCCGGCGATTAATTTTATGATTATTGTTCTCAATTCTTGTTCAGTTATGTTGCTTATATCTCCTTTGAGCAGTTCTCTAGCTGTCATTTGTTCCTTCAGTTTCATTGGAGGAGAGTTCTTCCATTCGTCATTTTGGTTAGCTTTCTATCTCTTGTTAATTTTAAAAGCTTGTTGTACACAAGGCCCTTGCTAGTTCTGCTGTATTAGAGAGGGCTCTTTTCACTCTTCAGGGCCTGTCTGTTCAGGAAGTGTTCTTTGGATGGTGTCTCTTGGTTTCTCTTGTGGAGTGTTTTGTTCTTTTGTTTCCCTACTGGTAGTGGTGTTTGGGCCTCTCCACCATGTGTAGTTTGGCTTGTTTCTTGAGCCAGCCTGGAAAAAAGAAAATAGACAACCACAGAGGGAACACAGGTACACAAATGCACAGACAAAACCAATAAACACACAAACCCAGACTCAGGTAAAACCAGCTACAACAACTACAAAACAGCTATCTGGAGGGGATGGGCATGGTTTGGTGTAGGCAGGCCTGGTCTCCACTGTGTCTGCTGGCCTCCCTGAGGCCCCTCTTTGGTGGTTGTGGGGAGAAGAATGGCGTCACCACAGTCGCCTCTCAACCAAGCGTTGTAAATCACATCTTCGGTCAGATCTTCCTGTGCTGAGGATGTAGCCAAGGTGGGGTGAGTTCTATGCCCGAAACGCCACCTGTTTCCAAGTCCCAGTCTGCGGGCGTTGTTATACTGCCCTGAACAGTCCCACAGGTCGCTGCTTCCCTGTTGCCTGGGGATTGAGTGGGGGATGGGGGAAGTGTCCCAGCCTCAGATCCGCGGGTGTCAAGCAGGGATACAACCTGAGTGTGTTCAGGGAATGTAGCAACTTCAGGTCCCTAGAGTCCACATTGTTGCAGCGCGCCACCGTTGCTTCAGTGGGCCGCTGTCGTGGGCCACTGCTGCTTTACCGGACGCCGGCACTGCTTCACTGGGTCGCTGCTGCCGCAGCTTCAGCGGGCTGCTATGGCGCGCGCGCCATTGCCAGCTTCACTCATCCCCGGGACCGCCTCCACAGGCATTGCTGCCGGTTCACCGAGCCCCAGCAGCCATGGATGGTGCCGGACGCACGGCAGTTCAGTTTTTCCTGGCGCCTTCTGGCACCAGGGCACCTAGTTTAAAGTCAGTACCCCAGCCAGAGCTAAAAAGCACAGTCTTTCCAAGGTATGGTTTTTTGTTGTTGTTTTTTTTCCCTCTTCTCCAGGGATGGTTCTATGAGCAATCTCAGCTTTTCTTTCCTTTCCTCTGGACTCGTGGCAGCTCGCCACTTCTCAGCGGTTTATCACTCACCACAGCTGCTCACAAGCCGGGTTCCCTCCCCTCCCTCCATATCTCTGGGTCCAGTCCCGCTTTTATCTTCCCCAGTTCACACTCACCCACTTCTGAGGTTTCCTTCCCAGTGTACTCTGTCTCTTTCTCTTCCCAAACTCCTGTGGCTCAGTTTTCTACGACTTCAGGCCTTCTCTGTTTGAGAGATGGGTCCAGGCGAAATGTATGGAACTCCTTACTTCTCCGCCATCTTGCCTCTGTCTTGCATGTTATTTAACTTTCATGTATTTTTGTTTTTTCCAGATTTTTTCTTGTGGTCGATTTCTAGTTTCATTGTGTTGTGAGCAGAGAAGATGCATCTACATCTTCAATCTTTTTAATTTGTTGAGGCCTGATTTTTGGCCTAATTTGTGATCTATTCTGAAAAATGTCCTATGTGCATTTGATAAGAATGTGTATTCTGTTGTTTTAGGATGGAATGTTCCAAATATATCTGTTGAATCCATCTGTTTCAATGCATTATTCAAAGCCATTCTTTTCTCTTGATCATCTGCTTGGATGATGTGTCTATTGATGTAAGTGGGGTGTTAAAGTCCCCTACTCTTATTGTATTATTATTAATTAGTTCTCTTAGGTTTGTTATTAACTGTTTTATGTACTTGAATTCTCCCATACAGAGTGCATAAATATGTACTATTGTTATATCTTCTTGGGTGATTATTTCCTTTATGATTATATAGTGTCCATCTTTGTCTCTTTCATGGACTTTGTTTTAAAGTGTATTTTATCCAATATAAGTATTGCTATTTTGGCTTTATTATGACATCAATTTGCATGATAAATGTTTTTCCATTTCTTCACTTTTGCTTTATAAGTTTCTTTAGTTCTGAGATGAGTCCCTTGTAGGCAGCATATAGATGGGTCTTGTCTTTTAATCCTATATTTCACCCTATGTCTTTTAATTGAAGCATTTAGTCCATGTACATGGAGAGTAATTATTGATAGATACGTATTTATTACCATTTTGTTTCTTATCATGTAGTTGTGTTTGTAGTTTATTTTTTTGCATGTCAACATTTTTTGATTTGTGGTTACAATTCAGTTTATATATAGCATCTTCTGCATATAGCAGCCTATATTAGTCTGTAGTTCACTTAACTTTGAATTAATTCTTTACTCTTTTCCTCTCCACATTTCAGATATTTGATATCATGCTTTACATTCGTTTACCTTGTGCTTCTCTTGACTGATTTTTACAGATATACTTTATTTTCTTTTGCTTTTGTGCTTCTTATTTTTCTTACTCTAATTTATTGTTTTTATTTTCCATTTCCAATATGTCCTCCTTAATATTTCCTATAGGGCTGTTTTAGTAGTCATGAAATCTTTTAACATTTTTGTATGGGAGACTTTAAGTTTTATTTATTTATTTATTTTTTATTAAAAAAAATTTTTTTAATGTTTTATTTATTTCTAGGAGAGAGAGAGACAGCGTGAGCAGGGGAGGGTCAGAGAGAGAGGGAGTCACAGACTGAAACAGGCTCCAGGCTCTGAGCTGGCAGTCAGCACAGAGCCCGACGCGGGGCTCGAACCCACGAACCGCAAGAGCATGACCTAAGCGAAAGTCGGACGCTTAACCGACCAAGCCACCCCGGCGCCCCAAGTTTTATTTATTTTGAGCAAGAGAGAGAATAGGTAGGGGAGGGCAGGGAGATAGAGAGGGAGAGAGAGAATCTCAAGCAGGCTCTGCACTGCCCTGACACAGGGCTCAAACCCATAAACCATGAGATCATGACCTGAGCCAAAACTAAGAGTCAGATGCTTAACCACTTAACCAACGGAGCCACCGAGATGCTTCTGGGAATTCTTTATCTGTCTTTGTATTCTGAATGATTGCCTTGATAGATAAAATATTCTTGGTTGAAGATATTCCTTTTTCAGCACTTTGAATACATCATGCCACTCCCTTCTGGTATGCAAAGTTTCAACTGAAAACTCAGCTGATAACTTTATGGGATTTCTTTGTATTTAACGGTCTTTTATTCTTGTACCCTTTAAAATTCTTTATTACTATTTTTTTTTGCCATTTTAATTACTTTGTGTCTTGTTGTGATCCTCCACAGGTTGAATTTGTTTGGGATTCTTGATGCCTCTTGAATTTGGATCTGTTTCCTTCCTAAATTCAAAAAGTTTTCAGTTATTATTTCTTCTGATACATCTTCTGCCTTCTTTTCTCTCTGTTCTTTATCTGGGCTTCCTATAATGCAAATGTTTTTATGCTTAATGATATCACTGAGTTGTCTCTTATGCAGTGTTTTTTGTTTTTTGTTTTTTTTGGTCTTACCTTTTCAGCCTGACTTCTTTCCATACTCTATCCTCTTCCTTGCTATCTGTGATATTAGTGAGACCAGGCAGGCAGGCTCTGAGGGGACATGACAGCAGAAGGGCTTGAGGCAGGGCATCAGTGTTAGGAAAATGTGTACTGAGCTCCAAGTCCTAGGCCAGATTCCCCACAGCACTATGCTGTGTTCACAGAGTGCAGTGGCAGTGGTGATGGTGATAATGGTTTGGAGCATGCTATGTCTGTGTGGATGACAGCAGGGCAGGGTATGCATGGAGCATGATCAAATTTGTACTGAGCTACTAGTCCTTGGCTGGATTCCCTGAAGTGCAGTGGCAGCTGGCACACAGCAGCGGCTGCAACCAGGGTTACAGCTTGTGTGCATGTGGTGAGTGGGCACAACATATGGCATCTGTGTGCAAGGGGGCTAGGCATACCATGACATCTTTGTGTCTGGTGGCTAGGTGTGGAATGTGAAGAGTTAGTAAAGCTTGCACTGAGCCACTAGCCCTAGGCTGGATCCCCCAAAGCACAATGGCCACAGGGGCATGGTATGTGGAGGCAACAGCTGTACTGGGTTCTCATGACATTAACAAAATTTGTGTTGAGCCCAGGGCAGAGGTCAGCAGGCTTGAAATAGGCAAGTTCTCAGGAAAACTCATGGTCAGGGTACACTGCTAACTGGTTAGCTAGCAAGTATCTATGCAGTGCCACCTCCCATAGGTGGCTTTGCGTTTGTGCTGAGGCACAGGGGAAGAAGATGGCATCTGATAGCCCTTTTGTTTCCAGAGAATCCCTTAACACGCTCTGAAATAAGTATAAACATATCTCCCTCCTATTGTGCAAGCTATGAATTCTATATTGTCTTTCTGGGGGCTGATGTCTCTTTAAGGGCAGAGACCTAATTCTCCCTTGCCTTCCTGGTTTCCCCACTGCTGAGTCAGCTGACATTTAATGCTCCAAGCTCTAAGTCCACTGGTTATACAAACTCACAGAATTCAACTCCTCTGTTTTTCAAGGTCAGATATTATGGGGAATAATTTTCCCTTTTGGGCTCTCTGGTACTTTTCCCTCTCCATGAACACCAGCTCCTGACCTCTGTTTTTGCCTTTCCTAAACTCTTGGATGCAGCTTCTTCTCTACATTTAGTTATAGAGTTTGATCTGCTAGTCTTCAGATAGCTCTCCAGTTTATTTACTTGAATGTGAGTGATGTCTAGATGTAAACATAGGAGAGATGAACTTAGGGTCTTCCTACTCTGCCACCTTGCACCCCTTTAATCACAGGGCATTGCAATATTAAGAGATGCCTTAAGGGGATCTTTTGCTTTCCGTGTATACTCTTCCTTATCTGTATTGTGGAGTAGTCTAATTCCTCCTTGGTTGTTAGCACATTAACCTCCTTCATTTATTTTGCCTATTCCCCTTTTTATAATTATGGAAGCAGTCAAAGTGTCCACTGATAGATGAATGAAGAAGATGTGAGATGTATACATGTATGTGTGTGTGTGTGTAAGTTGTATATATATGTATGTATGTACAGTGGAATATTATTCAGTCATATAAAAGAATAAAATCTTGCCATTTGCAATGACATGGATGGAGCTACAGAATATAATGCTAAGTAAAATAATTCTAGTCAAAAAAATAAGTACCATATTATTTCACTAATATGGGGAGTTTAAAAAACAAATTAACAAAGAAAAAAAGAGGCAAAAAAAAAATCCACACATTTAACTATAGAGAACAAACAATGGTTACCAGAGGAGAGATGCAGGGGATTTGGGGTGGTGAAATAGATGAGGGGATTAAGAGTACACTTATCTTGCTCATCACTGAGTAATGTCTAGAATTTTGAATCACTGTATTGTACGTCGAAACTAATACATACTACCCAAAGCAATCTACACATTCAATGCAATCCCAGTCAAAATTGCACCAACATCCTTCTCAAAACTAGAACAAACTATCCTAAAATGTGTATGGAACCACAAAAGACCCCGAATAGCCAAAATAATACTAAAGAATAAAACCAAAACGGGACGTATCACCATCCCAGACTTTAGCCTCTATTACAAAGCTGTCATCATCAAGACAATATGGTATTGGCACAAAAGCAGACACATAGACCAATGGAACAGAATTGAGAACTCAGAAGTGGACCCAAAAGTATACATCCAACTAGTCTTTGACAAAGCAGGAAAGAGTATCCAATGGAAAAAAAGACAGCCTCTTTAACAGATGGTGCTGGGAGAACTGGAAAGCAACATGCAGAAGAATGAAAATAGATCATTTCCTCACACCATACACACACACACACAAAAACTCAAAATGGATAAAGGACACCTGAACATGAGACAGGAAACCATCAAAACCCTAGAAGAGAAAGCAGGAAACAACCTTCTTGACCTCAATTGCAGCAATTTCTTACCTGACACATCCCCAAAAGCAAAAGAATCAAGAGCAAAAATAAACTGTTGGGACCTCATCAAGATTAAAAGCTTCTGCACAGCAAAGGAAACAATCCATAAAACTAATAGGCAACCATCAGAATGGGTAAAGATAGTTGCAAATGACATATCAGATAAAGGGTTAATATCCAGAATCTATAAGGAACTCACCAAAGTCCTCGCCCGAAAAACAAACAACCCAGTGAAGAAATGGGCAGAAGATATGAACAAACACTTCTCCAAAGAGGACATCCAGATGGCCAACAGACACATGAAACGATGCTCAGCATCGCTCCTCATCAGGGAAATACAAATCAAAACCACACTGAGATACCACCTCACGCCAGTCAGAGTGGCAAAAATGAGCAAATCAGAGGACTCTAGATGTTGGCGAGGATGTGGAGAAACGGGCACCCTCCTACACTGTTGGTGGGAATGTAAACTGGTACAGCCCCTCTGGAAAGCAGTGTGGAGGTTCCTCAGAAACTAATAATAGAACTCCCCTATGACCCAGCAATAGCACTGCTAGGAATTGACCCAAGGGATACAGAAATGCTGATGCATAGGAGCACATGTATCCCAATGTTCATAGCAGCACTCTCAACAATAGCCAAAACATGGAAAGAGCCTAAGTGTCCATCAACGGACGAATGGATCAAGAAGATGTGGTTTATCTATACAATGGAATACTACATTACAATGAGAAACAATGAAATCTGTCCATGTGTAGCAACATGGATGGACCTTGAGGGTGTTATGCTGAGCGAAATAAGTCAGACAGAGAAGGACAAATACCAAATGTTTGCACATATAGGAGGATTAGGAGGAACTTAACTGAGGACCATGGGGGAGAAGAAGGGGGGAAATAGTGGGGGAAAGGGATAGAGGCAAACCATGAGAGTCTCTTGAATGCTGAGAAACAAACTGAGGACTGATGGATGTGGGGGGGAGGGAGGAGATGAGCATGGAGGAGGGCACTTGTGGGGATGAGCACTGGGTGTTATGTGGAAACCAACTTGATAATAAACTATTTGTAAAAAAAAAAAACCACAACTAATATAACACTGTATGTTAGCTACACTGGAATCAAAATAGAAAGAAATGAATGTTAGAGACTAAAAATAAAGGATTCAGAAAAACAAAACAAAACAAAAACAAGGGTGCCTGGGTGGCTCAGTCAGTTGAGCATCCACTGTTTTGATTTCAGCTCAGGTCATGATCCCAGGGTCGTGAGATCAAGCTCTGTATTGGGTTACACATTGAGTGTGAAGCCTGCTTTAGATTCTCTCTCTGTCTCTCTGTCTCTCTCTCTCCGTTTGCCCTTCTCCACAATTGTGTGCATGCTCTCTCTTTCTAAAATAAAATTAAAAAAAAATATGTCTTCTTATACTCACCCTCCAGTGTGGGTGAGTAGATTATAAATGACAAATCTACTTTAACATTTCAATCTCTCTAAACCTTCCTCTCTAAACCTTCTCTCTATCCCTTCCTCTATGTTAAAACCAAAGCAGGTTTGCTATTACAAACTCACACTTTGGTCCACTTCTTGGTCCGTGTTTCAGACAAGCAGCCAAAAAAACCCCAACCCTGTAAGAGCCCTTTCTAACTCCCTGAGCTGCAACATTAAAAACAGTATCTCCACTTAGGGAGCATATATCAATAAGTTTGGCCTCATCCAGCTCTATGTTTCTTCCACTATTATCCCACACACTTAATATCCATTCCCACTCATATTCCTTGGATTGTTATCTGTGTGGATTAGAAACTCAAGTAGTTCTTTTGGAATGTAGTGACCTCCTTATGGGTCATACTTTGTACTTCACCCTTTGCAACCTGCTGGGGCATGATCTAGCTGTAGGTCTAGAAACAAAGAGAGGTGATGGGGATAAGTTCTAAGAATAATCAGTAGTGTTTTGCACATAAACATCCCCAGGGGAGGCCATTAATGTTTCCTCAGGCAATGTAGGTTTATCCCCTCAGCCAGGGGTAAAGAAACCACTTCCACTGAGGTAAGTGGCCTCTTCCACTTGCCAAGAATACTTACTAGAATTTATGGGCTCAATGTTCCCAGTTTCATCAGGGTCTTCCCACACGTCTTCTTTCCACCTTTCAGTATCTCATTCCTTCCTAATTCCTATTTCCTTCCTCATTCTTAATAATGCCCTCATATTAACATTAGATATCCTATGAAGTTGGGAGTTCCACTTGCATTGTAATTTAGCCAGTTATAGGATGAAATTCTGGGTTTGATTTTCAGTAATCTGAGTCCTGTGGTTACAGAAATTCAGGGTCTCTTTCAGGGTACATAGTTTCATGTCACTATGTAGCACTTAAGTTGGGAATTCTAATTTCTGAGCTTATTTTCTATCCTCACTTTGTCCAATGACATTAAGAGCAATTAGCTGATCTCACCATTTTCATTAGTTTGCCAACAATTTACAAAAGTATATACACAGTGACCCAGCTTCTTGTGAAACGCCCAGAGATCGGAAGACCCCCAAAATCAGACCACCAGAGACCAGAGTCAAAGCCAAGCGGCAAGGGTTGTTTATTTGCAGGTTCGAACCTGGGCCTCCGCGCACTCGTTGCCGGTGACGCTAAGAGGCCCTGAACAAAGCCTTTGCAGCCTTTTTATAGACAGAAGTAAACAAGTCATGGGGAGGGACAGGAGATTTCCATGGTTACAAGTTTGCCATTGGTTAACATTAAAATGTGAACATATACCGCATCTGATTGGTTCCCGCCATCAGGTTTTTGGCGGGATCCAATTATAATATTTGGGGTACCTTTGAATTCAGCCTATCATAGAGCGAGTTTGAAGTAACATCTCTCTCTCCAGGCCCTTCCCTCAGCAAGGTGGGGGGCATCCGCTGGCCTTTTCGGATTGGCTTCCGCCAAGGTGGGGTGATGGGGTGACAGGGGGAACATGAAGCTAGTCGCTTGGGCAATCCGGTGGTGGGAAAGCAAGCCTTAAGCATTGTTACAGAAGCAGAAAGAGCTGGTTAGGTAATAGCTTCCCCGTAGCGCAGGCATTTGTTCAGAAGCGGAAAAGCTGGTTAAGTTTTAGGTTTAGTTTATCTAGAACTGGGGCTACGTGCAGCCCGAGGTTTCTCTTAATGGAGGACTTAATTTTTGGCTCTACACTTGCTTCTGATAGATGGTCTATTGATGCCCAATTGTATGTTTTTCATATCTATATTCCTAAAAGATAACAGATTATCAGTGTTCTCCTTAGTACTGGAATAGAGTCATTAGCATTTGAGAATATAATTGGATCAGAGACCCAATTCCAGAAACCCCAGAACCAAATCAGAAAACTCATCCTTAAAATTCTGTTTCTCTATAACCCCTCTCAGTACCAAAATATATATTAGTCAGGGTTCTCTGATAACGAATTGGTTCTGAGAGGGAAAAATCTGTTTTAAGATGGCCGGCAGGGCTGATAAGGAAATACTTGTCCCTGATCAAAAGCTCCCTCTTCTCGGTTCTTCTTCCCACACTGCTTGTCTCATGCATTAATGAGGAATGCGGAAGTAACAGGCTATAAATTACTACCTCTGCTGATGCTCTGGGCTCAGACCCCCAGAGAATGATCTCCTCTGAGCCTACTGGTGTAAAATAAACCTCTTCCCTTCCAAGATCTCCGAGTGCTGCTTGGTTCTTCCGCCAGTCATCCAGACCAGATTTCTGCAACATTTGGTTCCCTGACTGGGAAATCCAAGCACCCTGGCCAGTTGTTGCCACTGGTTTGGGAAAATGGCGAGGCGGTGACGGAACGAGGAATCAGAAAGGAGAAGGTGTGTCCTTCCTGAATTTAAGCAGTCTCCAGCTCGGTCGCCCCAGGCCTGCCAGCTCGGCCATTCCCGCCGGACTCCAGGAGACTTGGCAAGTGAGGACCTGGAACCGACGTCGGAAACCAGTAAGGCCTGGGCCCTAACTCTGTCCTGTCCTGCCTACCCATAGTTGTGGAAGGAGCGGAGCTGATCACTCCCTGGAGACCTCAGTGGTCTCACTGACAGGAAACCTACAGGGGCTCCACCGGCCCACCCTTAGCATGGAAGG
The DNA here is from genome assembly GCA_017311185.1 of Proteles cristata cristata. Taxonomy (NCBI): domain Eukaryota; kingdom Metazoa; phylum Chordata; class Mammalia; order Carnivora; family Hyaenidae; genus Proteles; species Proteles cristata. Next base: position 18,043 of record JAESUZ010004427.1, on the reverse strand, counting down.
GGGAGTTGATCACTCCCCAGAGACTTCAATGGTCTCTCTCTCTCTCTCCCTCTGTTCGAAGCTCCCACCTGTCCGGCCCACCCATAGCGGTGGAAGGGGGAGCTGATCACTCCCCAGAGACCCCAGTGGTCTCATCTGCAGGAATTCTGTGGGAGGGAATGTAATAACCTCTGGTGTGTATGTGAGTGTGAATGTGCGACTCCGTCTGGCTTGCCTGCTGAGTTCGATACTGTGGCTCCATGGGTGCGCAACCTTAAGGTCCCCAAAAGCCTACGGAGTCTGAATGGGCCTGTCTGCGATTCTGTGGTGAATGGCATACAGTCTATGGTGGCATTGGAATAGTTTCCAATCATAAGTCACAAAGCTGAGACCACTACAGCTAAGCGTCACCTAAGTTCCTTCGGGACACAGTCAGACAGGCATCTGACTGGTCTCCTCATTAGAGAGGGCACCCCTACCCCTTTGTCTGTCTTTGCGACACCGCCTCACGGGAACATTATGGGGTTGGGACAGAGCAAACCCACAGTTCTTGAAACTATGATTGAGAACTTTGAGAAGGAGTTTTCTGGATAATATGGAATTATGTGAATCAGAATGGCCCAGTTTTGGTTGTAGGATGGCCCTCAGAGTGAACCTTAGGTGTCCCAACTGTCCATCACGTCTGGCATGTTGTCACCAGATTCCCAGATTACTCTGATCAGTTTCTGTATCGACTCCTGATTAGAGACTGCCCAAACCTTTCTCCCTTGGGTGCGATTTACTTATAAGAAACAGGGACAGGCTAGGGTCTTAGTTGCCTCAACAAAGTGGCCCAAGGAAGGTCAATGGCCACAAATTCTCACCGGTGATCTGGAGAAAGAACCAATCTTGTCCCCGCCAGATGAACCCCCTGGCTCCCGATACTCCACCACGTTTGGTCTCCCCAGCACCTCAGGGCTTGGCAGATCCTCTCTACCCCCTGCCAGCAGCCAGATTGCTCCCTCAGCCCCGTGCAGACACTCCAGATGTTTGTCCACAGCTGCTAGTACCAAGAGGCTTTCCTCCAGGGGATTGGAGCAGGGGCTAAGAGGCCTATGAATATGCCCAGGCAAGGGGAATCCCCGGGAATTATTATGAGCAGCTATGCAAGGCTTACATCCCGTTTGACCCTGAGGCACAAGAGAGCCATGACAAAAGGATCAGGAAGGTCCAGCAGCAAAAGGGATGGGGTGGGGGCGGCCTGCATAACTGACTCTTCAAGGCCTGGAGCAACATCAGCTCCTCCTCCTTTGCTAGATGCTGAGGAGCAAAGACCACCGCAGTCCGATTTCCCCACCAACTTTCCAGGTCAAAGTTAACTCAGGGGAACAAAGTCTTATGTGGACTCAAGTAAAAATGTATTCAGTGTTTAAGTTAATATAAGTTTGTTGGTTTGAGATAAACAATGTTTACCAACATTAAAAAAAAAAAAGAAACAAACTTATATTCTACCTAAATTTGCTGAAGGTTAAATAAGTTCCTGTTATCTCTGTTCCAATTTGTTAACAAAAGGTTAACTTAAAGTGATGGTTAATTTTGTTTGTCTCATAGTTTTCATGGGTAATTCTTGGGATAGCTTTCAAAGTCCTTGGTGACCTAAGACGTTAAAGTTTTGCTTGCATGATAAACTAAGATTGAATTCATTGGCTATCTAATGAGATAAGAAGCTAAAGCACGGATTGCTAGATGAAGGTTTATGCTTTTGACTTGTTGCAAAAAAAAAAACCCAACAACTAAAGATATTTGGAACTGTTAAAAACATGCTTTATGCTTAATGTATTCATGTTTTCCATCTTAAAAAAAATTCTGATATAACATAGAGTTCACAATTGATTACTACTTAGTTTTCACTGGAGACTAAGGTTTCTACCAGTTAAAATTCTGCTAAGTGTACTTAAGACTGTTGGAAATAAGGAAAGCACCCCTGTATGTAGGAAAATGGGAGATATGTAAGAAAGATATAAGGAATGGAAATATATTTTTGTTGAGGGTAAAAGAAAGTAATTTTGTCCTAAATGAGACTGATTTTTAGAGAGAAATGGCTTTGGTACAAAGTTTAAACCAAAGGAGAGTTGTAGAAGGTTCTTTGGAAAGGAATTTTATGTGTGCTCAGGATAGACTAAGGTTAAAATAAATAAAAATTTAAAAGTACACTGGTATAAGGTTAAAACTCTGCTTTTCTCCCTGTTCAAAAGAAAAAGTTTTCTTGAATTGTTAATCTGCTCTTAATAAGACAAAGAAAACAAAGGTTTTCTCTTTTGTCTGCCAAGAAAACCAAAGCTTTAGGTTTCATGTTTATCAGGTCTTTGATTGCTTAGTTAAAACTTCTCAATGTTAAAGGAGCTAGGTTTTGCTAATGACTATATAATGTTATACATTCACTTTTAGAATCTTTTATTGCCACTTTGGTTAAATAGATACAGTTTTAAGATTTATAATGATCTGTAATCCTATTTAGGATGTGCTTTATAACTTCCTAAAGTTTTAACAAACTTCCCAGGATTTAAATAGTAAAAAAGTCTTTTGACCAATTAAGCCCTTTTATTTGGGATACTAAGTTAGTTAAAAAAAAAAAAAAAAAAGCACTGTCATACAATGGTAAACCTTAGGATATATGCAATTCCTAAAGTTTTGGTGTTTTGGTATAAGGTTATCATGTAATATTCTGATTACTCAAAATGTTATGTGTCACAAAATAACTAAATTTCTTTGTCATTTGCATCATAATGAACTCTCATCAGATATTTAACAATGTTCATTTCTGAGATTTTGTCATTTATAATTGTTCTTATTCTCTCATAAAACGCGTTTCTTCAAAGAGATTTATAAAAAGGACTTTTGAAACAAATACAAGTAATTGACATCTTTAAGATTAATACTAAAATGGGTAAGAATTTCCAGAGCTAAAAAGCTGCATTTAAACTGAACAAGAATTAGAAACATGGGACTAAATAAACTAAGGAAAGTTATAGTTTTGTGACTCTTGTTGAAAATATTGCTGGTTCTCTAATGTTTGCTTATCCAGATTAAGAAAACATTTCCTTAAAATATCTATGATACACAGAAATGTCATAAAGTATTCTTTTGTAAACTGAGGCATTTACCTTTCCTCTCTACCTAAACCCTCTGAAATTCAAAAACTCTCAGTGAGTATTCTTTCCTTTATGGCAATTACAATTGTTTGAATAAGTTCGATAAGAATCTGGTCATTTTGTAATAAGACACCATTGGAAATACTGATTATTTTACCAAGACTTTGACTGGAATGTTATATTTGAGAGTCAGCCATAGACTCAGATAGCTTTAAGGAATTAAGGTTGACTTCATAAAAACATGGAGCCATAAAGCCTTTTGGAAATGTTGGCCTGATACCTTGCTTATTGAATTCCTAGCAGCCTTCCCAGGTGAATAAAGAAGGTCACTTCCTGGCAGGTGCAGGAACCTCAAGATATCTTGGGGACCTCATGAAGAGGCATTCGCCCAATTCTACAGGTATTGCAGACCTGTCTGATGGCAAGTACTTGGCTTGGCTTCTGGTCTGGAGAGGCTACTAAAAGTTCAACCTGGAGATTCCTTATAAAAGGTCCCCACAAAGTAAACTTTGAAAGACCCTCATGAGCAATTGCTATTTTTGCTGAGCTTATGTAAATAATTAGGCCAGGGTTGTTAAGTTTGGACTTGTTCTACAAATGCATTGGTCTCGATTTGGCTATCTCTGGAAATGGGGGTTTTTAGAGAGAAAAACTATGTTTCAACAACGCACCATTATGGATGTTGAATTCTAGTTCTGATAATCTTCAAATGTTTGTTGTTTGTCTAAATTAGACAACTTGAAGTAACCTTCAGAGAAATTATCACAGTATTTCATGTATATACAGTCTTCTGTGCTTGTTATTCTGTAGGGATGATAATAAGATCCTATGGGCATATGATTATTTAAACAGCAAGAAAACAGGAGGATCTCTAAATACGCAAAACCATATCCTCCCTAAACCTGATCTGACATTTACTAAAAACTCACCCCATATAAACCCAGGATATCTGGTTTATTTAAAAGATGGGGGTCATCCCCTTTCAAAGACTTCGAGGTGGACTTCACAGATATACAACCAAACAAAGGATTCAGCTCTTAAAGTTTCAGGCATCACTGCATGGGACCATCACTCCAGAGTTAAGTAGGCCAACTCAGAACCCTCAACCTGGTAAAGTGATCCATATCCAGTCAACCAGCTTAAACTGACCCTCAAAAATATACTGGCCCCTGAGATCTCCAGCCCTGCTGCAGCCACACCCTGAAGCTGGCTGGTCTACACATGGCAGAAGCTTGAGGAATCACAGGAATCACCGGTCCAATAAGAGAAACTGGACTTACTCTTTGCCATTGGATTGGCAAATGTTGCCCCAGAAAGCTGGGGAAACAGCTAAAAGTTCCTGTTTACACTCACCTTCTTCTTATAGATAGAATGTTCTATTGGTATTGATCGCCTCTAATCTGGGCCCCATTTGTAAGAGCAGGGCACCTTCAGTGGAAGATTCTGAGGGCTTAAAAGCTTAAATGTAGTATAACCTCTTTTGGTCTGTTGTGTTGCCTGCCAATAAGGTTGCTAATGCCATTTTGGGGAGAATGTTTGCACTAAAAGGCTAATACTTAGATTAACCTTCAGTCTTTTTTTTTTTAATTTTTTAAAATGTTTTATTTATTTCTAGGAGAGAGAGAGAGAGACAGCGTGAGCAGGGGAGGGTCAGAGAGAGAGGGAGTTACAGACTCTGAAACAGGCTCCAGGCTCTGAGCTGGCAGTCAGCACAGAGCCCGACGCGGGGCTCGAACCCACGAACCGCGAGATCATGACCTAAGTGAAAGTCGGACGCTTAACCGACTAAGCCACCCAGGCGCCCCAATTAACCTTCAGTCTTAAGGCTCAGACTAAGCGAGCAGTGTTGCTACCTGTACTCCTAGAGGCAGAAATAGCCACAGGGCTAGGGACTGGCATAAGAGGTACAGGCTCTTCTGTGGGACTAACAACTGGCTAACTCCCTAGTGTCCCTACAGAGACAAATAAGTTCCCTGAAAAGAAATGCCCTCCAGAGCAGACAGGCATTTGACCTCTTCTCTGCCGAGAAAAGAGACATCTGCATCTTCCCAAAAAAATGCTGCTACTTTGTAAACCAGTCAGGAAACAAAGGGAAAAAGGTCAGACCTTAATAAAGATGATGCCCTCTAATACAGACAAGATCTGTTTAAAGGGGCATCAAAGGGAGGAATAATAGTGAAAAATCTGTTGTAAAATGGCCGGCAGGACTGATAAGGAAATACCTGTCCCTGATCAAAGGCTCTCTCTTCCTGGTTCTTCTTCCCACACTGCTTGTCTCATGCATTAATGAGGAATGCGGAAGTAACAGGCTATAAATTACTCCCTCTGCTGATGCTCTGGGCTCAGACACCCGGAGAATGATCTCCTCTGAGCCTACTGGTGTAAAATAAACCTCCTCCCTTAAAGATCTCCGAGTGCTGCTTGGTTCTTCCGCCAGAGATCCAGACCAGATTTCTGCAACAGTTTATGAGATAATGGAGGCTGAGAAGTCCCAAGATCTATAGTCAGCAAGCTGGAGAATCAAGAGTACTGATGGTGTAAGTTTTAGCCCTAGGGCCAAAAGGCTTGAAACCCAAGAAAAGTTAATGTTTGAGTTCAAATCTAAAGGTTAGAAACAAACTTATGTCCCAATTCAAAACAGTAGGCAGAGAGGACTTTCCTCTTATTCATGGGAGGGTCAAGGTTTTTGTTCTACTCAGTCCTTCAACTGACTGGATGAAGGCCACACATTATGGGGGAAAATTTTTACTCGGTCTAACTATTCAAATGTTAACCTCATCTAAAAACACGCTCACAGACACACCCAGAATAATGTTTGACCAAATAGTTGGGCACCCATGGCCTAGCCAAATTAACACAGATTTAACCATCACAAAATAAGATTCACAAACATAAAATTGAGTATTTTAAAATGTACAATTCAGTGGACTTTAGTGAATTCATAGTGTTGTGCAACCACCACCACTATCTAATGGCAGAACATTTTTTCTACCCTTAAGCCAGTACAATACTATATTGATTGCTTGTAGACTTGCAGTAAGTTTGGAATAAGGAAATAAGAATTCTTCAACTTTCTTCTTTATCAAGATCGTTTTGGCTGTTCTCCCTTGCCATTTCATATGAACTTGAGAGTCAACATTTCCGTTTTTGTTTAAAAAATACTGTTGACATTTTGTTATAAACTGTATTGAATCTGTAGATTGCTTGGGTCATATTGACATCTTAACAACATTAGGTCTTTCAATTCACGAATGCAGGATTTCTTTCTATTGATTTATGTCTTTTAAAATTTATTTCAGCATTATTTTTTTTAGTTTCAGTGAATAAGTCTTGTATGTCTTTAAGCTTTTGAGATTAGGTCTTAAAAATAACAACTGAGGTTTCCCTAGTGAGAAAATTTTCTTCTGTGGACTGCAGTACCAGCTTTTGCCTGAGAATTTCCAACCTGCCATCCTATCCTATGGATTTCAGATTTGTCTTGCCTATCACCAAATCATATAAGCCAGTTCCTTACAATAAATCTCTCATTGGGTTTCTCAGACTCTCTTTGTCTTTGTCTATATCTATATATCTCTACCTATCTGTCTATTGTCTATCTATCTATCTATCTATCTATCTATCTATCTATCTATCATCTATCTACCATCTATCGTTTATCTATTTTTCTTATAGTCGTCTGAAAAAAAACAAACAAACCATGACACCTATTTTATACTGGAAATGATCAGGAACTGAAGATGAATTTTCTAAATTGGTGTTATGTTTTCTGGAAATGACTCTATTTCAGTGGTAAATAGGACGCTAAAATCCATGGTACGATGTGGCAATAGAGATAAGCAAAATATTACCATGGGAAACTCTTAATCAAATACTAGTAAAAGGTGAGGTTCTAAGTCACCATGTCATTGATACTTAAAAACATTTTTCTTTCAAAGTAATGCGTGTGATGAGATTGGCTTGTTGCTTCTAACAGCACTAGAGTAAATGGGAAAAAAAACGATGAGCTCAGGGCTTCAAAGTCCCAGGTCAAACTCTTCATAAATGACCTGACAACCTCTATGTCCAACCTGAAAGCAATCCCTATCTACTGTAGATACAGGGCTGATTTTCTGAAAACTAATCCCAAAGTTTCATGCTGTGATAACAATACAATCTTTCAGGTTGTCTTAAATTGGGAAGACATTAATTGGGAAGAAATCGAATCAGGAAATTTGGGATGAAGACATATGGGAAAATCCCAGTGATACTGGGAACATCAAACCCCTAAATCCTGTGGCTTCTTTTTGCTTCTAGAAGTATTTCTTCCAACCTTATCTGAGTCAGTAATCCTGTTTTGCTTGAAGATCCTCAGGCCTCCTCTTAGGTAACTGTGTAAGACACTTCTGGTTCTTCTCAGGACCTGTCTCTACCACCTCTCTTAACTTTTAAACCTATGACTAGAGTCAGTTCTCACCAGTCCCCCAAAAATAAAGTATTAAGTGTGCTCCAGGGAAAGGTATACTACACACCAAGAGAACTGTGTGGTTTTCTGATTTTTACAGACAAAAGTCTGAGTAATATGTTTGGAGATGGATATTTAGGATGTTGGATAATGATGGAATGAACAAAGTTCTATCAGGCTTAAATTGTTTATATGGGCATGCTTGTCAGATAATCTGGATTCATTGTTTTAATTTGAGGGATTAGAAAGGGCTCTGACAGATTGGTTGGGTGGCCGAACCATGTACTAAAAGGTGGCCTACAAGAAATGAAGTAGGAATGCTAGAACTGCCTTGGTAAAGATTGGAATGTTAGACTGGACTTATCATGTAAAGATTTATCATGTAAGACTTTTACATACTTTTACTTTTTATAAACATTGAAAATTGGTTTTTATCATTTAGGCTTTAAAAACCTTCAAACTGTTTTCCATGGTGGCTGAATGATTTCATGCCCCACTGGCAATGTATAAGGATTCTAATTTCTTCACATCCATTCCAACATTTTGTATTTTCCATTTCTAAGACTATAGCCATCTTAAATTCATGTGAAGAGGTACCTGATATTGGTTTTGATTTGCATTTTCTTAATGACTAATGATGTTCAGCATCTTTTCATGTGCTTCTTGGCCATCTGCATGTCTTCTTTGGGGAAATGTCTAATCAAATACTTTGCTCAAGTTTTAACTGTTTTGTCTTACTGAACTGTAAAAGTTCCTTATATATTCTGCATGCTAGACCCTTAGATACAGGATTTGCAAATATATTTTTTTCAGATTCTATTCATTGTCTTTTTACTTTCTTGATAATGTTCTTTGATGCAAAAACTTTGTTATTTTGATGAAGTCCAAATAATCTATTTTTTCTTCTGTTCCTCGTGGATTAGGTGTTATACCTAAGAATCCAAATCCAAGGTCATGAAGATTTACCCTTATATTTCTTCTAAATCTTTAAACTTTTTTCTTTTACAAATTGATTTTTTATTCATTTTTATATAATTTTCATATATGGTGTGATGTACTGGTCCAACATTGTTAGCAGCACCATTTATTGAAAAGACAATTCTTACCTCCATTGCCTGGTCTTGCATTCTTATCCAAGACCAATTGGGCACCGATGTATGGTTTATTTCTGGCCTCTCCCCTCACTTCTATTACATAGGTCTAGATGCCCAACTTATGCCAGTACCACACTGATTTTAATTTCTGTAGCTTTGTAGTAAATTTTAACACTAGGACGTGTGAGTCTTCTAACTTATTTTTTCAAAGTTGTTTTGACTATTCATGGTCTTTTGTAAATCTGTATGAATTTGAGAATAAAGTTTTACATTTCTGAAAAAGAACTGGCTATAGGAATTTTGCTAGAGATTGCATTGAGTCTATACATTGCTTTGTGTACTATTGCCATCTTAAAAGTATTCAGTGTTCTAATGCATGAAAAGAACATGTCTTTCCATCTAACAATATCAAATGTTTTAATGCAGGAACACAGGATGTCTTTCCATTTTCAGGTCTTTAATTTATTTCAGCAACGTTTGTTGATTTCCCAATAAAAGTTTTTTACTTCCTTGATTATATTTCTTACTAGGTATTTTATTATTTTGGATACTATTGTAAATGGAATTCTTTCTTAATTTCCTTCTCAGATTGTTTCTGACTACTGTTATAGAAACACAACCAGTTTTGATGCTGACCTTGTACCCTTAAAACTATGTTCAATAATTTATTTATTAGCTCTTGTAGTTTTTTTGATGGATTCTTTGAGATTTTCTATATAAAGAGTCATAATCTGTGAATATAGGTAGTTTTCCTTCTTCTTTCTCCATTTGCAACTTTTATTAATTTTCTTGCTTAATTGCTGTGTCCAGCATGTCTAGCATAATGTTGAATAAACGTAGCAGAAATGAGGATCCTTGTCTTAATTCCTGAACTGAGGTGGAGAGTTTTTGGTCATTCATTATGTTAACTGTATGATTAATATGACTTTGATAAGTGTTCTTTATCATAATGAGGAGAATATCTTTTATTTATAGTTTTCTGATTGTATAATAAAAGGATGTTGAGTTTTGTCAAAAGATTTTATGCAAATGAGATGATCATGAATTTTTCTTCTATTCATCTGGTTTTTTACATTGATTGATTTTTGTATATTGAACACATTTGAATTCATGAGATAAATCTTAGTCATATGTAATTATTATTTTAAGTCAATTTCTTTTTTTTTTTTTTTTTTAGAAAGAGAGGGCATGAATGGAAAGGGGTGGAGAGAGGGAAAGAGAGAGAATCCCAAGCAGGCCCTGCATTACTAGTGCAGAGCCTGATGAGAGGTTTGAACTCATGAACTGTGAGATCATGACATGAGCTGAAGTCAGGTGTTTTAACTGACTGAGCCACCCAGGTGCCCCTGAGTGTAACTCTTTTTAATACACTGTTCAAATTACTGTGTTGAAACTTGGTGAATCATTTTGAATCTGTACTCAAAAGAAATAGTTGCTTGTAGTTTTCTTTCCTTGTAATGCTGTTGCTGTTTTTTGTTTTTTGGGTTTCTTTTTTTCTTTTCTATTTCCCTTTCTGTTGGCTTGTTTGTTGGATTTGTCTGTATGTTTGCTTGCCTTTGTTCCCAGTGTGTTTGTCTGTCTGTTTTCCTTTCCAGGGCTACCTCATGAAACAACCCAAAGTACACATGGTATAGAGTCCCTAATACCACTATGAGTAGGGAAATAAAATAACCAAAGTCTCAACAAGAGAGACCAAGAGACACCATTCAAAGAACACTTCCTGAACAGACAGGCCCTGGACAGTCAATGAGCCCTCTTTAATACAGAAGTATTCTCAGGTGCAGAGTGCATAACAAGCTTTTAAAACTAACTACACACAAAAAGCTAGCCAAAATGATGAAATGGAAGAACTCTCCTCTAAAGAAATTCCAGGAAGAAATGATAGCTAAAGAACTGCTCAAAACAGATATAAGCAACATAACTGAACAAGAATTTAGAACAATAGTCATAAAATTAATTTCTGGGCTTGAAAAAGGCATAGAAGATATCAGAGAAACTATTGCTACAAAGACTATGGAGCTTAAAAATAGTTGTGATGAAGTTTAAAATGCTATAAATCAGGTGCATAATAAAATGGAGGCATCTAAGGCACGGATTGAGGAGGCAGAGAGGAGAATAGGTGAATTAGAAGACACAATTACAGAAAAAGCCAAGAAAAAGAAAAAAAAGAGAGATAAATTGATCCAGGAGCACAAAAGGAGAATTCAAGAACTGAGTGAGACAATCAAACAGAACAATATCCATATCATAGGAATAACATAAGAGAAAGAGAGAAGGAAAGGTGCTGAAGGAGTACTTGAACAAATAATAGCAGAGAACATCCCCAATCTGGGTAAGGAAACAGACATTGAAATCCAAGAAGGTTAGAGAACTTCCCCTCAGACATAACTTGAATCGATCTTCTGCATGACATATCAGGGTGAAACTGGCAAAATATGAGGACAAAGAGAGAATTCTGAAAGCAGCTAGGGATAAAAGGGCCCTAACATACAAAGAGAGACCCATCAGAGTGGTGACAGAGCTATCTACTGACACATGGCAGGACAGAAAGGAATGGCAGAAAATCTTCAATGAGATGAACAGAAAAAATATGCATCCAAGAATCCTCTATCCAGCAAGCCTGTCACTCAGAATAGGAGAGATAAAGATTTTCCCAAACAAAGAAAATGGAAAGAATTCGTTACCACTAAACCAGCGCTACAAGAAATCCTAAGGGGGACACTATGAGGTAAATATTGCAGGAAACATAAGGTACCAGAGACACCACTACAAGCATGAATCCTACAGTGAACACAATGACTCTAAACCCATATTTTTCAATAACAACTCTGAATGTAAATGGACTAACTGTTTCAATAAAAAGACATAAGGTAGCAGAGTGGATAAAAAAAAATCCATCCGTTTGCTGTCTACAAGAAACTCATTTTAGACCTGAGGACACCTTCAGATTGAAAGTAAGGTGATGGAGAAATATCTATCATGCTACTGGAAGTCAAAAGAAACTTGGAGCAGCTATACTTATATCAGATAAACTGGACTTTAAAGTCAGTAACGAGGGATGAAGAAGGGATGAATAATTATATTATATATATATTATATAATAATAACAGGGTCTATCCATCAGGAAGAGCTAACAATTTTACATGTGTATGCACCAAATTCAGGAGCACACAAATATAGAAAACAATCACAAACAGAAACAATCTTATGGATAAGAAAGAATGTGCTAGGTTGGAGGCAAGATGGCGGAGAAGCAAGGAGCTCTGTACATTTCGCCTGGACCCATCTCTCAAACAGAGAAGGCCTGAAGTCGTAGGACACTGAGCCACAGGAGTTTGGGAAGAGAAAGAGACAGAGTCCACTGGGAAGGAAACCTCATAAGTGCGTGAGTGCGACCTGGGGAAGATGAAAGCGGGATGGGACCCAGAGACACGGAGGGAGGGGAGGGAACCCGGCTTGCGAGCAGCTGCGGTGAGTGATTAACCAGCGAGTGGTGAGAGCTGCTGCGAGTCCAGGGGAAAGGAAAGAAAAGCTGAGATTGCTCATAGAACTGTCCATGGAGAAGAGAAAAAAAAAAAGCCTCAGCTTGGAAAGAATGTGCTTTTTAGCTCTGACTGGGGTGCTGACTTTAAACTAGGTGCCCAGGTCCCAGAAGGCAGCAGGAAAAACTGAACTGCCGTGCACCTGGCACCATCCATGGCGGCGGCGGCCCGGTGAACCAGCACAGGGTGAAGCGACAGCGGCGCGCTCAACATCCGCCCGCTAAAGCGGCAGAGGCTGCGACCCGGTGAACTGGCGCCGGCATCGAGTGAAGCAGCGGCTGCATGAGCGAAAGTTACCTGCTGAAGCGGCGACTGCCTGTGGAGCGTTAGTCTTGGCGCTGGGTAGAGCGGCCGTGGCACGCGCGATATCGGCCCACTGAAGCAGCGGTGGCGGCGACCCAGTGAAGTGGCTCCAGCGGCCGGTGAAGCGGCGGCAGCATGAGCAAAAAGTTGCCTGCTGAAGCGGCAGCGGACAGTAAAGCAGTTGCGGCGGGGTGAGGCGTCGCGGACTCTGCGGACCTGAAGTTGCTACGTCCCCCAAAAGCAATGTGTTGTATTGCTGCTTGACCCCGGTAGATTGGAGGCTACAACACTTCGCCAACCTTCCACTCAACCCCCGGCAACAGGGATGCAGCGACCAGCGAAACTGTTAATGGCCGTATAACAAAGCCTCTCAGGAGCAATCAGACTAGATAGTTTCTCTGGATAACAACACCGTCTTTCTCTCACCGCTCTAACCATATACCATCCACCCTTTAGCTCTTTGAAAAAAGCTTCTTATCCCTTCTGCCTGTTCATTCTATTTCCAATTTTGCCTCATCTCCGCCCAATCATCTCTCTTTCTCTATGCTCTTCAACCAGCACAACATACACCAGCTATTTAATTGTAGCTGGGAAATCTGGTTATATACTTTAAACCAATCATTGTCTACCAGTTTTCTTCTTTCTTTCTTTTCTTTTCTTCTTTTTGACATTTTTATGTATTTTTATTTTCTATCATTCAACTTCCCTACTCTGTCTTTTCTCATTACTTTTTAGTTTTCGCTCTAGGTTAGCGTGATTGTTGGATCTGTCTGTGGGTTTGTATCCCTCTGTTCCCTGTGATTTGTCTATATGTTTTCTTCTCCAGGGATACCTCCAGAAACAAGCCAAAGTACACATAGTGGAAAGTTCCAAATATCACTAAGAGTAGGAAACTAAAGTAAACAAGGTCTCAACAAGAGAGACCAAGAGATACCATTCAAAGAACACTTTCTGAAAGGATAGGCCCTGGACATTCAAACAGTTTACTTGGGTACAGCAGAGCTCACAGATGCAGAGAGCATAACAAGTCTTCAAAACTAACAAGAGACAGAAAGCTAACCAAAATGATGAAACGAAAGAGCTCTCCTCCAAAGAAATTCCAAGAAGAATTGACAGCTAATGGACTGCTCAAAACAGATATAAGCAGCATAACTGAACAAGATGTTAGAACAATAATCATAAAATTAATAGTTCGGCTTGAAAAAAGCATAGAGGACATCAAAGAAACTATGGCTACAAACAACATGGAGAACAAAAAGAGGCATGATGAATTAAAAAATGTGATAAATGAAATACATAATAAACTAGAGGTGTCCAATGCACGGATTAAAGAGGCAGAAAGGAGAATAAGTGATTTAGAAGACACCATTGTAGAAAAACAAGAAGCTGACCAAAAAAAAAAAAAAAAGACAAACTGATGAAGAACATGAAAGTAGAGTTAGAGAGCTCACTGATACAGTCAAACGCAACAATATCCGTATCATAGGAATCCCAGAAGAGGAAGAGAGAGGGAAAGATGCTGAAGGAGTCCTGGAACAAATTATAGCAGAGAACTTCCACAACCTAGAGAGGGAAAATCAAGAGACACAGAGAACTCCCCTGAGACGTTATCTGAATCGATCTTCTGCAGGACTTACCATACTGAAAATGGCATAATATAAGGACAAAGAGAGAATTTTGAAAGCAGCTAGGGAGAAAAGGGCCCTACCATACAAAGGGAAACCTATCAGAGCAGAGACAGACCTATCTACAGAAACTTGGCAGGCCAAAAGGGAATGGCAGAGGATCTTCAATGTGATGAACAGAAAAAATATGCAGCCAAGAATCCTCTATCCAGCAAGCCTGTAATTCAAAATAGAAAGAGTGATAAAACTCTTTCCAAATAAACAGAAATTGAAAGAATTGGTCACCACTAAGCCAGCCCTACAAGAAATCCTGAGGGGGATGCTTTGAGGGAAGTGTTGCAAGGAATGCAAGATACCAGAGACACCAACACAAGCGTGAATCCCACAAAGGACACAATGACTCTAAACCCACATGTTTCAATAATAACACTGAATGTAAATGGGCTGAATGCTCCAATCAAAAGACATAGGTTAGCAGAATGGATAAAAAAGCAAAATCCATCTATTTGCTATCTACAAGAAACGCATTTTAGACTGGAAGATACCTTTAGGTTAAAAGTAAGGGGATGGAGAAATATATATCATGCTACAGAAGCCAAAAGAAAGCTGGAGTAGCTATATTTCTATCAGACAAACTGGACTGTAAATTAAAAACAATAACTATAGATGAAGAAGGGGATTATATAATAATTACAGGGTCTATCCATCAGGAAGAACAAACAATAATAAATGTCTATGCACCGAATACGGGAGCACCTAAATATTTGAAACAAGGACAAACAGAAACAATCTTACACATAAGAATGTGCTAATACTAGGAAACTTTAATACTCCACTTACAGCAATGGATAGATCAACCAGACAGAAATCACTAAAGAAACAATAGACTTGAAAGACACATTGGACCAGATGAATCTGACACATATATTCAGAACTCTACATCCTGAGCCAGGGATATCACTTTCTTCTCAAGTGCTCATGGCACATTCTACAAATTAGATCACATACTGGGACATAAAGCAGCCCTCAATAAGTATAAAAGAATTGAGATCATACCATGCAACCTTTCAGATCATAATGCTTTGAAACATGAAATCAATCACAGGAAGAAGTCTGGAAAAGTCCAAACACAAGGAGGTTAAAGAAAACCCTACTAAAGAATGAATGGGCCAATCAGGCAATTAGAGAAGAAATTAAAACATATATGGAAACAAATGAAAATGAAAATACAACAATCCCAACTCTATGCGATGTGGCAAAGGCAGTCCTAAGAGGAAAGTTCATTGCATTCCAGGCCTATTTCAAGAAATTTGAAAAAGCACAAGTCCAAAATCACATAAGGAAGTAGAGGCAGAGCAACAAGAGCACTCCAAACTCAATAGAGGAAGAAAATAGTAAAAATCAGAGCAGACATAAACAACATAGAGACCAAAGAAACAATTGAACAGACCCATGGAACCAAGAGTTTGTTTCTTGATAAAATAAACAAAATAGACAAACCTATAGCCACGGTTAAAAAGAGAAGAGAGAGAACCCAATAGACAAAATCATGAAGGAAAATGGACTGATTACAACCAACCCCTCAGAAATAAAAGCAATTATCAGGGTATACTATGAAAAACTATATGCTAACAAACCGGACAACTGAGAAGAAATGGAAAAATTCTTAACACACACTCACTACGAAAATTCACACGGGAAGAGATAGGAAATCT
The DNA here is from genome assembly GCA_017311185.1 of Proteles cristata cristata. Lineage (NCBI taxonomy): Eukaryota > Metazoa > Chordata > Mammalia > Carnivora > Hyaenidae > Proteles > Proteles cristata. The sequence goes on along the minus strand of JAESUZ010004427.1, from coordinate 2,213 downwards.
GAACAGACCCATATCTAGTGAAGAAATCGAATCAGTTATCAAAAATCTCCCAACAAATAAGAGCCCTGGACCTAATGGCTACCCTGGGGAACTCTACCAGACATTTAACACAGAATTAATAACCATTCTTCTGAAGTTATCCCAAAAACTAGAAATCGAGGGAAAACTCCCAGACTCATATTATGAAGCCAGCAACACTCTGCTTCCCAAGCCAGACAGAGATCCAACACAAAAAGAGGACTACCAGCAAAAATCCTTGATGAATATGGATGCAAAAATCCTCAACAAGATCCTTGCAAATCGAACCCAACAGCACATAAAAAGAATGATCCATCAAGATCAAGTGGGATTCATTCCTGGGTTCCAGGGCTGGTTCAATATTCGCAAATCAATCAATGTGATACATCACATCAACAAAAAAAAAGAGAGGGCAAGATGGCAGAGAGGTAAGGAGCTCCGTACTTGCACTCGCACCCATACATCACACAGAAAAGACTTGAAGCAATTGGAAACCTTACAAAACCTGAGAGATTGGGAGAAAAAGGATGCAGAATCCACTGAGAGAGACTTCTAATGTGAGTGCGAACCGGGCTAGATAAAATCGGGCCGGGATCGGAGATTCCAGGGTGGGAAGCGATCCCCCTCTACCCTCTACGGGGAGTGAGTGGGGAAAAGGAGAGAGTCCGAAACAGAAAAACCTCCATTCGAGGGGGAAAAACCTATGCTCGGTGCATAGAAAGACCATACTTGCCAAATACCTGCACACCAGGTCCCCTCGCGCCAACTGGTCCTGGGGGTTGCTGAGCACACAAACTGCTTCTTTGTGCTAGCTCCTGGTGGCTGGACTTCAGAGCGATGGCGCGCCTGCCGCGATAGTAGCTCCCGGGTGGCTGGGGCCCCTGAAAGAGCCGCGCGGACACCGGGCGTCCGTGCGCCTGGCTGGCTGGAACTCGAGAGGGAAGGCAAAGAACTAAAAACTGGGAAATTAGCCTGTGAGTTCGTGTTTCGGGTGACGAGCCATAGAGGGACCCGGTTTTCCTCACTCCAGCGGGCTCGGGCTCAGAGCACCCGGCAGGCAAGCCCCCGCCCATGCACACCAGCTGGACCCAGAGAAGGAAGCAGCGATTCTGACTCCACCCCCAGAGCTTGGCAGGGGATCTGGCATTGCCCAAGGGAGTTGTCTGGGAAACTGTGTCTAAGGCAATTTCAGTGAGGCACGTGGACTGGGATTTGGAGATTGGAACTGGCGTCGGTTGAAGAGTGCAACCAACTTCGGCTGCGCCCCTGGTACGGGGAGTTTACACACCCAAAAAAGCAAGGTGCAGCGCTAGGTTCAAGGAGGGACTGGAGCACCGTCACTCTCCACTCCACAACCGCCAAGGCAGACTCCCGCCTGAGGCATTGGATCACGCCACGCCCATGCCTGCCTGAGAGGGCTACCTCAAGAAACAGGCTAGAGTACACAAGGTGGAGAGTCCCAAATATCACTACGAATAGGAAAATAAAATAACCAAGGTCCGAACAAGAGAGACCAAGGGATACCATTCAAAAAACACTCTCTGAAAGGATAGGCCCTGGAAAGTCAAAGAGTCTTCTTGGATATAGCAGCGCTCATAGAAACAGAGAGCATAACAGGTCTTTAAAACCAACAAGAGCCAGAAAGCTAACTAAAATGACGAAACGAAAGAGCTCTCCTCCAAAGAAACTCCAAGAAGAAATGACAGCTCACGAACTGCTCAAAACAGATATCAGCAGCAAAAGTGAACAAGATTTTAGAATAATAATGGTAAAATTAATAGCTGGGCTTGAAAAAAACATAGGGGACATCAAAGAAACTATGGCTACAGACAGAATGGAAAATAAAAATAGGCATGAAGAATTAAAAAATGCGATAAATGAGATCCATAATAAATTAGATGCCTCCATGCACGCTTTGAAGAGGCAGAAAGGAGAATAAGTGATTTAGAAGACACCATTAAAGAAAAACAAGAAGCTGACAAAAAAAGAGACAAACTGATCCAGGAACAGGAAATAAGAATTCGAGAACTCAGCGATAGGGTCAAACACAACAATATCCGTATCATAGGAATCCCAGAAGAGGAAGAGAGAAGGAAAGGTGCTGAAGGAGTCCTGGAACAAATTATAACAGAGAACTTCCCCGACCTGGGGAAGGAAGTAAATGTGGAAATACAAAGGCTCAGAGGACTCCCCTC
>JAESUZ010004426.1:1741499-2045829 GCA_017311185.1 Proteles cristata cristata | reverse complement strand
TTTTGGATACTAGCCCTTTATCTGATATGTCATTTGCAACTATCTTTTCCCATTCCATCGGTTGCCTATTAGTTTTACTGATTGTTTCCTTTGCCGTGCATAAGCTTTTTATCTTGATGAGGTCCCAGTAGTTCATTTTTGCTCTTGATTCCCTTGCCTTTAGGGATGTGTCAAGTAAGAAATTGCTGCGGTGGAGGTCAAGGATGTTTCCTGCTTTCTCCTCAAGGATTTTGATGCTTTCCTGTCTCACATTCAGGTCCTTCATTCATTTTGAGTTTATTTTTGTGTATGGTGTAAGAAAGTGGTCTAGTTTCATTCTTCTGCATGTTACTGCCCAGTTAACAGCACCATCTGTTAAAGATGCAGTATTTTTTCCACTGGATATTCTTTCCTTCTTTGTCAGAGATAAATTAGTCATACATTTGTGGGCCCAGTTCTGGGTTCTCTATTCTATTCCATTGGTCTATGTGTCTGTTTTTGTGCCAATACCATACTGTCTTGATGATGACAGCTTTGTAGTAGAGGCTAAAGTCTGGGATGGTGATGCCTCCCATTTTGGTTTTCTTCTTCAATATTACTTTGGCTATTTGGTGTCTTTTGTGGTTCCATACAAATTTTAGGATAGTTTGTTCTAGCTTTGAGAAGAATGCTGGTGCAATTTTGATTGGGATTACATTGAATATGTAGATTGCTTTGGGTAGTAATGACATTTTAACAATATTTATTCTTCTGATCCATGAGCATGGAAAGTTTTTCCATTTCTTTGTGTCTTCTTCAATTTTCTTCATAAGTTTTCTATAGTTTTAATCATACAGATCTTTTACATCTTTAGTTAGGTTTATTCCTAGGTATTTTATGGTTTTTTATGCAGTTGTGAATGGGATCAGTTTCTTGATTTCTCTTTCTGTTGCTTCATTATTGGTGTATAAAAATGCAACAGATTTCTGTACATTGATTTTGTGCCCTGTGACTTTGCTGAATTCATGAATCAGTTCTACCAGACTTTTGGTGGAGAGAGGTGACGAATTCCAAAGTTTTAAGTCCAGGAGAATTAGTACAGCATCATCACCTGAGTCCAGCCATGGCCATCTGTATAGGCATGCCTCCCAGACAGTGTGGGTTCCATTCTAGACCACAGGCACCTCCCTTCATGGAAATTGGCAAGAGGCAAAGCATAAGAGTAGGGCCTGACATTGGTCAGTAGGAACAGACTGCAGATTCTGTCTAGAGACAGAAGACTCTGAGCCCTGTTCTCCCTCACACCAGGACAGAAACCAGTTTAGATTCGGCTCTTGTAAATGAACAACTGGAGCAAGCCAACAACCTCCTCTACAGGACTACGGGGCAGGTGTTCCTCATCTTTGGGTCCTAGAGCTGTGCTATCCAGGGGGACTGTCATTTTACTCTTTTTTTTTAAGTATCACTTTGTTTGTTTGTTTGTTTTCGAGAGAGGATGAAAGTGAGTGAGGGGCAGAGAGAGAAAGAGAATCCCAGGAGGGGCAAAGAGAGAGAGAGAGAGACAGAGAGAGACAGAGAGAGAAGCAGGGCTCACCTGAAGCAGGGCTCATGTTTACCCAAAGGGTGTTCACCCCATGTGGGGCTCGAGTTTACCTGATGTCGGACTTGAACTCACGAACCTAGAGATCATGACCTGCACCAAAGTCAGATACTTAACAACTGAGCCACCCAGGTGCCCCCTGTAATGTTATTCTTATACTTTTTATACATTACCAGCTTCAAGGCATTTCACAGCTAGTGGCTAATAATATTTTCAATAAGTCATTTTTTTCTTTATATGCTAAATATTCAAGCAAAAATTTATATACTCAATTCAACTGTAAGTATAAGTGATGTTATCTACATGATCTTAAATCCCCCTTTTGGAAGATAAATCTTTTTTTCTCTTTTGATAGGAACATTACTTCACTACTTTAACTGCTAGCCTCATCAGAATCTGTGTAATCACTTTTCATTTTGGAAATCTAATTGTCTGAGTCCTTTAAAGGAATCAAGTAGCAGTATGCAGACTCACCACGTGGTGGCAGCCAAAAGCCCAGAAACCAATCTCCTACAAGCTTGTATGAAGCAAGTGTCCAAAAATTTATGTAGACAGCTGTCTTGTAGGACTGTAAGACAGTCATATTAAAAGGCTACTCGAAATGTTCTATATCTTGATCTGGGTACTGGTTACATAGGTATATACATATGTAGAAATTCATCAAGTTATATATTTAAGATCAGTGCATTTTACTATATTTATACCTCAATACAAAATTTAAGTGTGTGTAAATGAGAACCATTTTACATAAGCCACCTTCAAATTGGTCCTTGTACTGAACACACAACAAAAAATTTCAGAGGGAGTACTAACTATTAGAAATTTCCCTAAATAGTATGAAACTATTTTAGGATAGTTGTTTTAGTTTATTACAATAAATTTAAAGGATCTTAAAATTGTCAATTTAAATTAAGTCTGCACCATCAACAAAAAAGCAGTACCATGGATGGATAAATCATGAGCATAATCACATTTGAAACATTATATAACAATAAGAATTAAAGAAGCACAGCTACATGGATAAATCTCACAAGCATAATATTGGGTGAAAAAAGGAGTTACAAAGATTACTGATATATACACTTTTTAATGTTTATTTATTTTGAGAGAGAGACAGCACATAGGCACATGTGTGCATGAGTGGGGGAGAGGCAGAGAGAGAGAGAGAAAGAGAGAGAGAATCCTAAGTGGAGCTCATGAACTGTGAGATCATGACCTGAGCTGAAATCAAGAGTGGGACTCTCAACCGACTGAGCCACCTAGGTGTTTCTGACATATACATTTTTATATTAAGCTTAAAAATGTCAAAATATATTGCTTATATATGCACACATAGGTGGCAAACCTAAAGAAGCACCAGAGAATAATTATGAAAGTCAGGATAGTGGTTACCCTTGAGAGGAGGAAGGAGGATGCCAGCAGAGGAGAGGAACACAGATTACTTGTAAGGTACTGGCATTGTTCTGCCATATTTCTTAACCCGGGTGCTAATTACGTAGGAGTTTACTTTGTACTTGCTCTTTTAGTGTAAAAGAGGCAAATTAAAAAATGAAAATCCCAATATCTAAAAATCTATAAAGAACTTATCAAACTCAGCATCCCAAAACAAATAACTCAGTTAAGAAATGGGCAGAAAATATGAATAGACACTTTTCCAAAGAAGACATCCAGATGGCTGACACATGAAAAGATGCTCAACATCACTCATCATCAGGGAAATACAAATCAAAACCACAATGGGATCCACCTAACATCTGTCAGAATGGCTAAAATTAACAACATAGGAAACAACAGGTACTGGTGAGGATATGGAGAAAGGGGAATCTTATACTGTTGATGGGAATGCAAACTGGTACAACCACTCCGGAAAACAATATGAAGTTTCCTCAAGAAACTAAAAATAATACTACCTTATGATCCAGCAATTGCATCACTAGGCATTTACCAAAAGGATACAAAAATACATATTCAAAGGGGTACATGCACCCAAATGTTCATAGCAGCTCTATCAACAATAGCTAAACTATGGAGAGAGCCCAAATGTCCATCAGCTGATGAACGGATAAAGAAGATGTAGTATGTATATATATGTATATATATGTGTGTGTGTGTGTATACACATACAACGTAATATTACTCAGCCATCCAAAAGAGTGAAATCTTGCCATTTGCAATGACATGGGTAAAGCTAGAATGTATTATACTAAGTGAAGTAAGTCAATCAGAGAAAGACAAATACCATATGATTTCACTCATATAGAATTTAAGAAACAAAACAGATGAACATAGGGGAAGGGGGAAAAAGAGGGAAACAAACCACAAGAGACTCTTTTTTATTTATTTATTTATTTTGAGAAAGACAGAGACAGTGCAAGTTGGGGAGGGGCAGAGAGAGGGAGAGATTCCACACTGTCAGCGCAGAGCCCAATGCAGGGCTCAACCCCACAGACCTGTAAAACCATGACCTGAGCCCAAATCAAGAGTCAGACACTTAACTGACTCAGTCACCCAGGTGCCCCAAGAGACTCTTAATGATAGAGAACAAACTGAGTGTTGATGAAGGGAAGTGGGTGGGAGATGGGCTAGGTGGTGATAGATATTAAGGAGGGCACTTGTGATGAGCACTGGGCATTGTATGTAAGCGATGACTCACTGAATTCTACTCCTGAAACCAATGTTGCACTGTATGTTAAGCAAAATTTAAATTAAAATAAAGGGTGGAAAAGTGAAAATCCAATAATCAGGTATTTTATAGTGCAGGAAGCCCAGCAGTTTACCCTTTAGCAAACTGAAAGTAGTCACAGGCACCTTGTATTATGTGTAGGGTTGCCAGATTTAGCAAATAAAAACAAGAAACTACAGCAAATAAAAATACAGAATGCTTAGCTAAGTGTGAATTTCTGATAATGAGTAATTTTTTAGTATAAGTATACCCCCATGCAATATCTGGGCCTATGCAATATTTGAGACATACTCATGCTGAAAAATAATTCATTGTTTATCTGAAATTACATGTAACTGAGCATTCTGTATTTTGTCTGGCAGCCCTAATTATGTGGCAAATTGCATAACCAGAAGCAGTTCTCAGTGGCTCAGTGAGTGGAGTACGCAGAGAAGGGTCAAGGGAAGGGAAGAGGAGGAAGAAGTCATTTTTAAATTAATTAATCAATTAATTTTTATTTACTTATATTTTTTAGAAGAAGTCTTAAACTAGCCTGACCCTAAATTCCTATTTAGAGAACAGTGATTAAATTTGATGAGTTCACCCATTATTGCAATAGTTCAGGTAATGAATCCACATGTGTCAAATAATTTCTATCAGCAAATGTTTAAGAGTTTAAAATGTTTAAAAATAATTTCTATCAGCACATGTTTAAAACAGTATCAGCAAATGTTTAAAAGAGCCATCAGCGTTTTTCTTAGAAATTGTTTATCTCTCACTGCATCAGTCTTTCTTCTGATCACTTTAGATAAAGTTATTGTGAAAGATGTCTGATGATGCTGATTCTAGTGATTACGAGTGAAGTTGCAAGGTAGGTTGTTTTGTTTTGTTTTCAATGTTTGTTTGTTTTGAGACAGAGAGATAGCACGTGTGAGGGGAGGGAGAAGCAGAGAGAGAGGAGAGGGAGCAGACTCTTTGCCATCCCTTTGGAGCCTGATGGGGATAACCAGGAACTGTGAAATCACGACCTGAGCCAAAATCAAGAGTTGAATGCTTAACCCAACTGAGCCACCCAGGCATCCTGTTTTGTTTTGTTTTTATTCTACAAATAATCTAACAGCTTCCCATGAACCAGGAAATCATCTTAGACTCAAAGAACAGAATAATAAATGACACAGATATAGTCCCTTCCTATGAAGCTCAAAGTCTAGGCCCTATGGGATGGCAGATAGATAGATAGATAGATAGATAGATAGATAGATAGATAGATAGATTATATGGGGCACGTGGTAAAACATTATCCAACAATAGTGGATATTTGCTGATTGCTGCCCAGCATTCCTCTTTATTAGGGGAAATCATCCAGATCCTTTTCTATGTTATATGGTTTGGGCGGAATTGACCCCAAGCCAATTGCCATGAATGACAATGGTTGATTCAAGGATGGGCATATAATCCAATTAGAACTGACAATCCTTAGAATCCAGTAAGTAAAGACTTCTGGAAGAGAGAAGCATTCACTCTTGCCTTTGCTAACAGTCACCACATTGCTAACTTTAGGCGAGCCATGCAGATGATCAGGGCATCAGGCACACATTCCCAGAGGGCAGTATTCACATGCGTAAAAGATGAAGTCAACACCAGAAAAAGCATCCTGGTGCATTGTGGAGATCTGATTCAAGATAGCCTGAAATTCCCCACAGATTTTCAGTTAAATGTAGCCAGCAAATTCATTTACGTCTTAAGACAGCTTGAGTTTCTGTTTTCTGTCCTTTGTAGCATAGGGTCCTTAGCTGATACAGTGAAAGTCTAAGAGGAAATTAAAGGTTTCCTTCTCATTCCCAACCTCCAGTATCACCCCCTAGAGATAATTACCATTACATATCTTTCAGACATTTGTTTGCACATATACGTATAATGTATGCCTTTTAATGCAAGTAGGACTGTATTGTACATAGGGTTCCAACACACGCTTTTTGTAAACCTTTGTTGCATTGTGGACATCTTCATTTGTCGATGTATACTATTCTGCAAGTTGGATGTATCATCAATTTAATCTTTCTTCCACTAGTGGAAATTTACTCTTTTCCTCAATTTTCCACTCTGGTAAACAATACCTTTATATATATATTATATAAATATATATAATATATATATTTGTGCATATATGCAACTATATCTGAAGGGAAAATCCTAGGAATGAAATTGTTCTTCTTAAGAGAATGTACATTTAAAATTTGCCCCTCAGAATGAATGATTATACCAATTCATACTTTTCTCAGAAACACCTGAGAATGTTTCTCCTCATCATTGCTAACACGGTTTTGTCAAATTTAAAACATTTTGCCAGTATGATAGTGAAAAACAGTATTGTTTACTTGATTTGCATTTGTTCCCTGAGTGTATACACAGAGACCCATACTTGTTTAGGCTATTTTATACATCTGTTAACTACTATCCTATAAATTCCCCTTTTCACACCCTTTGCTGGTTTTTCTGTTTTTTTTTTAAATTGGGTCATTTGTTTTACTTTATTGATTTGTTTTTATATATTAAGAAAATAGATCCTTTTATCATACATGTTTTAAATTAAAAAATTTTTAAATGTTTATTTATTTTTTGAGAGAGATAGAGTGCGAGCAAGGGAGGTACAAAGAGAGAGGGAGAAACAGAATCTGAAGCAGGCTCCAGGCTTTGAGCTTGAACTCATGAGCTGTGAGATCATGACATGTATGATCGTCCACTTAACTGACTGAGCCATCTAGGCGGCCCATCACACATGTTGTAAATATATTTTTCCCAAGCCTGTTGTTTGTCCTTTAACATTACTTTATTTTTTATTTTATTTTATTTTATTTTTTTAATGTTTTATTTATTTCTAGGAGAGAGAGAGAGAGAGAGAGAGAGAGAGAGAGAGAGACAGCGCGAGCAGGGGAGGGTCAGAGAGAGAGAGGGAGTCACAGACTGAAACAGGCTCCAGGCTCTGAGCTGGCAGTCAGCACAGAGCCCGTCGCGGGGCTCGAACCCACGAACCGCGAGATCATGACCTAAGCAAAAGTCGGATGCTTAACCGACCAAGCCACCCAGGTGCCCCACTTTATTTCTTTTTTAAAAGTATAACATTTCAAGCATACAGGAAACAGGAAAGAATTATATAATGATCACCTACATGCTCACTATTCAGTTTTAAAATGTTCATTTTGCAATATTTGCCTCACCTTTTTTTCTTTAATAAAATAAAGTATTACAGATTAATTGAAGCTTCTTTTGTACTCCCACTGATCCCGTTCCTGACCACCTCTCCCCAGAGGTAACCACTGCCTTGAAGGCAATTTGCATGTTTTTGGACACTATATATCTTAAAAACCTCCTCCAATGCACTAAAGGTTTAAATATTTTCTTGTCTCAGAAAAAAAAAAGACAACAATAACAAATTGATTGTTAGTAGTTGTTCTTAAGTGTTACTATCATCTGCAGACATCTTTCTAAGAGACGTTAATTTCACATTATTGCAATAAGAAGGCTTGCAAAGATCCCATGAGAAGCTGTTCACAAACTGTGCCAGCCTTCTGATTAATGTTGCTAATAAAACAGAGAAGAATCTGCCCATCAAACTTGCCTCAAATGAGATCACTGAGTTATGACAGGATATATTATACTCTAATTTATTTTTACCCCAGAAGAGGTTATTTTTAAAAAGGTGATAATCCCTCTTTCTGTTCATTTTGGAACAGACATTAGTTGGGGTCAAAGCCCTTGTATCTGTTTCCATAAAAGGTGAACTTGTGGGGGTTGGGTGTGTTCAGATCCACTTGGATATATGAAAAATGAAGAAATTACGTAAGTAGAGTGATGAAATCAATGTGGCCATACCTGAACATTGTTGCAGAAAAAATTAAAAGACACTTAAAAAATCTTTGAATAACCTCTAGTTTTTTGATATTCTGAAACATATCTTCATTCCTTATTTTTTAAAAGAACCCAGGTTAAATTTAGCCTAATCAAGGGGGTCTGTGATTTTGATAAGCGCTTTTAACAGTATACTTCTGGGGTGCCTAGCTCAGTCAAGTGGCTGATTCTTGATTTCGGCTCAGATTATGATCTCACGGTTCATGAGTTCAAGCCCTGCTTTGGGCTCTGTGCTGATAGTGCGGAGCTTGCTTGAGATTCTGTCTCTCTGCCCTTCGCCTACTCATGCTCACTCTCTCTCTCTCTCTCTCTCTCAAAATAACTTTGTAAAATTGTAAGGTTTATATCAATTGCTTGATACTGTGCATATCATTCTGCAGTTTGCCATGGTTATTCCAGCATGACTTCCACATTTATCCCTGTTGATACGTATAGATTGAATTTTTCATTTTAACTACCAAATACTATTCCCTTTCATGAATTTATCTTTCTATTTTATATATTTTTTAAATGTTTATTTATTTTTGAGAGAGAGACAGAGCACAAGTAGGGGAGGGGCAGAGAGAGAGGGAGACACAGGATCCAGGCTCTGAGCCGTCAGCACAGAGCCCGACGCAGGGCTCAAACCCACGAACTGTGAGATCATGACCTGAGCCAAAGTCAGACACTTAACCAACAGAGCCACTCAGGCGTCCCATTTTTCTATTTTAAAATTAATGAACATACAGATTTTCCTGTTTTTCTTCCAGCAAAAATAATGCTGCATTTGAACATGTCTCCATGCGTATATACCTGAGAATGTCTCTAGTGTATTTAAGAGGGACCCTGCTGGGCTGTGAGTCCTACATACCTCTTCACTGAATATTGCCAAATTTCTCTTCAGAATGGTTCTATCATACAGTTTATACTTTCACCGACTGTAAATGAAGATTCCTCTCATGAGGATTCACATATCCTGTCTCTGGTATTTTTGTTTTGGAGTTGTACGAATTTGATAATAGTCTAATTTATCAAACACTTTTGGCCTGTGTGGTATATGTGTATATTGTCGTGTTTAGAGGGGTTTTTTTTGGTATACGTAGTTTGGCAGTAAATGGTTATTGCAAATCCAGTTCTACTGTAATTATAATTGTGTCTCCCAATGATGAAACTGAAAAAGAATAGTGCTAATCGTCCAGAAATCTGGTAATCCTGCAGCATGATTCTATTGGGATCTTACAACACTTCGCCTGGCTAACACTAAAGTTATGTACATTTAGAAAATTGTGATTGGGAAACTGTGCTAACTACTGTTCATTGAGAAGTTTTCGCTCACTGCACAGAGCTGAGTTACGTAATGCAGTATTATTAACTGTATCAGGTCCAGGGTGAATAGTTAGTCTGGAGGGTTCCAGGACTAATGTTTCTTTTCCCCAATCTTCCGTGTCCTACTTCTTTTGAATAGTGTTCACTTTCTCTTCCTTAAGATTAAATCTTAAAGTTTCAGGAAAGTCCTAGAGGTAACCAAGTTCAGGCTAAAAATTTTTTCTGCAATGTAAGCTTATCCAGGGCATTAAACTTTCTTATACCATCCCAGCTAAAAATAAACTAAAGCTCCAAACCAGTAAGATAAGCAGATGTGACATTTGCTGAACTGTCCTGTAAAAATAAGCAATAAATTACAGAGGGAACAAGGAATTTGGCAGGTGTGGTAAATCAGGAATGGCTTTTTGACATAAACTGATATTTTTACTTCTGGGACAGTCAGAAGCATTTTCTTATTTTACACATTCAGTCTTTTTTTAATAAAACATATTATTTCATAACAGTATAAAATCTAACAACAGTTTATGATACTATCTCTGGGTGGGTAGGGACCTCTTTCTTTCACCATCTAAATGTCCCTAAATGGAAAGTCTTGCCTCAAGATGTACATTCCTCCAAATTATATGTGAACAGTTTTTGAAAAGAGCCCAACTTCTTTAAGAAAGTTTAAATTCTGAACAAGCAAAGTTATTTTGTTTCTTAATACTTCATGATTTTTAGAAGGTGGTCAAGTTTATCCCCTTTTGCCTACACCTGGGTTTTTAATAAGAGTTTCAAGAAAACAAATAAGCCTTTATTCAAGACACCTGGAAAGACATCCCTAGTTTACAAAGCCTTCTCAGACTCTTATGGTGAAGTATTATGATCCCATTCTCTCCACAGTAAATTCCAAGGTACTCTTGGAAACAGTTGTATTGTAATATTTCCCACTAACTACTACTTTGGTTCTTTAATTATTAGGGTCACTGTTTCATAAATCTGTGCCTGTCATTCACCTTCCATCAGACTTCCTGATTCCTGACTCCTACTGTCTGTGTCAGCTCTCAGATGAAGTGGGTAGATTAGACCCAAAGAGGGAAATGGCTGCTGCTTTAGATGATAGAGAGGTTGGGTTTAGAGCAGCTGCTTGGGAAGCAGGCATTTGTTCTGAGCAAGGCCAAAGTTCCTCCAGGCCACCACTGTCACGCCCTGGGAATAACATTCTATAGGACATGTAGTTTGTTTCAAGAATGATTTTTTTTTTAATGTTTTTTATTTATTTCTAGGAGAGAGAGAGAGACAGCGTGAACAGGGGAGGGTCAGAGAGAGAGGGAGTCACAGACTGAAACAGGCTCCAGGCTCTGAGCTGGCAGTCAGCACAGAGCCCGACGTGGGGCTCGAACCCACGAACCGCGAGATCATGACCCAAGCAAAAGTCGGACGCTTAACCGACTAAGCCACCCAGGCGCCCCTCAAGAATGATTTTTAAAGTGTTTTTTCTGAATGTTCAGACTCCATCATTAATAGCCGTTAATAGATACTGTCTTTTGTCCCCTTTATTACATTCTTACAGAACTAGTCATTTTAAAACTCTTTAAGTTTGTTTATTTGAGAGAGAGAGCCCGTGCGTGTGAGAGAGAGAGAAGGAGAGTGGCATGAGTGGGAGAGAGGCAGAGAGAGAGAGAGAATCCCAAGCAGGCTCCACACTGTTGGCACACGAAACCCAATGTGGGGCTTGATCTCACAAACCGTGAGATCATGACCTGAGCTGAAATCAGGAGTTGGACACTTAACCAACCGAGCCACCCAGGCTCCTAAAAATCTTTTTAGAGATGAAGTTACCTGTAATTATTCATTTGGTTGCTGAGTGACTACTACCATAAAATATTGCTTTGTAAGTAGTGAAGCTTAGACCAAAGATCTAGATACGAAGAGAAACAATTAGTATATTAAGGTCTCTTGTTTGTAGTACCTACTAGATGCTAAAAGGTTCGTTTATAAGCTTAAGAAAGACACTTCACTGCATTATAACTGTCAAGAGTGAAAAATATTGGCTGAAGCTATGTGCCTGCTGTGAAGTCTTCTATATCTGAAGCGTAAGCATACTATCATATATCATATCATATCATATCATATATCATATCATATCATATCATATCATATCAAATAGGCAAAAGGCCCTTTAGGAAGGCATTAAGGATCAAAGACAAAAATCATTTAATATGACAATGTATGTATTAAGACACAAATTGAGTTAATTTCTTGTCCCTATTTCAGATATTACCACTAGTAATTTTTTTCTCAGTGCATATTAACTATATTTTGAGAGAAAAGGAGTGTAGCATAAGCTTTGAGTCCTGGGAAGAGCAGTTTCAGTCAATACATTTAATGTCTTAAGATATATTATCATCTTCAGTGGTCTATAGAAAAAAGTAGATAGATCCTCTCTTTGACATCTGAAACTTATAAATCAATCCTGTTCAGGAGTATACATCTCTCCATACTCACTAATAAACTTACAGCAGCTCGTGCTTGGTCTTAATCTATTCCTAATTAGAGAAGCACGTGCTACAAATTTATTATGAATGATAGCACAAGTGTTTAATCTGTTTCTCTGATCCTTCCTGCCTCACTGTCCATTAAGCAACCTATGTTGATTATACAGCTTGTCATCCAGAGTATGGATGAGGTGATAGAATAACATGGGATTTGGAGATATGTTGCTTGGATTTGAGTCTAGGTCTCTAAGTAGTTGTGTAACTTCTGGCACGTTACCTAATCTCTCTGAGTCTCGCATTCTTCATTGGTAAATAGAACCATTCCAGTTATCTCACAAGAGAGTTATGATGATCAAATGAGATAATATGTGGGACAAGCACCACAAAAATGTCTTTTAAAAACTTTTAATTATTGAAAATTTCAAACATATTCAAAGATCGAGAGAAAAGGTTGGACTCTCATTACCTACCACTCAGCTTCAACAATCATCCACTCATGGTCAGTACTGGTCATCTATATTCCTCTTGGTGTCCCCCACCCCCAAAAGCAATAGTGAAATTCCAGGTGTCAGATCATTTCCATCCTTAAATTTTTAAGTACATATCTCTAAAATGGAATTTTTAAAAAGTGTTTTTATAACTGCCCCTGTTCAGTATGGTAGCCACTAGCCGCATGTGACTAACTTTAAACATAAAGTAAATAAAATTAAAAATTCAGTTCCTCAGTTGCAAATAGCCACATGGAGAGTGCAGATATAGACCCTTTCCACCATTGCACACAGTATTATGGACACTACTGATCTACAAGTATATTTTCGCTCTCTGTTTTATTCTTTGAAATTTAATTGTTAAAAAAAAAAAAAACCCAAGCCATTTGTCTTATAGAATGTCCCATATGTTGGATTTTTAAAAATTGAATTTCCATGGTGTCATTTAACATGTTCCTTGGTCCTCTGTATATAATCTATAGTTATAGCTAGTGACTGAAAAGCTGTCCACCTGTTTTGTGAGCTCAAGTTCTACTGGGTGACCATGAGCACATAACTTGACTTATGTAGATATCAGTATGGTAACAGTACTTATACCTTAGGGCTCTTGTGAAGATTAAATAAGATTAAGTGCTCATTAAAAAATATAAAGTGCTCAGCCTGGTGCATGGCATATAGTATGGATTAAATATATGTTAGTTATTACTTGTGTTATTCTGCTTGTATATTAATCAGTGATTCTCAAATATTAGATCCAATATGGTCCAAAAAATCTGTGTTTGTAACAATTTCTTGATAATTCTGATGAAGTTGTGGTTTTAAGAAAATGATGGCTTTGTGATATGTCAACTTAACTAGGGTAAACTTCAGTCCCAAGAATTTCCTTTCTAGAGGGGATGACAAGCGACCCTCTCTTGCAAGGATTGGAGAAGGGAAGGGAGAGACAGCAGCCACTCTGTATCACACACACATCTTCTCCCACTTATTCAATCAAACATAATTTAGGTGCTACTGTGAAGAGATTTTTGTAGTTGTATTTAAAATTCCTAATTAGCTGACCTTAAATTGATCATAAGGGATTATCCTGGGTAGCCCTGACTTAAATTAATTGGAAAGTTTTTATAAGAGGGCTTAGTACAGGCCCAGTTGGCTTCACTGGTGAAGTCTATCAAATATTTGAAGACAAATTAATCCTGATTCTGCACAACCTCTTCTAAAATATGGAAGAGGAGGGAACACTTTGCAACTTATTCTATAAAGCCAGTCTTTTTTTTAAAATTTTTTTTAAGGTTTTTATTTATTTCTAGGAGAGAGAGACAGCGTGAGCAGGGGAGGGTCAGAGAGAGAGGGAGTCACAGACTGAAACAGGCTCCAGGCTCTGAGCTGGCAGTCAGCACAGAGCCCGACGCGGGGCCCAAACCCACGAACTGCGAGATCATGACCCAAGCGAAAGTCGGATGCTTAACCGACTAAGCCACCCAGGCGCCCCTCTATAAAGCCAGTCTTAACATGCCCAAAGCAAAGACCTCATGAGAAAATTAGAAAACAATATACCTAATGAATATAGGTGTAAAAATCCTTAACAAAATATTAGCAAACTCAATCTAGCAACATAAAAAAAGAATTATACCCATGACCAAGAGAGCTTTCTCCCAGGAATGTAATGTTGGTTTAATACCTGAAATGAACATATTAATAGAATAAAGAGCCAAACCACATAATTATTCCAATAGATGCAGGAAAGCATTTGATAGAATTCACTGATTTATCACAAAAGCAATCAATATACCAGAAATAGAAAGGAACTTCCTCAACCTAGTAGAGGACACCTACAGAAAACTTTCTCTGGGGAACTCACACTTTCCTTTGTTCTTCCATTTGAAATATTTTACTTATATCTGGTTCTATGTGGGAAAGTCTGGGATAGCCCAGTGTCTGGGTCTGGACAGGTGAGACTATCTTCTAAGTGGGGTTCAGTTTTAAGAAGTCCACTTCCTCACGGCTATATGCCATATTATCTACTGTAGTCTTTATTAATAATAAAGATGATACTTCTCTAGGGTGCTGGATGGCTCAGTTGGTGAACAGTGAGACTCTTGATCTCAGGGTCATGAGTTCAAGTTTCTTATTGGCCATAGAGCTTACTATAAATAAGTAAATAAATGAACAAATAAAACAAATTTTTCAAAAAGGTGATAGTTTGCCTCCTGCCAGTCCCTAATGCCTTAAACTCTGCATTCTCAGTTGATTCAGAATCAGGGCATGAGAGACAGATGATGGTTGTTGGCTCCCTCAAAGACTCCAGCGTGAGGCAATAGGAGGAATAATTTTAAAAAGTTTTAGACACATACAATAGTAACCCCTAGAGTAATGATTAGAATCTTAGACTTATTTTAAAAGTTGGAAAGACTCCTAGAGATCATTTAGCAGCTAGATTCTCAGCCCTGGAGATTAAGTAATGTGTACAAGAAGACCCAGTCATCTAGTGACATATCAGAACTAGAATCCAAATTTTCTTTCAGCCTGCAACACTGGCCACCACACCCTGTTGCTTCCTTAAAATGCTGAGATTAAAAAAAAAAAATTTATTATCTGCTTCTCTGAAGATCAGAATTTTGTCATTGCTGCTGTAGATAAATAAATGCAATTATATTAAATAATTTTCCTGTGGTAATAGGGCTTATCAGAGGTAGCACTAGAAATGAAAAATACTACTCTAATTTTAGTTCAAGGCTGTGCTGATGAGATCATTTTTTTCTGTCAAAATGCCAAACTGAAATAAAGGGGAGAGTGGTACAGAGTGGAAACACAATCGCTGTGGCAGGGTCTCTGGTTCATACGTTAATTCAACTGATGATCTCTGGTTCCTTTTCTAGCATGATGTCATGGTATGTTATGGTATTAAAATTTCCTCCTGAAAGAATAGAAGGAAATAAGTGGAATGGGGTGTTACTGCCTGACTCCAAAGCCTGTGATCTTAATTAACCGTGATGTTTACTGCCTCTCCAGATCTGTAAGGTACAAAGGCAAATGTTTAGACAATAAAATGAAAGTTCAGGGATATTTCTAAATGCAATTAATTTATTTTATTCATAAAAACAATATAATTTAGTATTTGGCTACTACAGATCTCTAAATAATCGTTCCTGCAGATCTATTGGTGGAAATGCAGCAATGTGAAAGATACACATTAAACCACCAAGGTAACAGCAGATGGTCTTTGTTAATCAGGCCATTACTGTTTGATTTTCTACAAAATCTACAAATGAATTTGACTTTCTTTTGCTACAAGGAGATCTTTAATATTTCCATGCTGAGAAGTCATTCATTCATCAAGTAGTTCTTGAGCATCTTTGTATCAGGTGCTGTTTTAGGTGCTGGGGGTAGAGTTATAAATAGAGCTGAGTCCATGATCTCATTGACCAGAGGGTATTATAAAATTTTTTTTTTAATTTATTTATTTTTGAAGGAGAGAGAGAGAGAGAGATCACGAGCAGGGGAGGAGCAGAGAGAGAGACAGAGAGACAGAGAGACAGAATCCAAAGCAGGCTCCAGGCTCTGAGCTGTCAGCACAGAGTCCAACATGGGGGTCGAAAGCAGGAACCATAAGATCATGACCTGAGCTGAAGTCAGGAGTTTAACCAACTGAACCACCCAGGCATCCCTGAACAAAGGATATTATAAAACAATAAACAAAATAACATCCCTTATTTGCTGCTATTAGAGATAGGCATAACTCTACTTAATAAAGTTGCTATCTTTGTGTTTTTAGAACAGAAAAAAAAAGTGGTCAAATAAGTTTGGGAACTAATATAACTATAGTCTCTTCTTAGTGCTTGAAAGTATACACACTTATTAAAGCCCCAAAGGTATTAGACATAAAAGCATCCATTTAACCCTATTTCTCTGACTTATTTGACCATTTAAACTTTTTTTTTCATTTTGGAGAAAGTACTTGTTAACTTCTTGTGGAATTAATATTCCAAAGAAACCAGTTTTAGAAAATACCGAACTGTAAGAGCTGTTTGTGTTGTTTTGTTTTTATAAATGTTCTGTGATTCTATTATCAGTTGTAGTTCTTATTTTTTAAAGTTATTTATTTATTTATTTTTGAGAAGGACAGAGAGTAAGCAGGAGAGGAGCAGAGAGGGAGAATCTCGAGCAGGCTCTGTGCTGATAGCATGGGGGGCTCGAAGTCATGAAACTGAAATCATGACCTGAGCCAAAATCAAGAGTTGGATGCACAACTGACTGAGTGACCCAGGAGCCCCCTTAGTGCTTATTTTATATGGTTGTGTTTTGGAAGGCATAACTGGACCTGCACTAGCTCAAATACATAATAATAATAATAATAATCAACTATATTATAATGATCTATTGCACATACTTTTTTCCTTACCATTTCTGGGTTGATTTATCTCTGTAAACCGCTATAACTTTTTAAAACTTTTAAATTATAAAATAAATAGAAGCATATAGAAACAGAAAAGTAAACAAAACAAATACAGACCTTAGTGAATAATTATACTGTGAATACCCTTGTAGCCACCGACCACGTCAAGAAACAACTTTTCTAGTCATCTCAGAAGCTCCCCCCCACCGCATACCCTATACAATTCATAGCCATTCCTCTTCCTCCAAAATAACCACTATCAAAAAACAAACAAATGCAGGTGCCTGGGTGGCTCAGTTGAGTGTCTGACTTCAGCTCAGGTCATGATCTCATGGTTCATGGATTCAAGCTCCACGTTGGACTCTGTGCTGACAGCTCAGAGCCTAGAGCCTGCTTCAGATTCTGTCTCTCTCTGTCTCTCTCTCTGTCCCTCCCCCACTTGTGCTGTGTGTGTGTGTGTCTCAAAAATAAACATTAAACAAACACTATCCTGACTCATAGCAATCACTCTCTTGCATTTCCTTACATACAGTTTACTCTTGCCTGTTAAAAATAAAACATCTTGTTACTTTTTTACATCTCTTTTAAGCTACATGGTGGGTCTCCTCCACCCTTTCCTTTCTTTATATTTTATCTGTTGTAGAACTCACTCTGACACATTATGATGATGGCACATTGGTGATTTAGTTTCACATGTTCCTGTGCCTAATGTGATTCCTAGAAACTGCCAGGTGGATCCAGAGGTTTCATTAGGCTTAGATTCATTTCCTTTGTGTTCTTTTTTCAGGAAGAGTGGTTTTCACTCCCTTTTTTTCTTTTTAATATTAGCAGCCATTGATACTCAATATTTAGATTTATTAATGGAGGCTCACAAAAAGATAATATTCTATTTCTACCATTTTGCTTTCATGAATTACTTTGAATGATTGTATAATGAGATGCATCCCTTCATCCGCTATTTGGTTATCCAATGAAACAGTTTATTATAGAGAAGGTAAGGAAAATGTTTGAGTTTTCCCTTTTATTCCCCAGTAACAAATTGATTCCCTGTCATCTATCAAAAATTGTATTTTTAAACTCTTATAATGAACTCATGGACTTAAACGTATCAGAAGTATTTCAAGCCATTGCAATTCTTATCTTTATTGAAGCTTCAACTTTGGCTGTGGGTACTCTTCAAATTGGCTCCTTGGACATGATCCTAATAGTTTTTTTTTAATAGCTTTCTTGATAGTTGATATGTCAACATATTCCATCTTCTTCTCCAGACCTCAATTCCTGGAATCAACTGTTTCTCCAAGGACCCCTGATTTGTTTCTTTTTTTTTCTTTGTATTTTTTTTTCTTAAATAGTTTATTGTCAAGTTGGTTTCTATATAACACCCAGTGCTCATCACAACAGGTGCCCTCCTCCATGCCCATACCCCATTTCCCCTCCCCCACCTCATCAGCCTTCAGTTTCAATGGGAAATATTTCAAGATGAGAATGTAGTTGCTGTCTCTAAGCCTCTTTAGTGGAAGTGGATATATATATATGACCTGATGAGTTCATACTAGTATTTCTATTTTTAAAATTTTATTTGGAGATTTTGAAAGAGAGAGAGAGAGAGAGAGAGAAGAATCCCAAGCAGGCAATGTCAGCACAGAGTCCGACATGGGGCTCAAACCCATGGACGATGAGATTTTGACCTGAGCTGACATCAAGAGCTGGACACTTAACCAGCTGAGTCACCCCAGGAGGCCCTAGTCTTTCTATTTTAAATTCACAACTATAATGTTTTTACTTAACCCCTTTTGGTGTTATATTTTTATCTCTTGTCTTTCACACCAAGAACCCTGTTTCTCAAGGTAACAGGGAATAATAGAATATTCCATAATTCCATAATATCCCAGAATTACAGTACTAATACTACTATGGATGATTAATATTACTAATATCACCACCAGTTACTAAAAACATTAAAGCTTATCTATGCTATCTCCATTCCCCCCTCATTTTAAAAATAATTGGGGCATATTTGTATCAAAGCTTATATGATCTACACTGTGAGATCATCTAATCATTTTACACTATAGTCTCCCCCCTTTTTAACTGTTATTTGGTCTTAGTTATATAAACAACTATATATTTAATAATCACCTTTTGTCCTTATATTAATATCTGTCTAGTCATTTTCGTTGTCTGAAACTCTATTTGATTTCTTAGGAAGAACACATAGGAATAGTATTTTTTGAGATTTACCAAAATAATTTGTTTGTAACTTTTATACTTGAAGGCCAACTTTTGCAGGATATAAAGTGTTTGGCTAAGGGATGCCTGGGTAGCTCAGTCAGTTAAGTGGCTGACTTCTGCTCAGGTCATGATCTCACAGGTCCTAGGTTCAAGCCCCACATCAGGCTCTGTGCTGACCACTCAGAACCTAGAGCCTGCCTTCGATTCTGTGTCTCCCTCTGTCTTTGATCCTCTCCTGTTCATATTCTGTGTCTCAAAAGTGAACAAACATTTAAAAATATTTTTTAAATAAAGTGTTTGACTTATATTTTATTTTTCTGAATCTCATAAAAATAGCCCATACTCAATTTTCTTCTAGCACAATGTGCTGCTGTTGAAAAGTTTGGTGACAACCTAATTATCCCTCCTTTATAAGTCACATGCTCTTTTTACCTTGGTACCAAAAATTTTATTTTCTTTGAAGTCCAGTAGTTTTAGTAGGATATATCTTGATGTTGGTTGTTTTGGTCAATATTATCAGATACTTAAAAGTGCTATTTTGATATATAATTTTAAGCTGCCAGCACAGAGCCGGACTCAGGGCTCCAACTCACAAAGTGTGAGATCATGACTTGAGCCGAAGTCAGATGCTTAACCAACTGAGCCACCCAGGTGACCCTGAATTTTTCTAATTCTGATTTATGTTGTTTTCTCATATCTTGTATTACTTCTTTATTAAAGCTTATTTTTAAATAATTTTTTAAAGTTTTTAAAAAATGCTTATTTATGGGGCGCCTGGGTGGCTTAGTCGGTTAAGCGTCCGACTTTCGCTTAGGTCATGATCTCGCGGTTGTGGGTTCGAGCCCCACGTCAGGCTCTGTGCTGACTGCCAGCTCAGAGCCTGGAGCCTCTTTCAGTCTGTGACTCCCTCTCTCTCTGACCCTCCCCTGCTCACGCTGTCTCTCTCTCTCTCCTAGAAATTAAAAAAAAAATGCTTATTTATTTATTTTGAGAGAGAGAGAGCATGATCAGGGGAGGGCAGAGAGAGAGAGAGGAAGGGAGAGAGAGAATCTCAAGCAGGCTTGGCATCACCAGCACAGAGCTCTACATGGGGCTTGAACTCAAACACCAGAAGATCATGACCTGGGCTGAATTGAAGAGTCAGATGGCTTAACCCACTGACCCACACAGATGTCCCTCATTTTTAAATAGTACAGTTTTTATCTGTTTCTTGAATATGTCTTTCTGTCTGTTTCTTTGTAGGGGTGTTATTCTACTCCTTATTCTTTCTTATTTATTTGTTTGTTTGTTTGAGAGAGTGTGTGTGAGCAGGAAAGAGGGAGAGGGAGAGAAAGGTCGATGACCCTGGGATTATGACCTGAACCAAAATCAAAAGTCAAATGCTAAGTGACTAAGCTACCCAGGCACCCCTATTTTATCTATCTATCTATCTAGTAATTTTGGAATTTGACCTTGATACTTTTCTATTGCTTGCTCTTAAGTAAAATCAGTTTTACTGAAATTTTTGAAGGAAGCTTAGTTCAAATAGCTTTTTTTTTTTTAACTTGACAGTGGTGCTATTCATGTTTTTATATTATGTTAAAAAAAAATGACGGTTTGCTGGGGCGCCTGGGTGACTCAGTCGTTTAAGCATCTGACTTCGGCTCAGGTCATGATCTCATGGTTCGTGAGTTTGAGCCCTGCATCAGGCTCAGGGCTGACAGCTCAGAGACTGGAGGCTGGTTCAGAATTTGTGTCTCCTCTCTCTCTTCCCCTCCCCTACTTATACTCTGTCTCTCTCTAAGGTAAATACACTTGAAAAAATTAAAAAAAAAAAAAGACTGTTTGCTTTCTGAGATTTTCTTACCTATTTCCCTCAATCACTTTTTTCCCCTCAACAATTTTTTAAGTTTATTTATTTATTTATTTAGAGAATCGGGGAGAGGCAGAGAGAGGGGGAGAGAGAATCCCAAGCAGGCTCTGCACTGAAAGTGCAGGCTTGATCCCTTGAACAGTAAGGTCATGTTCTGAACCGAAATCAAGAGTCAGACGCTTATCCGACTGAGCCGTCCAGGCGTCCCTCCTCTCAGTCACTTTTGATCTGGATCTTCTCTTTACTTCTGTGTTGTCTCTGCTGTGATTAATTTTTATTCCACAGCGAGTTGTTTCTTCTCAGAGCTATGTCCTATGACCTTGGCTGGTTCGTGTTGAGAACTCATAGGGGCAAGACTGTTTCTACCCCTTTGGGTCTTACCAGGGCTTCCTCGCACATATCTGTTATTGAAATGGACAAAACCTGTCCCATTTTCAGTTGTCATTTTCAGACTGAACCACTGTGCTTTCTAGTAAAAATCTGTTTCTCTTGGGGATTCTTCTGTTCTCAGGTCCATCAAATATCCTCTTGATTCCCTCTCTTCTTTTTTGTATAAACTAATATCGTGGCCTTGTGGTTGTTAGTGATTTTCCTCTGCCTGCTTGTATTTTGTGGTTTTTTAAAAAAATGTTTATTGTTTTAGAGAGAAAGAGGCAGACAGACAAGATAGACCATGATCAGGGGAGGGGCAGAGAGAAAGGGGGAGACACAGAATCTGAAGCAGGCTCCAGGCTCTGAGCTGTCAGCACAGAGGCTGACATGGGGCTCGAACTCACAAACCATGAGATCATGACCTGAGCCGATCAGATGCTTAACCTACTTAGCCACCGAGGTACCCCTGTATTTTGTGATTTGTGAGGATAACTTACCGTCTTGTTTTGTTGTAAATGTTATCCTATGGGGTTTTTATTTTACTTTCCAATTTCTTTGTTTATATGTAGGGATTTGAGAAGACCCAAACACTATACTGTCAGTTTTAGATGCTGACTATAACCTTCACTGGACTGAAATTTGATCATTTTTATATTATACATTGTTTTTTGAAAACGGCTCTTCTAAAAACAATTTCAGCCTTACAGAAAATTGCAAGAACAACACAAAGGATTTTAGTTTACCCTTTATCCAGTTTCTCTAATTGGTTGCTAATACTTTACCATATTTGTCTTATCATTCTCTCTCTTCTTCTTTCTCAATTATTTTGTATATTATATGGTAAGACCTGGTAAAATTATTAAAACCAAGAAATTAAGAGTACTTGGGTGGCTCAATCTGTTGACTCTTGATTGTGGCTCAGGTCATGATCCCAGGGTGATGGGATCAAGCCACACATCAGACTCTACATGAGCATGAAGCCTGCTCTCTCTCTCTCTCTCTCTCTTTCTCTTTCCCCCTCTCTCCCTTTGCCCCTCTTCTCTACTTGCATGTGTGCTCTCTCTATATAAAATAAAATAAAATTATTATGGTACTACCATTCAATCCATTGGCTGCATTCAAATTTTGCTAATAATATATCATATAATCACTCTTTCCTTTCTAATGCAGGATCCAATAGAGGATCAAATGTTGTATTTAGTTGTCATATCTCTTTATTCTCTTTGGAGTAGTTCCTCAGTTTTTCCATATCTTTCATGACTTTGACTTTTTTTGAAGATAATAGGCTAGTTATTTTATAGAGTATCCTCAATTCGAGTTTGCTTTATACTTATTATGATTAGATTCAGGTTATTAATTTTTTGGAAGGGATACCATGGACGTGATGCTATGTTCTTCTCAGTGTATCATCAAGAAGCAAATTAACAAATATTAATTTGTCCCATTTCTATCAGTGTTGACTCTCATCACTTTTTAAGATGTAAAACTAATTGTAAAATGAGTAAGTACCTTGTACTTACTAATCAATAAGTTACTAATATATATTTTGTAGAGAGTTACTTTGGTATTATGTAAACATCTTGTTTCTTATCACATTTTCACTTAAAGTTTTAGTGTCCATTGTTGGTTTCTCCCTGAATTATTATTATTGTAATGGTTGACAAATGGTGATATTCTAAGTTCATCATTTGTTCTACAGTTATTAGTTGGCATTGTACTATAAGGTAAAATCTCTGGTTCTTATTTATTTATTCATTCATTCATTCATTCATTCATTCATTCACATATGTTTATGTCAAGATGGACTCATGAATTCCTGTTTTATTTGATGGGCTATAATTTGTTGCTATCATTTTTCATTTTATGTTTAAATTGCCCTAGATTTAACCAATGGGAATCCTTCAGTTTGGCTCTTGTCCTTGTAACATGTCGTCATCATTCTTTGAGTACTTCCTTACTTTCATACTCAACAGGATGTTCCAGGAACATATTGTACTTTTCCTGTCCTAGTTCTGAATTCAACCATTTCTCCAAGGAATTCTGGATCCTTTTAGTGGAGAATGATATTCAGAAGTCACCATCTGGTTGTAACTGTGCTCATTGCTAGTAAGAGATCACTTCTTCAGGTCTAGTTTTCTACCTTTCCACATTGATAATTGGCAGTGAGAAGTCTGACTCTCATTACCTCAATATACTTACCTCATCTTCCTATATGTAACCAATGTCCTGACCTAATGGCTGCCTTGCAGATCAAGATATCTACCCCCATCAAGGCCACTGTGTAGTGGAAATGGGGACATTCCCAATTGGCCAGCTTCATTGCTCTTCTCATTACAACTTATGAATTGTGTTATACAACACAGATGAGATACCTTTTTAAAGTCATTCCTATTCTCTTTTTTTTAATGTTTTATTTATTTCTGAGAGAGAGACAGAGACAGAGACAGAGACAGACAGCGTGAGCAGGGGAGGGTCAGAGAGAGAGGGAGATACAGAATCTGAAGCAGGCTCCAGGCTCTGAGCTAGCTCTCAGCACAGAGCCCAATGCAGGGCTTGAACCCACGAACCGTGAGATCTTGACCTGAGCCGAAGTCGGATACTTAACTGACTGAGCCACCCAGGTGCCCTGAGTCATTCCTCTTTATGCAAAAAAGAGCATATGTGACATTTGAGGCTCCATGTATATAATTTATTATAGTTTTGAAAAATTAATTTTCCTATAGAAATGCCGTAAATATTATAACTGGAATTTTTATGTGAAATTTCTGTCTTTGTGTGTGTAAGATTTTTATGGCACAGTGTTCTCATTTGCTGAACTGCTTTCTGGATGCACATCTGACAATTTGATTAATGAGATCTGCCTAGCAGGGAAAAAAAAACAGTGAAATTTTTAAAAATTCAATTAACCACAAAAATCAGTTATTATGTTAAAAAGTGATCTTAAAAAGCTAATGAAAGTCTCACATCTCATTTTTAACTCTATAAATGTGTTTCTACAATATTAACCATGTTATTGTAAGCTTTGTTATAATTAATAACAGTAAATTTTATCTGAAAGAGGGTTATTGCTCATGAAGCACTTAACTATTATCTCAGTTCATCTTTCTTGAGCTCTGCAAAGTAGATGATAATTATTTCTGTTGTACAGATAAGATCACAGGCTTATTGAGGTTGTGCGACTTGTCGATGATTGTCCAACTATTAGGTGGCAAAAGTTGGGTATAAACACAGTTCTCTTAATGCGCACTCTGTTGTTTCCTTTTCACTAATTCACTTCTCTGAGTTGGGATTTTTTCCCTCATCTTACCCCTGTCCTGTTAGCCAGATTACACATGGATAACTGCTTTCCCAAATAATTTATTTATTAGTCATGTAGCCCGAGATCATTCGGTCAACTCTAACAGATCTCGTTTCATCAGAGTAGTAGAGAGTGTTTGTCCCAATACTTATTTCCCCCTCATTCCATATAATAGAATGATCAGCCAGGAAAATGGTCCCCCAGAATAAAGTTCAGTCTTGCTTCAAATGTATCTCTTTGCCCCTTCTTCTTTGTTACTCCCTCCATCTTGCTGCCTGGAGCAGAGATCCTCCCTTGGATAATGCAAATTAGGGCTGCACCCTAGAAATGTCACCAGGGTGATGAACTAGAGGGAGAGTCCTGAGTCCCAAGGACTTTATGGATCACAGCTGCTGTACCAATCCTGCATGGCCAAGTTCCAGAGACAGAGAGAGACTTCTACCTCGTTTAAGCCATTGATATATTTTTTCTATATTTAAAATATGTGATTTTATTTTATTCTTTATTTTATTTTTTAAAATATAATTTATTGTCAAATTGGCTAACATACAGTGTGTAGAGTGTGCTCTTGGTTTTGGGGGTATATTCCCATGGTTCATTGTTACATACAATATGCAGTGCTTATCTCAACAAGTGCCCTTCTCAATGCCTGTCACCCATTTTCCCCTCTCCCCCATTCCCCCATCAACCCTCAGTTTGTTTTCTAAACCATTGATATTTTGACTGCTCAATCATTTCCTAACGAAAACATTCACTATCAATCTGCAAAATTCTAGTTATTTACTCAACATTTATTTAAGCTTTTCCTATTATGAAGCAGCCTGGTGGTTGAGTGAGATTGCCCACACACCCCAAATCTAGACAGCACTTTGACTGATTTAAGGCCAGTCTGGGTAATTTCAACATGCTGTAGTGATTGCTTCAGTCATGAATGCCCAAACCAACCACTTATGGCATTCCCTTATGGCCCCAGTGGTTGTTTTAGGTATGATACCAATAGTGTGAGGCTTGGGAGAGGCTCCCTTTCCCCAGAGATGTGATCCTAGATATAAAGCATATAGCTTTAGAGAAACCAGGCTGAAGATCTAGCTGGCTTGTGGAAAAAGGTAGAATCAAGAAAATTGCAGGGAAATGGTTCTTTCCCTCAGATTGGACCAACCCTAAAGCCTGGCCAACTTGTGGTCCTCTCAGGAAAGTGAGCCAAAAAATTTCTTGTTGTATAATGAAAGCTAATTTGAAATGAGTTTTCTGTTACTTGCATTCAAAGACATCTTAACTGATATACCTTCTAGTGGCTTCAGGATTATATCAATACCCAATAATGCAGATCAATATTTCTAAGGAAGTATTTTTGATAGGAAGTCCTAATTTAACATAGGTTTTTTTATACTGTTTAACATGTTTGCTTTATTCTCTTAATTTATTTTCAGTCTTTGAAGGATAATCTCAGAAAGGCTGGAGAGTATGATTAAAATTAGAATGTACAGTTTATCCTTTCTGGAAACACTCTGTTTTTCTTATGTTGTGTCATTCCTGTATTTATTTGCCCATTTCTCAGATTATTTTTGTACTGGCTTTTTGTTTTCTTTCCTCTATTTTCTCCTTTAGCCCCTGAAGGCAGGCATGTCTTAAGACTTGGTCAAGATGGTACTGTACTTGTCCCCAAGCAGTCTTACCACTTAGAGGCAGGTCAAGTTCATGCAATCTGAAAGAGTATACAAAATAAGCTTTTACTTCTAGCATGGGAGATACAGGAGTGACTCCTCTGTTTCCTTCTATCAGTTTCTACTCCCTGGATTCTCTCACTGAGGCCAGACCTCAACCTCTCCTTCCCCTACCTCCTTATCAGAGAAGCCTCCTCCCCTGAAGCTACAGAGTTTTGTTTTATTTGGTTTTAATCTCCCTTTCTTCTGGCTCCAGGAACCCATTGCTTCCTGTGCCAAGTGTCAGTCTTTTGACCTAGTCCTATTTCTTTTTTTTAATTTATTCTAAATTTTTTGAGAGAGAGACAGACAGACAGACACAGTGCAAGTGGAGGGGCAGAGAGAGAGGGAGACACAGAATCTGAAGCAGGTTCCAGGCTCTGAGCTGTCAATGCAGAGCCCGACATGGGGCTTGAACACAAAAACTGTGAGATCATGACCTGAGCTGAAGTCAGACACTTAACTGACTGAGCCACCAGGCACCCCTACCTAGTCCTATTTCTTGCCAGATGGGGTTGGGATTTCCAACCCTGGAGGCTCAAGATGGAAAGAGAAAAAAGAGGCCTTCTTGGTGGCCTCCCTTCAGGTCGTGGTGTCTGTGTCATAATTAGATCGTTCAGGGGTAAGGTCAAACATCTTGCAGGCATTTCCTACACTGGCTGAAAGGCTTGCTAGAAGGCTGGATGTCCTCTGTTAGGCTGGCCTGACACATATATGACTCTGGGAAGGAAGGAAAGAAGGTGGAAAGGGGACCTCCATCCACCAGCTCAACAACTACTTCTCTTTGAGGAAGCAGAACTTGAGCCTGAAGGGAGAAATGGGATTAAACAATGGTTAAGAAGGAAGAGGCCATTTCAGAAAGGGAAGGATATGAGCAAAGAAGGTGGGAACATGGCCATTGGGAAGAAATGAGTATATCGCTTTGCTGATTGATGTGAGCAAGTAGAGAGAGATGGGTTTGGAAAGCTGAGTAAAGAACGATCTGGGAGGCCTGAATACTGGGAATAAACATTTAAAGGAAACTTTAAAGGTTCTTAGGCAGTATTTCAGAATTCGCACGTAAAGTAGACCGGAGGGTTAGAGACTGTATGACAAGTTAGAACATTAAGTATAGTTATCCAGATATGAAATTGTGAAGATCTGTGCCAGGGTAGTGTCACTTGGATACATCACAAGGGATGACATTACAATTTGGTTATGGGGTAAATGCACTAGAAAGTAGCAGATAAGGACAACTTCAAAGTTTTGAAATTGAGAGGCTGAGAGAATGATGGGGATGGAAGGTTCAGCACAAGGAGTATAGTCAGTGGTGCTGTAATAGTGTTGTGTGGTGACAGCTTGCAGCTACACCCGTGGGGACCACAGCACTATATGTGGACTTGTCGAATCACTGCGTTGTACACTGAAGCTAATTAACATTGTGCATCAACTATACCTCATATGGAAAAAAATAGAAAGGCTTCTCAGAAAAAGCTAATTTCAGATGAAAGGTTAGTCTGGTTTTAGGTACACTGTATTTAGGTGGCTACCATGCCTCCTGGTGAAAGAAGAAATGGAATCATGAAATCCGAAGAGAGAGCTCAAGACATGAATTGGAAAGGTGACTGTTCGAAGTCAGGAGAGTGAGAAGACCTCTGAGAAAGACTTCATGTTAAATCAAGGACCCTGAACGATCTAATTAATATACAGACACCACAACCTGAAGGGAGGCCACCAAGAAGGCCTCTTTTTTCTCTTTCCATCTTGAGCCTCTAGGGTTGGAAACCCCAACCCCATCTGGCAAGAAATAGGACTAGGTCAAAAGACTGACACTTGGCACAGGAAGCAATGGGTTCCTGGAGCCAGAAGAAAGGGAGATTAAAACCAAATAAAACAAAACTCTGTAGCTTCAGGGGAGGAGGCTTCTCTGATAAGGAGGTAGGGGAAGGAGAGGTTGAGGTCTGGCCTCAGTGAGAGAATCCGGGGAGTAGAAACTGATAGAAGGAAACAGAGGAGTCATTCCTGTACCTCCCACGCTAGAAGTAAAAGCTCATTTTGTATACTCTTTCAGATTGCATGAACTTGACCTGTCTCTAAGTGGTAAGACTGCTTGGGGACAAGTACAATACCATCTTCTCCTTCTAGAATGTGAATATAATGTATCAGAATGCCAGCTGGAAATAAAAGCCATATTCAATGAGTTTAACTGAAGAGTTTAAAAAGGGACTGGTTTTGGGGTGCCTGGGTGGCTCAGTCAGTTAAATGCCTGACTTCGGCTAGGACATGATCTCATGGTTTGTGAGTTCGAGCCCCATGTCGCGCTCTGGGCTGACAGCTCAAAGCCAGGAGCCTGCTTTGGATTCTGGGACTCTCTTGCTTTCTACCCCTCCCCCGCTTGTCCTCGGTCTCTCAAAAATAAACATTAAAAAAATTTTAATGGGACTGTTTTCAGAGGTGTGGACAGGGTTAAGGGACCGAAGGCTAGAAGTACCCAGGGGTTGACAACAGCTGTTACCACAAGGTCTGAAGAAGCAAGGAAAGCCAACAGAGAGAGACCCGAAGATCTAGAACTGTGGAAGAGACCACCCAGCAGTAGCTATGGCCATGGAGTAACACAGCCCTGCGAGAACAACACAGGATGGTAGGGAATGAGTTTTTGTATCTCTCCCTCACTCCCATTTTTAGAAGCACTGCTTTTCTTTGCCATTCCCAGTGGAAAGCCATGGGATATGGGAGTACAGGGCATGCAGTCCTTACAGGCCATCCTTCTAAGGCACAAAAAGCAGGACAGAGAAGAGCAGACAACCAACCGGTGGTGAGGGGACAGCCCGAGGATACCTGGCACACTGGAGTTATAACTGAGTGTCCTCTGTTCTGAATCCCATAGCCTTTATTGCTTATTTCAGTTTTCAACAAACATCTCCTGAGTGTTTTCCAAAAGTACTCCAAAAGTACTTGGGATGATAACCAAATTAATCAAACATGGGTCCCTTTAGGAGCTCAAATCTGGTGGATAAGCACTGGATACTTAGAATTTGCAATATTTTGGATTGCACATTTTCAGATTGCAGGTGCAGAGATGTGTTCAGATCCTTTCCTATGATCTGAGCTTTATATCAGTTTCCATATACAGCTAGAATGTTGGTCCAGATACTCTGGCAAGTCTAGTGACAATGGCTTTTGCAAGAATTACCTCTGAATCAGATGGTTGTGACTCTTTGTTCTCTGCTCTTGTCACTTTCCATTCCATTGTAACCCTACTTTTGCTGTCTGTTAACTGTTGACCTCTCTGTGTCTCACTCTCAGATTCTCTGAGAGGATTAAATTGTGCCAGTTTGTCCCTCTCTGTCCCTATTAGAACGAGTCCTTATATAAGGCACTTCAAAGGGTAACGATTTTTATTATGTTTAGTCTATAGATGAATTGTTATGGCCTGAGTAGCCAGGTCACATGACACAAGTATAGCACCTGTAATTATGTCATTAGTGACTGTTTGAAATCTTCATAACATTCTTTCCCCGTAATCATAGTTCGTCATGGTGGAAATCTTGCCTTCTTTGCATAGAACCATTTCCTTTCCTCAGATTTCCTTTTTGTTTGGGTACAGAAGTGATGTAGAGTCTGTTCATCAGATTTAAGACTTTGTTGCAGGGACATCTGGGTGGCTCAGTTGGTTAAGCATCAGACTCTTCGTTTTGGCTCAGGTCATGATCTCATGGTTTATGGGATCAAGCCTCATGTCAGGCTCCTCACTGACTAGGCAAAGCCTGATTAGGATTCTCTCTCTCCCTCTCTCTCTCTACCCCTCCCCCACTTGCATGTACTCTCTCTCAAAATAAATGAATAAACTTTTTTTTTTTTTAAAAAAAAAGAGTGTTTCAAAATGGAGAGGAAGAAGGCAAGTGTAGGATATGCATTTTGCAGGTGTAGATCCTGGCAAAGATGGTGTGGTTCTGGAGCTGGTGAAGTGAACCAGAAACAGAAGTAGAAATGAGCATCCACATATGCTCTTACTCTGTATCCCAGGTACAAACAGCCTTTAGTCTTCCTGAAGATGAGGACTTCACAGAAAGAAAAGGCTATCAAGACAGTTGTGGACATCTAACAGCCAAGGCAAACTTTTTAAAATGCAAAGGCCTTCTTGTGCCTCTGCAATTGCCAGAGGAAGACATGATTGGGCTTTCCTGCTGTTCTGGGAGGAAGGTGAAAGATGGGTAGGGAGAGCCCAGTGCACATCTGTGTCCAACCTGCATCAGCCAATGCTCAATTGACCCCAAGATACATTGAGCTTGTCTAGCCCAGCCCAGCCTACATCAGTAGATCCCAAAACACATGAGCAAGCCTAAGCAGGCTCAGTAGTACTGCCTAGATCAGCTGACCCCTAGATAACCAGCTGAGGTCAGCACACCTACATATCTCCTCCTCATTAAAATCAGTCTGGGCTGCCTAGGTGGCTCAGTCAGTTGAGCATCAGACTCTTGATTTCAGATCAAGTTATGATGTCAATGTTGATCGGATTGAACCCTGCATTAGGCTCTGTGCTGGAGCATGGAGCCCGTTTGAGATTCTCTCTTCTCCCTCTGCCCTTTTCCCCAGCTTGCACACGCTCTTTCTCACTCTCTCCCTAAAAAATAAAAAGAAATGATTAAAAATATGACTATGAAAGGGAGAGAGGCAAACCATGAGAGACTCTTGAATGCTGACAAAAACTGAGGACTAATGGATGTGGGGGAGAGGAGGGATGGGCATGGAGGAGGGCACTTGTGGGGATGAGCACTGAGTGTTATGTGGAAACTAATTTGACAATAAACTATTTGTAAAAAAAAATGTAAAAGAAATAAAAAAATAAATAAAAAGACATACAAAAAAAATATGACTATGAAAACAAATACATCATATCCCACAGCAATCCATGAGTATCTGGGTCTGGTCTGCTGTTTCCTGCCTGTGCTGTCACCACTTGGTACAGTGGACCGATGTGACATGGAGCTTCATGGTTATCACTTTGCTCCCTTCAGAATGCCATCACTCTGCTGGTTACCTCAGACTAAAAGACATTGGCCAATGACTCTCCCTATCTTGAGTAAAAATTTTATTCTGAGGCCCTAGAGGCCTTGTTTTGCCCACAAAGGTCATGGAAAACTTTCCATTTTCAGCTGCCCTCTTGCATTTATATCTGACTGGCCTTTGAATATGTATGTGGGGGAGGGCAGCTGTCAAAGGGGTTATAAAGGGCCCCACAATTGGTTTCAACTTACTTTTCTAATTTACCTTTCAAAACTAAGGAAGAAGCAAGTGGCATTTTCAAAGCCTTCACATTTCAAGACTGTGTAGTCCACCTGTAAGTAAAGAAAGCATTCTTTTCTCTTTTAAAATGTTCTTAATTTTTAAAAAAGTATTTAGTTTTGAAAGAGAGCGAGAGAGACAACATGAGCAGGGGAGGGGCAGAGAGAGGCAGACACAGAATCCGAAGAAGGCTCCAAGCTTTGAGATGTCAGCGCAGCACAGAGCCCCATGCCAGGCTCAAACTCACGAACCGTGAGAACATGACCTGAGTTAAAGTCAGATGCTCAACTGACTGAGCCACCCAGGCGCCCCAGAAAGCATGATTTTCAAACTATTCCTGCACAGAGTGCTGAAATGTTTGATGACGCAGAAGCCCTTCAGGGTGCAGTTGTTCAGAATGAGAATCTTAGGGGATGTTGGGTGCTAGATGGAGCTTCCTCACTCTGGCAGGAGCACTGGGTCATGTGATCATCTCCTCAATGTAGAGCCTGATCCTTGAACAATAGGGGATCCAAGCCTTGTCCAGCTGAATGAGCAGCTCAATCTTGTTGACAATTAAACTGTTGGGGGAAGGGAGTGGATTCGGGGAAGGGATGAATAGGTGGAGCACAGAGGATTCTCAAAGCAGTGAAACTATTCTGTATATACTACAATGGCGGATACATGTTATACTGTCGAAACCCATAGAACTACAACACCAAGAGTGAACTCTAATGTAAACTGTGAACTCTGGGTGATGATGTGACAATGTAGATTCACCACTTGTAATAAATGTCTTAATTTGGTGTCCAATGTTAATAATAAGGGGGTTGTATATGTGTGAGAACATGTTTTAGGGAGTTTTCCGTACTTTCTGCTCTATTTTGCTGTGAACCTAAAACTGATCTAAAAAATAATGTTTATTATTAAACCTTTTGAAAAGTTGCAAGTACAGTGCAGATAACATTTTATCCTGAACTATTTGGGAGTAAGTTGCCAATCTGATGCCCCATCACCCCCAAATACTTTAGTGGGTATATGTAGGACATTTTTCTACATAGTCATAATATAACCATCAAAATCAGGAAATTAACATTGATAACTACTACCTAATCCTGAGACCCCATGAAATTACATTAGTTGTCGCAATAATATCCTTTATAACAAAATAAAGGGTACAATTCAGGAAAAGAAGAAAAAAGAATTTAAAGTCCTTAATGGATATCATATCCTAAAGTAACCAGAAATGAAAACTGGAGACCATTAATAAAGAGCTGAAAATTTCCAACTCTTCTTGGGCTTAAAGATTCTGAGAAAAGAATGAGAAGTAAAAAAAAAAAAACCAAAACAAACAAACAAAAAAACCAACAACAACTAAGTGTTTAAAACAAGTTGAGCTGATGATTGACCTAAGAAAGATTCAGTCTTTAGAAGATGCCTCAAAACACATAAAGTCGCAAAAAGCTTCAACTAAAACAGTCTTCAAAATACATGACAGGAGTGAAAATCAACTTCAGAAGCACTAAAAGATGCTTTGAATGAGAGTTCTGATGTTCTGGGAAGCCTAAGGCTGCACTCATAAGAAACTGAAGAGAAAAGTGGCCGGATGAACCCAACAAAAAGAAAACATTAGAAAATGCTCAAGTGCATTTAGAACATGAACAAGTTCTAAATGGTAGAGAATGTCAGAGCAAGCCTCTGGGGAGTGTGTGCTGAAGATGGGAGGTGGGGCTGCCCTTCTTGGAGAGCACAGTGTAGATGGTGGGAACTTGGACCTGGATGTAGCAGCTACGTTAGAAAATGACCACTTCTTACAGGATGAAGAAAAGAACTTTTGAAGAAATGAATTGAAAAAACTGGGTTAAATACTTATTTAAAATCTCTCAGGGGCCCTGGGTGACTCAGTCAGCTGAGTATTTGACTTAGGCTCAGGTCATCATCTCTCGGTTCATTGAGTTCAAGCCCCACATCGGATCTGTGCTGACAGCTCAGGGCCTGCAGCCTGCTTTGGATTCTGTGTCTCCCTCTCTCTTTGCTGCTCTCCCACTCATTCTCTCTCTCTCTCTCTCAAAAATAAATAAAACATTTTAAAAAATTAAAAAATAAAATAAAATAAAATCTCTCAAAGAGGGGTGCCTGAGTGGCTCAGTCGATTAAGCATCCGACTTCAGGTCAGGTCATGATTTCACAGTTTGTGGGTTCAAGCCATCAGGCTCTGTGCTGACAGCCTGGAGCCTGGAGCCTGCTTCACATTCTGTGTTTCTCTCTCTCTCTGCCGCTCCCTGTCTCATGCTCTGTCTCTCTCTCTGGCTCTCAAAAAAGAAAAAAAAAAAGGAATCATTGCTAATCACTACTATAGGGCCATGGATATGTTGGCTAACTGGCTCTTGGTGGATTATTCTAGGAAGCTCTGACTATTTAGTGGTGTGCCTATTTTGTGGTGTAAATACTCCCACCAAGGCCTATTTTAAGTTATTAAAATGGAGCTAATGGGAAAAGATGTGCATAATTAGCTCTCAGGAGCTCCTGAGTGCCATTCCAGCCCCACCTTTAGGGGTTCTTGACCAGGAAGTTGTACCAAGGGGTAAGAAAGCAATATCTTATATCTCAGGCTTTTTACATACCACAGATTCAATTCCTCAGACAATATAAGGAAAAACTAACTTTAATGATTTATCTACCATTTCATCAGCTTTTGCTTGTTCCACTCTGTTTTTAAAGTTGTTTTTTTTTTTTTAGTTTATTTTATTATTTATCATGAAGGTGGGAGGAGCAGAGAGAGAGGGAGAGAGAGAGAATCCCAAGCAAGCTTTGTGCTGACAGTGCAGAGCCCAACACGGGGCTCAAACCCACAAACTGTGAGATCATGACAGGAGCCAAAACTGAGAATTGGACATTTAAATGAGTGAGGCACCCAAGCGCTCCAACTCTGGTTTTAAAACCAAAATTTATTTTTAAATATCAGTCTTATAAATACAATTACTCTAGTTTTCCTCTTTACTATATAACTAATATTTGAAATTAGCTTCTTTTTGAAATAAAAATTTTCTGAGACACATCAGTCTTATACCTAGAGTAAATTCAGTCTTTGGTATATAGAAATAAACTTTGAGTTTCAAATGTCTCTAACTATGACCACTGTCACAATAGTACATGTTATGGGGGGAGTGTTAAATGGAAACAACTAATCCTGACATCATTTAGAAACAGAAGAAAAAGAAAAAATTCACTTGTGAAAGTCATTTTAAATAAACTACATTTATGGGGTGCCTGGGTGGCTCAGTCTGTTAAGCACTAGACTCTTGATTTCAGCTCAGGTCAGATTTATGGGATCAAGCCCTGCGTCAGGTCCTGCACTGACTGTGGAGCCTGCTAGAGATTCTCTCTCTTCTTCTCTCTCTCTCTGCTCCTCCCCTGAACATGTGCACACTCTTTCTCTAAATAAATAAATAAATAAATAAATAAACTTTAAATAAAATATACTATCCTTTGAATTATAATCCTTTAGAGTTTATATCTAAGCAACTGTATAATCACTTAACAGATATAGTAGAGAAGCTAAATGAGAGAAAATTCAAAATCATTTTATAAGAGAGATTTAAAAATGCTATTTCTGGATCAATAGAAGAGACTTGTTAAATGGTGATACAAAATATGATACGCTATCTAGAAATCGTATAAGATGGAAACAAGTTACTAATACGATTCATTCTTCTATAGTGTGCATTTAGAAAACCTATCTAAGAATTATACTATTAATTTTCTGTTTGAGCTATTGTTTAATCAGTTAAACAATAAAAACAACGGAGGAAAAAAATGTATTTTAAAAGACAAAAACCTCATGTATTCCTGACTTATTTTAATGAACTTATTAATAAAAACAAAAATACTGAAATACTAACTATGCAGTTAATTTTCAAGATTCACATTTAAAAAATCTACAGTTATAAAACATTATCCTAAGAATTTATAATCCTATCAAGGTTCGTTTGAGCCATTGTATAATCACTTAAAAGAAAAAAAAATCTAATTTGCTTTAGTAGAGTGAAAAAAAGTAATTTGCTGAGTCCTGGATCTTCAGAAGAAAACTCATGGAAAGCGGATGGGTCATTTTGGAAGGCAATTCACTCTGTGTTCAGGCTATGTGGACAAGAGACTGAGCCTGGCCTTGGTGCAGACACTTTTTGCCAGGAAGGAATGTGCTGGGCCAGGAAGTCCCTGGGAGGAGGGTGGAAGGGATTCCTGAGGACCTTCAGCCTCACTTTCCAGACTAAGGGAAAAATAGGGGACCTGGCCAGAAATTTCCCTCTGTCTCATTTGCAGTATCCGACCCTTAGGAGGAGGATGAGGGGGAAATCGTCTAGGTCAGAGGCTCCCAGTTCAGGTGGGATGTTGAACAATAAAAAAGAGAAGTTCCTGAGCCTGTGTCAGTGTGAAGAGCACCAGGATGAATTCTGTCTTACTCCTGTAGAGGATCTGTATGGATGGAATTGGCCTGTTGGAGGGACCTGTTTTCTGGGATTCCACTCCATGGGAGTGTCATCTGGTCCACATAGGACATCGGACTCTGGATGCCCACATCACAGATGGTCCTTCTTCCTAAGAAGTCTGGTCATCCGAAAGATTTCCTAGTGATCCTCTAAGGCCTCTGCCAACCATCTCATTTGGAATGGAAGGAAAATAAAGATCTTTTTCCAAATGTCTCAATGCATGTATTTTCTCTTCTTAAATTATCAAGGTTTATCTCAGCCAATAGAACTGCCAGCAACCATTATCATGAGCCTTTCTATCATGGGGAAATAAACTAGATTTGATAATAATCAGAAGTTCTTTTGAATTTTTCTGGAAGAATTTTTGTTTCTATTTTATAGGTGTTCCACTCTTCACACTCATGGGTGATCTTCACATCTGCTCTAGAAAGGCTCTTGTCTTGGAGTGCCTGGCTGACTCAAGTTGATGGAGCGTGTGACTCTTGATCTCAGGGTTGTGAGTTTAAACCCCATGTTGGGTGTGGAACCTACTTAAAATAAAAATTTTTTAAACATGTATTTTTAAAAGGTTCTCCTCTATCTTTGCAGGGTAAATTATCTCCATATCGGCTACTTAATGAAACTTCATTTCTTTTTCTTAATAAAATAAAAAATTTTTAAACATATATTTTAAAAAGGTTCTCCTCTGTCTTTGCAGGGTAAATTATCTCCATACCAGCTATTTAGTGAAACTTCATTTCTTTTTCTTGATGCAGCTCAGAAAGAAATTTCTGCCAGAGCTTTGACCTTTCCCTTTGTTTTCTTCTAACAGAATAACACCCATTTGGAGACTTCTAATATGATCTTTAAATGCACC
Source organism: Proteles cristata cristata (assembly GCA_017311185.1). NCBI lineage: Eukaryota > Metazoa > Chordata > Mammalia > Carnivora > Hyaenidae > Proteles > Proteles cristata. Next base: position 2,008,990 of record JAESUZ010004426.1, on the reverse strand, counting down.
AATTAGCTTCAGTTAATTTAGTGGATTTGAGGGGGGATTCTTTCAAACCTTTTAATGTTTATTTTATTTTTGAGAGAGAGACAGAGTGTGAGTGGGGGAGAGGCAGAGAGAGAGAGAGGGAGACAGAATCTGAAGCAGGCTCCCAGGCTCTGAGCTGTCAGCACAGAGCCCAGCACAAGGCTTAAACCCATGAACTGTGAGACCATGACCTGAGCCCAAGTTGGACACTTAACCGACTGAACCACCTAGGCACACAGGCAGTGATTCTTAACCTTCCTTGTGCATCAGAATCACAAATGCCTGGGCTCTTTCTCTGAGATTCTGATTTAGTTGGTCAGGGTGATACCCACACATCCTACTTTTCAAAGCTTTCTAAATGATTCTAATGTGTAGCCAAGGTTCCGAACTACTAAGCTTTGATCAGACTTTGATCTGTTTATTGTGGGACTGACCTTTAGGTGTTACCTTAATAATTATTTAGGGAAAAACGAATTGATCCCATCAAGTTCTGAGTTCTTATGCTCTGGGACTTCTCTCCCAGAGGCAAGTAAAAACAGTATGGGAAAAGATTGCCATACACAGAGACTGCCTTACATAGAGCCACAGGCATTTCACAGCTGGAAATCCCTCCTGAGTATATTTGGCTATTATTAGCTCTTCTTACCATCAGGTACCTAATAATTATCACAGAATGGTTTCTTTATGTTGGATGCTGCTTTGGACATAGGTCTCTGGTATGAAGTCATTATAAATAAGTGGTGCCTTTTTTTTCCCCACAAGATTTTAAAACCTAGGCAAAATAAAAGGTTTTAATTATTATTCAGCTTTTTGTTTAGAGCTTTGCTGAGTAAACAGAATAACAATATGTCTGTAATTTATTTTGTGTGAAGCATAGGGATCAAAGAATTGGGTACTCGGCAGGGTGGCCGTAGACAGTGGCTTTGCCACAGCTCCATGAAAGACACATAATGGAACCATGTGGGAGTCTCCTTATGTATGCTTTGGATCCTAGGAGCCTCTGTGCTTAGTCATTGAGTGGTACTACTCTGTAATAGATAAACCATTTATCTCTGTGCTTGTTTTGTGTTCAGTTCTGGAGGGTATGGAACTGACCAAAAACTTATTAATATAATTTAATAATTTTTAAGGAGATTAACATCATTTACCTTTGACAACAGTGTGCAAATTGCAGACCAGTACAGGATAAGGCCCAATGGGTTAACTTAAGCCACCAAGCTCTCTAGAGAGAACCTATAAGTCATTTCACTTTTGAGAAGGTATTGAGGAAAATGTGAGCCTTTGAAAAGGCCAGCAAGATTCACTCTTTCCAGCCACAAAGACTAGTTCACTGCTTGGGGAAGGATCACAGAGCTCTGACCATTGAAGAGGGCCATTCGCTTTAAATTAGTTCCACTTATTAAAATCAAACTGAGTTTGGCAGTTCAAATATCATTGCACTTAATGAAAAAAAGAAGTTTCCCCTCTGAATATTTTGACATGGTAAATGAAATTGTTCTCACAGATCATTCATCTATTCTCTGATTCAATAAATCCATAGTATGTGGCCTTAAGGAGCTCACAGAGGGAGAAGGTAATCTCTATTAATAAATTACACAAAAATGTTTAAAGTGCAATAGAAAAAGTGGAACAAAGTACCATGAGATCATACATGATGGGGATGATTAATTTTGTTTACTTTTAGGGAAGAAGCCATAGTGATAATGATATTGTAGTAGGTGGATAATATGTTTGTGTGAACCATGATTTGCCTTTTCTCTGGAAAGTTTGATAGCTACCTCTCTGTAAGAGCAATGATGGAAACATAAAAAATGAAAATTACCAGTTTCATTTATTTTATGCTTTGTATAGCCTTTGAAGAAAGAGAGGCTTAGCCAATAATTTTGAAGCTTGAAAAACATGTTTTTTCTGTGATGTCCCAAAAGGGCCTCTATTATCAAAGCACAACTTCCTCCTCAAAGCAAGAAATTGGGAATCAGATTTGACAAAATACAGAACAACACATATGTGAAAATACATTTAGGACATTTTTGAGAAGTATTTAATGAACTAAGAATAGGACTGTTACCACACATATTAATCACACATTGGTTTTATTCAGAGGGGATGTGTACAGCTTTGCTGATACTACAAACGTTAAAAAAGATAACTGCACACTGCCATGCAAAAGTAGCCTCTGAGTAGCAAAGACTGAAGATGACTCAGAAAGGGATAGGATTCTAGGTGCCTGGGTGGCTCAGCCAGTTGAGTGTCTGACTCCTAATTTCATCTCAGGTCATAATCTCATGGTTTACTGCTTCAGGCCCCATGTCGGGCTCTGCTGAGCCTGCTTGGGATTCTCTCTGTCTCTCTCTCTCTGTCTCTCTCTCTCTCTCTCTCTCTCTCTCCCTCTCTCCCTCTCTCCCTCTCCCTCTCCCTCTCTCCCTCTCCCTCTCTCCCTCTCCCTCTCTCCCTCTCCCTTTCTCCCTCTCTCTCTCTCCTTCTCTCTCTCTCTCTCTTTCTGTCTCTCTGCCCCTCTACTGCTCATGTTCTCTCTCTCTCTCTCTCAAAATAAACATTAAAAAAAAAAAGAGAGAGCGAAAGGGACAGGATTCAAACCTACATTCAGTAAGCAGAGACTTGAGTGATGTGTGGCTCAGGGGGAGTCTTACCAAGAGAAGTCTTCTCTTTAGCTAGTGCTGACTAAAGAAGTCAAGCTGTTTGGTAAGAAAGTCAAGAAATATGGGAAGTATAGTAGAGGCAGAGAGCAGAGAGAACAGGAAAGCATACAAAAACCTAGAGAATTTCAGCAACAGTAAAAGTAACAGATGGCAAAAGCCATAGGAGCAATGCAACCTTAAGGAGCACGTAATCTGAGTGTGAAAATGTTGGCGCTGGAGTAGCTCTGAACAAGCAGAAACAGTCAGATGCTCCTTCCTTTTATAAGGTCATCACTGTACCACTTGGAAAACACACATTGGCTTTATTGGAGGGACATCTAGAAAAAGGACAAAACAGGCTCAATTTACTTTAATAAAAATGTGTATGTATTACTCTTCAGATCTTGCTGAAGGTGTCTTGCTGAAGGCACACACAAAAAATTACACATAGCTCAGTAGTCTCAGAAAGAGACAAGAAGGGGAAGGTGTGGTGAGAAATCAGTGGGATTCTATTAGAGTGACAGTAAACTGTGGGGTGGTGTGTCAGAACCCATACAGTGGGCTTTCAAAGAAGCCAAACCACTGTACCCTTTTCCAAGGAAAATCTGGCTTGAGTATACTATTTAATTGATAAATGATTCTTGCAAGGAAATGCTGGTAGCTGAGCTCTGTACTTTTTTTTTTGAAAAGTGTCTTTGATATTTCAAACAACACTAGGTATTAAAAGCATAGCTATACTTGGTAGAAAATGTCAGATAATTCTAAAACTGCAGAATAAGTTAGTGGCTCTTTTAAAGAACTCAGTTCTGAACAAAATCTCTCCCTCGGACCATTTTAGCAAGCTGATGTAACTAGGTTATTTTAGCCTGGCAGTCTCTTTTTTTTCCTGTAGCAGGTGCCTGTGATTTAGGTGTGTAGAAGTTAGGAAGAATAAGGACAGACTGACTAGTCATATGCAGACAGGCTCCCTCAAATTAAATTTCAGTGATTGGAAAATCATTTTCTTAAAGATTTCCAAGTGTCACATGAGTTTCTTTTCCTTTATACGAACAATACAAACACATGCATTAACAAAGATTCTGTTCTCACAGATTTTTATCAGCTTCTGATGTCATTAGTTTAAGATTATTCCAGGAGCATAGCAAAGCAAAATTATTTTATTATCAGGCTATTGTTGAGCTTGCTACCAAACAAGTAGGTTAGCGTCTTCACCTTCCCATTTTATCTCCTATACAACCTCCCCAAATATATATATTAAATATATATATTTGTAAATATGTGTATGTAAATATATATATTTGTAAATACATATGTATGTTTATATTTGTATGAAGACATTTTCAGCTACTTTCTAATGTTTTTAGAAAGTCTTATGAAACAAATGACTTAAGTAGTAATAGGATTGATTACATCATAAGAGGAAGGCTGAAGGTTACGTCAGAGGTGCCATGATGACATCAAGGATGCAGGTTACTTCTACCTTTTTGCTTAGCCATCCTCTTATGCAGTTTTCAGCTAACAACTCTCATGATCCCAAGATTGCAGTCGCAGTCAGTACCGGATACCACATACATCTAGCAACACAAAGGACTGTTTCTTTTTGTATGTTTCTCTCATTTATTGTTTGTAAATATGGTTCTACTTAGGAAAGTAATGCATTTCAACAGAAAATGAATTATCTTCCTTTAATGGTAAGAAAAAGTTTTTCCAGAAGTATCTTAGTAGATTTCCCATTGTATTTTATAAGCTAGATTAGCATCACAGACCCAAGCCTGAATAGGTCACTGACAAGGAGATTGGGACCACACTGATTACCTTAGAGCAAGGTCTCTTGACCTTGGTACTATTGGGGGGGGGGAGGGGGGCGGGGACCACTGAACTGTACATTGTGGGATGTTGAACAGCATCTCTTGTCTCTCCCTACAAGATGCCAATAGCACTTCTCCCAAGATGTGACAATCAGCAATGTCTCCAGACACTGCTGAATGTACCCTGGGAAACAAAGTCAATCAATCACCCCATTGAGAACCACTGGCTTAGGTCCATCATAATTTACTCCATGGCGGTGGGGAGGGGTGGGGTGGGGGTGGCACCTGGGTGGCTCAGTCAGTTAAGCATCTAACTTCAGCTGAGGTCATGATCTCACAGTCTGTGGGTTTGAGCCCCACGTAGGGCTCTGTGATGACAGCTAGCTCAGAGCCTGGAGCCTGCTTCCGATTCTGTGTCTCCCTCTCTCTCTGCCCCTCACCCACTCGCTCTCTGTCTCTGTCTCTCAAAATAAAATAAAAACATTTAAAAAAAAATAATTTACTCCATGGCTCTGGGCTCACCAACCCTGAAGCACAAAGAAGGTCTGAGATCAGGATTCTGTTAACAAGGAAGAAAAAGGGAATTGCTATCTGAGAGGCAGTCAGTGCACAGCGAGTCCCCCTCCTACCCCCCAATTTTTTTCTTGTCATTTTTCAACAAACAGATTAGGGACTTTTTGAAAATAAGAAAGATACAAGAATGGGTTATCTGGTATTACTCAAAGAATTCTAGTTCCTGTCTAAAAGCCTTTAAAAATTTTTTAAGTTTATTTTTAAGAGAGAGAGAGCGTGTGTGTGACTGGGGGAGAGGCAGAGAGAGAGGGACAGAGGATCTGAAGGAGGCTCTGTGCTGACAGCAGAGAGCCCCATGTGGGGTTCAAACTCACAAACTGTGAGATCATAACCTGAGTGGAAGGCAGGCAATTGACTGAGCCACCCAGGCACCCCTGTTAATTCCTGTCTGAATGCCAAGTGGATAATATGCCCAAATGCCGAGTGGATAATATAAATATCTTTATAGCTAATTGGTAATCTAGAAAATATAACCAGGGATGATTTGTGTTGAAGCACCAAAACTATGATTGGTTGGTTGTGTTCTACAGGATTTAGATATTCCTACTTTTGTCATGCACTTGCAGCATTACCTAAGATTCTGCCTTCACTCAGGTCTTCTATCTAACGTTTAACACTTTCTACTCTTGTTACTTTTGTCATCCATTAGTGATGTACACTTGCATCCTGGATTAAATCATTTGGTAAAACAATGTGTGAGCATTTTAATGAATTCTGCAGCCATCTATTGAGGACCTTTTGTGTGCCCGGCATGAATACTGTGAAGGAAACTGACGAGGCTGAAATACTGCAGCGGAGACTTAGAAAGCTCTCTGAGGAAGTAACATTTTAGCCAGGACAAGAGGGAGAATGGAGAGAGATGTTTGATTATATAATGGGCTGTAGTAAGGAGCTCTGATTTTATGGTAAGATCAGGAAGAACTAATGGACTTGGGGATGGTGTGTGTGTGTGTGTGTGTGTGTGTGTGTGTGTGTGTGTGTGATGAACTGCTTTCCTTTGCCTGTTGTGTTTTTGTACTTGGAATATAGCATGATTCTCAGCTGAGTTTAATTTCTTCTGTGCTATAATAATATGTGGGGCATGCAGACCTTCATTCTCCTTTTGTAATTTTTTTTTCTCCTTTCCATTTCTTAAGGCAGCATTGCTACTTGGCTTCTAGTCTCTCCAGCACAGCTTAGGCCTCCTGGTTCTCTAAGAAGCCCCAACCTCTGGCTTTAAACCTGATGTTCCCACATGAGTGTCTTCAGGCTATAGATCTATGGCCTTTTCTGGATGATTCCTTTTCATTTTACTCCACTGGGTATGGAGAGAATATCTCCTGGGGAAAATCCCATTAGGAAAATTCTTCTAGGAGCAGTAAGATCCCTCTATTTTTTTCTGCCTCACTTCCAAAAGCCTCTCATAACTGTAGGAATTAAACCATTCTTAATATAGATCACTGCTGCCCTTGCAGAAAAATATTTCTGGGATTTAAAAAGAAATCACTGAACCATTACTAAATGTGTAAGTTCTGAGTGTCCGACACAGGGCTTGGTATGAGGATATAGTAATGAATAAAGCTCACTCTCCATTCTTTTGAAGCTGCTCCTCTGCAGGGGGTTATAATAAATAAAGGACTAGGTGCCTGGGTGGCTCAGTCAGTTGAGCATCCGACTCTTGCTTCAGGCTCAGGTCATGATCCCAGGTTGTAGGATCAAGCCCTGCATCCCGCTCCATGCCAAGCATGGAGCCCACTTAAGAGTCTTTCTCTCTCTCTCTGTTCCTTTGCCCCTCTCCCTAGGTTTCACTCTTTCTCTCTCTTTAAAAAACAAACAAACAAACAAAGTGATTACTGTTACGAAATTTTGTGAAAGGATGAGTAAGGAAGTTCTGTTTTGAAGAGACTTCAGCCGCCTCTGCATGTCACCCTAAATGAAAATAAAATTTAAGCAAAAATGAGACTTGCTAGGCAAATAGACTTTTAAGTTCCCAGCATATTTCCCTTTTCCTCCAAAGTCTCTCCTAAACATAAATTCTGGCATCTCCAGTGCTCTGTGGAGACTTTAAGCCAATACCTAAGATTGTGTCAGGGCTAACCAGTTACAGAGAGGGGAGAGAAGAATCTTCTAGGCTGAGGAATGACTAGACCTGAAGGCCCTGTGATGAAACAGAGATTGCCTGACTTGATAGAGGAGCTAACAAAATGTTTTCATTGTTTCCTGTTGAACTTCAGCACTTGTATTCCAGGGACTACAGAGAGATTTTTTTATTTTATTTTATTTTATTTTATTTTATTTTATTTTATTTTATTTTATTTTTTTATTTTATCTTTTTTATCTTATTTAATTTAATTTATTTTATTCTACTTTTTTTTTTTTTTTTGAGAAGGAGCTCGCTTTATTGGGGGGAGAGCACTGCACATGGCCAACATATGAAGACACCCCAGTGGGCATCCTACACATCATGCTCAAAAAAGTACATAGGAGGTTTTGCTAAGAAAGATCAACTGGAGCGTGAGTTCCTCTGGGTAACTTCCCAACCTCATCCCTCTGAGGAACGCCCAACCACTTCCTTGAAGGCAAATGTGGTCACTACAGATAGAGCTCCTCAGAGGTGCCTTCTTGTTTTTTATAAAGAATATTTTCCTTAGATATTTTTGTTTTTTTTTTTTAAAGGCTTGGAGATTTTTTAAAAAAATATTTTTATTTATTTCTAGGAGAGAGAAAGAGAGAGACAGCGTGAGCAGGGGAGGGTCAGAAAGAGAGGGAGACACAGACTCTGAAACAGGCTCCAGGCTCTGAGCTGGAAGTTAGCACAGAGCCTGACGCGGGGTTCGAACCCACGAACCGCGAGATCATGACCTAAGCGAAAGTCGGACGCCCAACCGACTAAGCCACCCAGGCGCCCCTCCTTAGATATTTTTGAAGTCTTCATTCATTAGTTTCATTCTACTTTCTCTCAAGGCCATCAGACCAGCTTTTGTACAGATTGCCTTAATGTCGGCCCCAGAGAGGTCATCTTTAGCCATGATCAAGTCGTGCAGGGTTACATGATTGTCCAGTGTCACCCTGCTTGTGTGAATCTGAAAGATGGACTTCTTAGTCTTTTCATCAGGTAGGGGGAGCTCAATTTTCCTGTCATTGTGGCCTGGGTTTCTATTCTGTTCGTGGCCTTGATAACTTTCATGTTACCCCTTGAATCAAATCCATCCAACTGGTTCAACCATTCCAACATTGTTCATTGAATTTCTCTCTTACCACTGGAATTTGAGTCATATTTTTTTTTGTACCAATGGCATCAATTTCGTCAATAAATATGATGGATGGGGCATGTCCTTCTGCAACTAGACACAATTCCTGAACGAGTTTGGGCCCATCACCTAGGTACTTCTGAGTAAGGTCAGAGCCAACCACTCTTAAGAAAGTGGCTGAGGTTTGGTTTACTACTGTTTTGGCTAATAAGGTTTTACCTGTGCCAGATGGGCCATAGAGAATGACCCCCTTTCAGGGCTTTATACCCATTTCTTCATAATATTCAGGATGAGTGAGAGGAAGCTCCACAGATTCCTTAATTTACTGGATTTTGTTGTCTAACCCCCCAATATCAGCATAGGTTTCCTAGGGGGGCCTTTTAAAAAAATATTTTATTTTTGAGAGAGAGATAGAGACAGCATGAGCAGGGGAGGATCGGAGAGAGAGGGAGACACAGAATCTGAAATAGGCTCCAGGCTCTGAGCTAGCTGTCAGCACAGAGCCCGATGCGGGGCTTGAACCCACGAACCGTGAGATCATGACCTGAGCCGAAGTTGGATGCTCAACCGACTGAGCCACCCAGGCATCCCCTATGGGGGCCTTTTCTACCTTCATCATGGTGACCAAGGGATCCATGTCATCCATGAACACCCCTATGATGGCATGCACCTTGTGGTTGAGCAGGACTGAGCAGCCTGGTTCCAGCAGATCCCTGCCTACAAAGGAAAGAATGCTGATGTAGTGGTCTAAGCCCACAGATGCAGACATGATGGCATGATTGTCATCAATGATCTCTTCCAACATTCTTACCAACATTGGGGTCCCCCTCAAATCATCTACCTTTGACCTTTCCCCCTCTTGCTTTTCTTCTAAAGTCTTCATTTGTTCCTGATTTCTAATGAATTCATTCTCCATGAGAAGATCATCTTTAATTCTTACTTCAGTAGTTTTATTTTATTTTTTTAATATTTTATTTCTGAGAGAGAGACAGCACAAGCACGGGAGGGTTAGAGAGGGAGGGAAGCACAGAATCTGAAACAGGCTCCACGCTCTCAGCTAGCTGTCAGCACACGAACCCACAAACCGCAAGATCATGACCTGAGCTGAAGCTGGTCGCTTAACCGACTGAGCCACCCAGGCGCCCCAAACTTCAGTAACTTTAATTGGCACTGAGTGAGGTGTCACCAGGGGCAGCTTGCTGGCAGCATTGGTCCCTTTGTTTTCTTCTTTTTCCCCACTCTAGTTGGTACAGGAGGTTCGTATTTTTCTTGTCCCCGTCATCCTTGTTGCCACCTCCAGAGCCCTGACCACCACTCTGACTTTGACTCATCTTGCTTTGGCAGCTTGAATCGCCACTACTGGAAGTCCTACATAGAGATTTTAAATAGAGGAACATCAGGAATGGACACTGTTGCTTAGGTTTATATTTCTAGTAAAACTAGGAAACCATTATGGCCCGGTATCAAATCTACCTAAGTGTTAATTATGAGGAGCTTGGGAGGGATTGCCTCTTTTATGTGCATCAATAAGTGGGATACATATGGGGCACCTGGGTGGCTCAGTTGGTTAAGCATCTGAATTGGGCTCAGGTCATGATCTCATAGTTCATGAGTTTGAGTCCTGCATTGGGTAAGCTCAAGCCCTGCTTTGGGTGAGCCCTGCTTCTCTCTTTCTCTACCTGTCATGGGATTCTCTCTCTCTCTCTGCCCTCACTCACTTGCACCTTCTCTCTCTCTCTCAAAAAAAAAAAAAAAGTAGGATACACATGGAAATGGGTTGGTGTTGTAGAAACCATCATCTGAAAAGTCAAAGGGCACTGAAAACAATGTAAGCTTCTAAGGGCAATATCACAGGGAAAGGAGATCTTGGGACCTTGACTGAGTTGCCATTTCACTGGAGGAAGCTGTCAGTTATCACCCTGCATTTCTTTTATTCCCTTTTATAAGCATGCAGTTCACCATAAAGTCAGTGAGTGTAAAGGACTTTTTTGAAGAAATTAATATTGTAAATATTATGTGTATATATCCTTTATTTGTCTCCCCCCATGAAGGGAATCTCTTGGTTTTTAGCTTTGATCAGATTTTCATGGTGCCACAGATCCAAAAAAGGATAAGAACTATGATTTTCTGATTTCAATACTTTTCTTTTCTTTTTTTTTTTTTTAAATTTTTTTTTAATGCTTTATTTCTAGGAGAGAGAGAGAGAGACAGTACGAGCAGGGGAGGGTCAGAGAGAGAGGGAGTCACAGACTGAAACAGGCTCCAGGCTTTGAGCTGGCAGTCAGCACAGAGCCCGACGCGGGGCTCGAACCCACGAACCGCGAGATCATGACCCAAGCGAAAGTCGGACGCTTAACCGACTAAGCCACCCAGGCGCCCCTGATTTCAATACTTTTCGACTCTATGTCCCTCACAATCCACATCTGTTATGAGATACACTCATATCTTTTGGCAGTTTGCTGCCTTTGTCCTTCTGTTTCTCTTTAGTTGTTTTTCTATTTATAGTGAACGAAGTTATGTCTCATGGCCGAGTAGCCTCTCCCAGCCTCCCACTGCCACCATCATGCTACATACATGCATTGGGGCTCAGGGCTTCCAGTGACTTTTTCTAGACCTCTTGAAGTGTGTGCTTTTAACTTGGTAAACTTGACAGCTCTTTCACCTCTTTTTTCTTATTTAAGCTTCATAATAATAGTTGAGATAGGAAAGGCATTTTCACACCCAGTGACCTAGTTCTGCAGTAAGGATGGACATAGATGCAAAGTCTACTGGAGGCTTTCTCTTGCTTTCTTTTTCATTGCAGTGGAGGGTGTAGGTTAAGGATCAAGAGTTTGGGGGTGTGGAGGAAAGTGAAATGTTGTTTTTCCTTTGGAGGTAGGAGTGAGCTTATTAAGGAATAAGTAGAAGGTTTTCAGTTTTTATTCTGAGCAGACAGGAGTAATGAAACCATGTCTATACAAACAAATCTGTTTGATTCAGTATGGTTGCTGGTGTGAGACGATTACATTTTTTTAGTTTTTTTAAATGTTTATTTTTGAGAGAGAGAGAGTGTGAGCAGGGGAGCGGCATAGAGGGAGACACAGACTCTGAAGCAGGCTTTAGGCTCTGAGCTGTCAGCACAGAGCCTGACGCGGGGCTTGAACCCATGAACTGCGAGATCATGACCTGAGCGAAGTTGGATGCTTAACTGACTGAGCTCCCCAGGCATTCTTGAAATGATTAAGTTTTAATCATTGATGGAAAAACCAAAGTTGTATACTATACATATTTAGGAGCTTGCTGCTTGGGCCACCTTTATTTTGCTCCTCTTTCAGCTCCTCCTCAGTCCTGTGGGCTCACTGGGCCACACTGGCACCTTTTTGGGGAACTCCCTCCTCAGAACCTGTTACAGGGTCTGTAGCCTGATGCACTGCACTAGCTCCAGTGGCTTTGTTTTGTGCGGATCATTCCCATTGTGTAAATGGAGAAATAGAATCAAGGGAAAGACTTGCCTAAAATGGTTTCACCACCTCCTCCTCTTATTTCTCCTAAAGGAGTGCTATTCAAAGTGTGGCCCCACTGACCAGCTTTAGAATTAGTCTGTGATAAGAACAGAAATTGAGAGTAAGAGTTTTAGAAACTTTACTAGCAATGTGATAGAGTAATTTTATGTGTGCCAAATTTAATAATAAAGAATTTGGGCTTTTGTCTTTTTTAATTTTCATTTTTCTTATTTTCTAGTTTTATTGTATTTTACAAAACCATCAGTTTACAACGTATTAAGAAAAAAAAACCAAACTGGTCCTTAACCATAGACAGTTTGAGAAACATTGAATTCGACTACCTAGACTCTAATGGGACTTTTGACAATGAAGACGTGCTATTGACATGGAAACCATTGTCATTTCAGTTTAATGATATCTCTGCTGTGCTTTGTAGTTACAATCTCTTTAACTCATCTGAAATTACCCCAAACAATACAGTGATATGGTAAAATGCTAGATACAGTCTTTGCTAAGTTTGGCTCTATACCACCTGTGCAATCCTGGTCAAGTGGTTTAAGTCTTCAAACCTTAGTTTCCTCATCCGTAATAACACCTCACAGAGGTGTTTTCCTGATTAAATGAAAGAATGTATGTGATACACAGAATAGTGTCTGGATCAAATATTGTAAAGCAATAAATATTGATATTAATGAACTGCAGTAAGCACTGTTATAAAATGGATATCATGCTTTTCTATCATCATGAGAAAAGTACAGATTAACATGGTTATAATTATCCATTAAACATTTGAGCAGTATCAAGTATAGGACCTTTTGATGGATATTTGGATATAATCCTTGTACTCCAGCAGTTTAGAATCTAGCAGAGGTATAAAATACACACATGGAAGATGTGTGTGGAGTAAAATAAAGGCTGTAAGGAAAGGGGAAAAAAATGAGAGGAATCAATTTTTTTGATTCCTGTAAGGAATCAAGAAGTTTTAAAGAGGACAGTGTTTGAGATGAACCTGAAAGGATTGATCGAAGTTTTAGAACTCAATATGTAAAATATGACCCAGAGAAGTTTCAAATGATCATGATATACTGAGGTAATACTAATCCGATATTAAATCAGTTTGATGTCAATATGTACAGTATGATTCCCTCCCCAATTTTTAAAAATATTTTTTTGAGAGAGTGTAAGAGTGCACAGATGCAAGCAGGACAGGGAAGGGAGGGAGAGAGAGAGAGAAGGAATCCCAAGCAGGGTCCACACTGTCAGCACAGAGCCTGACGTGGGCCTTGATCCCATGAACTGTGAGATCATGACCTGAGCCAAAATCAAGAGTCTGACGCTTAATTGACTGACCCACCCAGATGTCCCCAACCCAATTTTTATTAAAATTATGTATATAGATAAAGGCCTAAATGGAGAAGTGATTTTTTTCTTGGTGGTTAGATTATGGGAAATATTTCCTTATTCTTTTAATTTTGGTTACTTTTTGATATTTAAGATTTTATACATAAGTATTTTACCAGAGTAGCTTTGTAATTGGACAAACTACTTTTTAAAGGGCTGGCTAAAATCAAAGCTGCTAAATTAAGTATGACTTGGTACTACCTTTAAAAATTCATTACATTTTTTAATGTTTATTTTTGTGACACAGAGAGAGATAGAGTGTGAGCAGGGAGGGGCAGAGAGAGAGAGGGAGGCACAGAATCTGAAGCAGGCCCGAGGCTCTGAACCATAGGCACAGACCTGATGCAGGGCTCGAACTCAGGAGCCATGAGATCATGACCTGAGCTGAAGTCGACACTTAACTGACTGAGCCACCTAGGTGCCCCTAAAAAATCATTTTGGCAGTTTGTATTAGTAACTATAAAAGTTGTTGATACACTTTCACCTAATGGTTCCATTGCAGGGTATTCATCTTTAAGAATGTACATTCATGAGTATGTCCTATGAGTTCTTTGTAATGGTAAAAAGAGAAGGGAATATGTCCAAGGATGGAAAATTAATTCGGTAAATCTCCTTTCTCCACTTAATAGAGTTTTATTCAGCTGTTAAAATGCTTATGAAGCTTATTTGAAATATGAAAAATATTTACATACATGAAAAAACAGGACCCAAAACTGTGTGTACTTTATGATACCATTGTAAAATAAATATGCATGGCACAAAAAAGTCTAAAGGAAAATACACTAGATGCTGAGTGGCTGTATTTGTGTGAAGGGGTTTTTCTTTATTGTTCTGTTTTATAATACAGTTAAAATTGTTTTTACAATAAAAGCAATTATCATTTTAAAGCCTGGGTATAAAAAGTTTTCACACTGGCACTCTGACTTCAAAGTACTAAATAAATTAATAAAGTGTTAAAAACCTTTTCTGTATTTCTTTATAATTCCTTAAACTTCTACAGACCACATTTTGAGATTGCCAACCTTGCAAGTTTCTGTGCAGCAGATAGGTATTCCTGTCATGATTTGCATAGAAAAGGATACAGGGTACTCTTTTTACAAATGCGAACTCTGAAATCTAAGCCGGTAGCCGAATCAAAATTGGAACCCAAGTCCACGAGAATATCTAATAGTATCTAATACCATTTGTAGCTCCAGAGGCACCCGTAAGTGCTTATAAACTGGTCTTTTCTACGGACTGAACACTGGCGTTTCTACCGTTCTGACTAGCCTGAGGGTTTGATTCGTTCCGTTACAGCTAGTCCTCCAGCTTTCACTCTTTTCCACCACTTGGGGGCTCGCAGAACGCTTCACCCTTTTTAAGTCCCCCACTCTTCCCGTCCCCAGCGACCGAAGTACCGCAGAGTGCCCGGCAGGGGTCGCTGCAACCCCCTGGTACCGCAGCCCCTCCCCTGGCCAACCGTCGATTGGGCCGGCGCGTGACGTCACGTCGTTTTAGCCAAACAAATGGGTTTCGGGGCGAGCGTTGGGCTCCGCCGCGCCGCGCTGGGCGCTCGGTCCGCCTCAGCGGTGGGGAGAGAGCCAGGCCTGCTGCTGCCGCCGCATCGGGGGGCTGCAGCCCCGGGCCAGGCCCCAACCGGGGCAGGAGCGCAGGTGGGTCCGGGCCGCGGTGAGGCATGGAGTGAGCGGAGCGCGGTCGGGGTCCGGCGGCGGCGGCCACCGTGGCCGCTCCCCGCCCCCTCCCGCCGCCCGCCTGCGCTCCCGGGGCGCGGGGCGGGTGGGGGCGGGGGCGCCGCCCGCGGGTCCCGGGCGGCGCGCCCGGCGCGTCTGGGGCAGGGCCCCGGGGCGCGCGCCTCCTCCCGGAGCGGCCTCAGCCGGCGCTCGGGCCGCGCGCTGAGCGCCCCCGGGGGCCACGGAAGGTCGGGCGGGCGGGCGGGTGGCAGCCGGGTTCCCGGTCCGGGCTAGAGCTCAGGAGATCCCAGGCCATGAGGAGGCACTGGATCGGCTCTCTCACCTCCGGGACCCGCGGCCGGTGAGGAAGTCGGGCCCTGGGCGGGGGTCGCCTCGCCTGGTCGCGCCCGCCCGGGCTCGGCCACTCTGCCCTTTCCGTCACGGCGCAGGTGAGCTGACGCCTGCCCTTAATCTTCCTCTGGGACCGGGCAGGACCGGGGCTCTGAAGCTCCTCTCGCCTCTGGGCAGGCGCAAGGCGACTGCGGGTCGGCCCTAATCACCGATGAAGTCACAGTGCTCTGGGTCCTCCAGTCCGTGACGTCAGAGGTGTCCAAGAGATGGGCTATGATGTCACTGCAGACCCCGGGGGGGACCCTGGCGCGCGGAAGGGCGGGGAAGACCAGGAGGGGAGAAGAAGGAAGTTCAGGCTTTTATCAACGCCTGGAATCGCCGCGGATTTGAATAGAAAGTGCTTTGATATCAGCATTTCACAATTGTAATAGTTGTCAAGTTCTTTAACTTCATTTCGAACAAGCATTGTTAGTACAGTTCAGTAAGACACGTTTGATGTAGAAAAATGTAAATCAGGAGGTTTGAGGAGGGTTGAGCGTTTAATGTGAGGGAACGCCTTATTAGGAAGCTTAACTCCTAGTTTGATGCTTTGTGATTGGAATTGCTGAGGAAATAGAACCAGCTGGAGTGCTGATAACTCCGTTTACCTTACCCACCCACCCCCCTTTGTTTTTTGTTTTGTTTTGTTTTGTTTTGCTACACCGTTTTGAAATCAAATACGGTATCTGCTGCTTCGCAATTTTGTCAGGGAGTTGCTAGAAAGGCAGAGCGGACCTTAAATGAACTTTTTTTATTTTAAAGGGGTGGAGGGGTAAGGAGGGAGGTTTGAATTAATCCAGCATTCTTTTTAAGTAATAATTACCTGACGATTTAATTTATTTAGGTTGTTCTTGTCTTGTACTATGACGGATAATTGAGGGTTTCCTATGGTTGTAACTCACCAGCAGGCTGTTTCCCACTAAGACTGGGCCGTGACAATAACAGATTCCAGGACTGCTTGTCTGGACAGGTAACAGATTTTGTCTGTATTGTTTCCAAATATGAAACTACAGAGTTTTTATATTTTTTATGTTATTTTTAAAAAGTTTATTATTATTATTATTATTTTTTTTTTGAGAGAGAGGGAGTGTGAGCAGGGGAGGGGCAGAGAGAGAGGATCCATCCCCAGCAGGCCCAGCGCTTTCAGCATGGAGCCTGATGTGGGGCTTCAACTCAAACTGTGAGATCATGACCTGAGCCAAAATCGAGTCACTTAGCTGCCTGAGCCACCCAGGCGCCCCTGGAATTTTTTTTAAAGTGCCTTGTCTGTGAATATTGTTTTTCTTCCAAAGCTTTCAAAGGAGATCAGGCCAGAAGAGAAGCTAGTCACTTGCCATTGTTGACCCTCTTCAGGTATTTCAGCATATCAATATAATTTTTTTTCTCTCTACAGGATCATTTAAATAGAATCTAGTTTGAAAGTTAGTTGCCTCAAAATTGAAGCATAATTACAGTTTAGGGTCTTCAGCAGGAAGCTTGGGTAGCAGTCCTCAGTCCTTCCTCATTGACCTTGATTTGTAATGGTAGTTTTTTTCCGGTTGTTAATAGTTCCTCTTCTCCATTTGCTCTTTAAAGGTGATTGATAAGTATTGTCTCTCTGAATTTTGCATCAACATGTGGATGGAAGTTGTGCTGTGTACATTAACACAGTAAATGAAAGCAAAAATTTACCCTCATTAATTACTGTTGCATTTGACTGGAAGTTCACAAAAGAAGACTTTCTAATAAATTTCTTTTTGATCCTCACCATACCTTGGAAATTTGACAGAATTATGTGTAGTACTGAAAACTGTTATTTTGTTTTCTTTTAAGAAATTAGAAATTACGTGGTGATGATGTTGATTGAAGGCTCTAAAATTTGAACCTTTGAATCCTCAAGACTGATAGGTACCAAATTAACATGAAACTGCTAATATTGAAGGTTTTAGTTAACCTACTCTAAGATGAAAGGATTGTGGCAAGATACTACGTAATGAAGTTGAAGGAGATTTAGAAAGACACTTGTACAGGTCTTTTCCAAGTAGCCTTTTGGGGGCAGGCTATGTGGCTCTGTGTAAATTAAGTGTATGGTACTTGTGTGTATGGGAAGGGATGAAAGTCAAACTGCATGTGAATTGAAAGACATATAAATGATGATAATACAGTAGTCTCTTCCTGGCAGTGCTTTTTCCTCCTCTGTTGTGCTTAGTAGTTATGATTTTTTTCCCTAATGGAACATGAGTTAATAGCCAGAGAATAATGTCTTTAGTGTATTCTGATGTGATTGAGCAACAATGACAGGTATAGAAAAGCCAGCCTATATGTATAGTTGTTTAACTATTTAACAAGCTATAACTCTTCTGGAACATTTTTATAGCTCGTTTCTATCTTTGGCAAGATGTTTTTCTTCAAAGACCCAGACCAAACTTCAAAGAACCAGGCCTTGAAGTTTTGGGTCTAGGAAGTAGCTTTTACTTCTTACGAATGGAAATTTATTTGAGATCGCGTTTAAAATATTTTGTTATCTTCTTCAGTTACTGCATTTGAAGGGACTAAATCAACCACTCATTAGTGATTACGGCATCTTTCTGACAGCTAAAGCAAATAGGAAGAAGTGAGTGCTGTATTTTATGAATTTTCCAAATTCTTTAGATAGGTTTATTGGATCTATTCTATTAAAACGTAGAATTTAAATTCTTATACAAAATTTCTACTTTATTTTCTAAACCTAAATTTATGCTCAGTTTAATTTGGACAGTTTTGATGTTCTAGTAAGCCTTAATCCTGTTTAATATTTGTTGGGGGAGAACATACTAATCATTAGAGACATCATTTAGTGTGATCTTCCAAAATTTGCAGCTGTTTAGAACCAGATACTTGAGGGAGGCTACTATGGTATGATGAATGCCTTCCTTGTTAGGTCATGTGTGACAAAGGCAAAATTCAGCAAGTGCATAATTTACAGTCCTTTGGAAGCAACAACAACAAAAAAAAGAGCAGATTAACTCCAAATGCATTAAGGTCATCTGGAAATGGAATTCCTGTCAATCTTTATCTTTGCATAATTTAGGTTCTCTATAGTTCATGTTTATGGTATTCATCATGAAGCTGATGAACATGCTATATTATCTAGGAAAGTACTAATGATTAGAATGTAGGTGTTTCTTAACGTTAGCTGAAAGAGTTTATCAGTCTTTAATTTCCAATTCCATCTTCTAGTTAGCTCTCCATAGCGGAGACTCCAGATCCCCTTTTAAATATTCAACTCCAGAATCCTAGCACATACATTTCCTACCCTCAGGACAGTGTAGGTATAAATATGAAACTAAACATTAATATGTGTGATTAAATAACTTTAAATATATTGTAAGGCATGGGTTTCATTCAGCCAACAGACATTTTTTGAGTGCCTCTGTATGAGGTACTCAGCCAGGGACTGTGACGTGCAGGTGGATTGTCCTTGCTGCAAGGATCCTTGACTTTTGTTTTAATATTTCCTTGCCATGGAGCCCTATGGGTAGAAGGAGCCAGAATCGGATCAAGAGGGTGACCATTTATGATATGCCAGATTGGCCAGAGGTCTTACCTAAAAGTCAGTTTAAGGAGGTATTTAGAAACTCAGGTAGAAAGTATGCGGAATAGATTATCATACAGGCAAAGGGTCTAGACTCCATAGATTTGGATTACTCTGAAATGAATGGAGTTTAGCAACTGAGCAGTTTCTTTGAGTCAAGAACAAGAGCCTAAGGCCAGAACTAGTCTGTGTAGGCAGTCTAAAATTAGAGGCTGAGGGAAGATCTCCCACTCTCACAGGCATTGTATGTACCTTTTTTTTCTTCTTCTTCCCTCCCTCCTTCCTTCCTTTTCCTAAATTGACAAACTCATGCCTTCATTTCCACTTTTTGTTTTCTTTCCTGACATTTTATTATAGAAAATTCTAATCACAGAAAAGTTGCAAGAACTGTTTGCTGAACAACTGAATACCTAAGTACTTGAAAACCTAGATTCTGTAATTTATATTTTGCCTTATATACTTCTCTATCCATCCTACCCTCCCCCTCTCTTCCTCTGTATATTTATCATTCCAACTTCTATTTTGTTGTGTTTCAAAGTAAGTATATTTTACTCCTAAATACTTATTGTGCCCATCATGAATTATTTGCTTTTTAGGGTAAAACTTATATACAATAAAGTGTACAGATCTTATGTATATCATATCCATAGTTTAGGCAAAGTCATACATCTTTGTAACCTATAGCCTTGTCAAGATATAGAACATTATTGGGGCACCTCAGTGGCTCAGTTGGTTGAGCGCCTGACTTCGGCTCAGGTCATGATCTCACGGTGCGTGAGCTCGAGTCCCGATTGGGCTTTGTGCTGACGGCTTGGAACCTGGAGCCTGTTTCAGATTCTGGGTCTCCTCTCTCTGCCCCTCCTCCACTCCTGCTCTGTCTCTCAAAAATAAACAAACATTAAAAAAAAAAGATATAGAACATTACCATCATTGTAACATTTATTTCATGTACCTTCCAAGTCAATTTAATTAACTTTTTAATCTCCTGCAGCCTTATTTCCACCAGTTTCTTCTGAAACTACCTGTTCAAACGGCCAGCTTTGTTAGCACACTTGAGTAGCATTGTGCTGGGTGTGAATGTGATCCAGAGAAGAGTTGTGTGTGTGTGTTTTGTTTTGTTTTTAATTTAAATAGACTGTGTGATTAGAAATTAGAAGTTATTTTATTGAGCAACACTAGCAGACAAGGGTGATTTGGACCCAATTTTGGAGTGAGTATAAACATTATTCTATATCTAGTGATAATTTTTGAAGAAGGAAGTAATGTAAAAAACAGATTAAATTCTTCTCTTGTCATCTCTAGTAGTTAATTGTGTAGACGCCTTCTTCATTTTTTGAGTCCTCTTCTTTCTTGGTTCTTTGCCTATCTCTGATTCTCAGGTTTGCTGGCAGTTCTTTCTCTTCCAGATTTAACCTATTGAAAGCTTTGTCTTAACTCTTTATTGTGCTCCTTGTTATCTGGCCCTTAGCCCTTTGGGCTTCTCAATTATAATTCTTTCCAGGTCTTTGCTATATCTGTATCTGTAAGCTGTTAACCCTTGTTAGGTTTCTAGCTGCTAGCAGGATGCTGCTTTTTGTGTGTCCCTGTTTACTTTGTACTTGTTCAAGAGTCTGTAGCAAGAGCATTTAAATGTTCTAAGTAGTTGTAGTAGATGGGATTTATTTAGAAAGATGTACATTTGGGCTGAATGAACAGTTGATGAAGCTTCTGGGAACAGTCCCCAGAATGACACTGCGGACTTTGCCTGCTACGGGGGCTACTGCCATTGTGGACCACGCTATTGAGTCAGAAAGCTGCTGCCACCATACTTACCTTTAAAAGAAAAGAAGAAGAAGAAGAAAGAAGAAGTAGTTGTTTAACTTCCTTGGGCAGAACTATCATTACGTGTTACTTTCTGCCCTCCATATCTTATGCAGGTATGTCTGCTGAGTTGCACTTAGGTCAAATGTGAAACGTTAATTTAAAGAGCATCTAGAAAATGTAGTTTTTAGTTCAGCCTCTAAAACAGGAAGGTGAGAATGGGTTGGGATGAGTACTAAGTGACATTCACTTTTTGAAAAACGAAACTCCTTTTCCCTAGATTCCCTCAGTGTAACAAAGTCTTTTCTGATTTTGCTCTTTCTGTGCAAAGACCATGGGTATTGTTCTAGTTTCCTGAGATAGAAACTATTGCTATGAGTTGTACCATTTAGATTTTTGTGTTCTGGCTATAACAGAAAACTGACTCAAATTTACTAGCTCATAATATTGAAAAGTTCAAAGGTGAAGCTTTATCCACTTGTACTTATGTGATCAGACCTCACCTTTCTCTTTTTCCTGTTATTTAATGAGCTCTGCTTCTGGTGTGTCAGTCCCTTTGTGGTCCCAGCATGTTTGTCAGCAGCTCAAGCTCTAGGTCCTCATGCCATCACATCCAGAGAGGAAGGGTGAGTGCTTCAGCAGAAGCTGTAGGGCAGGGCTCCTGACTTTGTTCCTTCACCCACCCCTTTGGCAGTCTGAAGGCCGCAGGACCCCTTTTCTGAGTTACTTATTTATTTTCATTTTAGTTGTTTAAAAGTGTTTATTTGCTTTTGAGAGACAAGCAAGTGGGAGAGGGGCACAGAGAGGGGGACAGAGGATCTAAAGCAGGCTCTCTGCTGATAGCATCCAGCCCAATGTGGGGCTCGAACTCAACAAACCGTGAGATCATGACCCCAGCCAAAGTTGGATGCTCAACTGACTGAGCCACCCAGGCGGCCCTTAATTTTTTTTTTTTTTTTTTAAACAAGAGTAATAGTGTTTCACTGGTGGCCCTCAAGGCAGGCCAGTCCCACCCCACTCTGTGGGGAGGAGGGGGGCAGCAGTTGCCTTCCACTTATTTTACACATCTCATATCACTTAACCATGCCAGACTAGAGCCTAGCTCAACAGGGTCTTCTTTCCCTATTCCCTATGCTGTGTTTTCTCTGGATAGTAGGTAGGGACAGTGGGAATCTTGTTCATTCATTCATGTGGGGCACTAATTAGGTGGTAAGGCATTTGGCTACCTTAAGAGAGTTATAATTACTCGTGCCATTTTGCCCAGGCTTCATTAAATTTCTCCACTTTGACATTCAGAGCACTGGGCAGAAATCATATTGCATCAACACCTGCTGAGGGCCTTTGTGATTATTAAAAAAATTTTTTTTTAATATTTATTTTTGAGAGAGACAGTGCGAGTGGCAGAGGGACAGAGAGAGAATTGGAAGCAGGCTCCAGGCTCTGAACTGTCAGCACAGAGCCCGATGAGGGGTTCAGACTCACAGACGGTGAGATCATAGAGCCAGTCGGACACTCAACCGACTGAGCCACCCAGGCGCCCTAGGCCTTTGTGATTATTTTAAAATAAAATACATAGGTCTACAAAGAGAAACAATTGTATTAAAATACCATTATCAAGATATTTTTTAAAAAAATTATAAGGTGGTGTGTGCTTCTTTGTTAAGTAATAAGATTTAGTATGGGTCTAAGAATTTCCGAACACTGATGAACATTGGCATTATTTATAGGTGTCTGCAACCACTGATAATGTGGTATGAAACTATGTGTGATTTCTGCTGGTGACAGAGTGACTGGTATTGCTAATATTGTAGTCTGTTGACTGAATTCACAAAAGAGCATGCTAAATTTCAGTTAAATTAAGTTCAGTAAAATTAAAGATACCTTCTCCCCCTCATCTGAGCTTTTAGACAGCCTGAGTTCTCTACCCAAACCTTTTGAGGGATCTGTGTGCTTCAGCTTAAGAACTATAGCTAGAAGACAGTTTCTCTTCTCAGGAACCCTAGCAAATGTCTTTGTGCATCTTATTAGATGACTTTGGGTTATATTGACATTTCTGAACCAACTAAGGCCAAATAAGATTTGGTAACTGGTTTAGCCAGCTTGAACCCACCCCTGGAGCCGAGGTTGAGTTCATTCCTACCTAACCAGCATCATGGCCTAGCTTTTTTTTTTTCCTGAGGAAAATTCAGGGGCCACTGGATGCTGAGTAGCAAACAGTCGATATCCAATATGTCATCCTTAATTCATCCCTTCTCATTTGCTCCCATAGTCAACCAGTCATCAGATTTTACTGAATTTTTCATTTGGATTTGTCTTTCCCTGATCAAAGTCTCTGTTGACATCCTGGGCCTCCAAATTGGAGCATATGGGATAGTCCATTGGGTTGCAAAAAAGAAAAGTTTTAGAACTTACAGTTATTTTTTCATGCTTTTAGTATTTATTTTTATGTATATTTTATATTGTAGTAAAACTTAAAAGTTCAGTAGTACATGCATATATGTAAAATATAGAAGTATATGCATACTTATTTTTATTAACAATTTTTTAAATATTATTTTTTTAAATTTTTACTTATTTCTAGGAGAGAGAGAGAGAGAGTGTGTGAGCAGGGGAGGGTCAGAGAGAGAGGGAGACACAAACTCTGAAATAGGCTCCAGGCTCTGAGCTGGCAGTCAGCACAGGGGCTCGAACCCACGAACCGCGAGATCATGACCTAAGCGCAAGTCGGACGCTTAACCGACTAAGCCACCCAGGCGCCCCAATATTTATTTATTTTTGAAGGAGAGAGCCAGAGCATGAGTGGGAGAGGGGCAGAGATACAGGGAGACACAGAATCTGAAGTGGGCTCCAGGCTCTGAGCTATCGCACGGAGCCTGACGCGGGCCTCCAGCTCATGAACTGTGAGATCATGACCTGAGCCGAAGTCGGATGCTCAACTGACTAAGCCACCCAGACACCCCCTAGAAGTATATACATATTTATGTGGGTACATGTTAAAATTGTTTCAAATAATAGGAATGGGAAGGTCAGAAAAATTGAGATAATCATAGAACAGTGCTGTTTAGTAGAAATATAATGCAAGCCATATGTAATTAAAAATTTTCTAGTTCACGGGCGCCTGGGTGGCTTAGTCGGTTAAGCGTCCGACTTTCGCTTGGGTCATGATCTCGCGGTTCGTGGGTTCGAGCCCCGCGTCGGGCTCTGTGCTGACTGCCAGCTCAGAGCCTGGAGCCTGTTTCAGTCTGTGACTCCCTCTCTCTCTGACCCTCCCTGCTCACGCTGTCTCTCTCTCTCTCCTAGAAATAAATAAAACATTAAAAAAAAAAAAATTAAAAAAGAATTTTTCTAGTTCACCACATTAAAAAAGGTAAAGACAGCTGAAAATAATTTTAATATGTTATTTAACACAATATGTCCCAAACACCATGATTTCAACATGTAATCAGTATAAAAAATTAATGAGATCAGTAACATTTTTTTTCATGTGAAGATTTTCATTTTACAATGTAAATCTCATCTCTGTTCAGACTAGTAATTTCAGATGCTCAATAACAGTATGTGGCTAGTGGCTTCTGTACTGGATAGATCTAGACCAATAGATTATTCTGGGTTTGGATTTCTCTAATTGTCTCTGTATAGTTTTCACAAATCCATTATTTATTCTCTTCAGTTTTTTTGTACACTTGCTGGGTTAATTGAACAAAAATCCCACTGGGATGTTACTTTCCTGCACCACGTTTAACAGCTTTTTAAAATTTTTATTTTTGTTTTTTTGGAGAGTGCGTGTGCAGGTGGAGGAGCAGCAGAGGGAGCAGGAGGGAGAGAATCTTAAGCTCGCTTCACGCCCAGCGTGGATCTGATAAGGGGCTCATGACCTGAGCCAAAATCTAAAGTTGGAAGGGCCACCCAGGCACCCCTTAGCTTTTAAGACTTTCCCTAAGGTAGTCTATCCCATCTTTATTCCTCACATGTTTCTAGGACTGCCTGCAACAAACCTGGGGTTCAGTTAGGTAGTTTCCTTAGGTTTGCCTTCCCTTTCCATTTCTTCAGATGTAATCATTCATCTGAGGAGCCTGTTCCCATAAAACCTCCTTGGGCTCTTCAATCCCTCTGCAGTTTATTTTCCCAACTCCCACTGTGTGTATTGAGTACTCAGCCACTTAGCACTTTAGCACTTCATCATATACTGTTGTTTACTGTTCTCTAATTGTTTCATGTGTAATATTAGGATATCTCCCTTAGTAAATCCTAAGCTTCATATCTTATGTCTCTAAATTACATCGTTAAAGACCTAGCTTCCCTCCACCCCTCTGCCCGCACTTATCTTTAAGGATATACCTGCGCTATTTAAATTGATAGCTTTAAATTTTTTGAAATTCTATCTTGTTTTCTACCCTGCTGGTTAACTTAGACATCTAGCAGATTCAGTTGTAGAAGTTGTATTGGAATGTTCATTTGTTTCTTGAAAATGAAAGAATTTAATTTGGTTTATAAAGTAGTGTGCTTGAAAACCTTTATATAGTAAGGAATTATTGATTAGCTAGAGTTTCTGAAGATTAAATTTGACTTTGATTAGGAAGTCTCAAAAGACACATTTGCTCTACTGTCCAGGAACCAAGAGTGGCAAACTTGTTTCCTAAGTAGGGCAAGAGATTTTATTTCAAGTTCATTCATCAGGATTATTCTCTGGAGGTTCTGGCACTTTCTACACACTAGTCACTTTAGCCCTAGGGGATACGTTTCTCTAGGTTAGACAGTCTTTTAGATGAAGAGCTTTTCTGCCATCCATAATGTTTTAACTCATTTGGAGCACTAGAGAGAGGACTACAAAAATGGATCCTGAAACTATGTCTGAAGAAGATCATACAGCTTTATGCTTTAGGAATCCTATCATTAATTTGCTTGTGTGGTATATAACATGTTATATGGTTATTTTGGTAGAATAGCTATATACCAACATTTTTAACTTGTAGAATTTCAAGGCTTGCCTATAACCATTCGTTTACTTAAAAAATGTGCAGTATGTTTGATATGTCAGGCATTAAGCTAAATGCATTAATTAACTTCTGTCACTTTTTTTCTTAGCACTATTTTACAAATCTTCTATGTAATCTTTGGCAAGTAGTGGTCTTCAATATTCAATATTCAAGAATATATTCTTTTGTCTTACTGTTTAACACCTCGTGGGTTTTTCTTCCCTTTTTGGCAAATATCATTAAATAAGATTGTTTTTGTTTGGATATTTATTTACTAAAATATCAATATTTTAAATATTTGTTTATTTTGTGAGAGAGAGTGCAGGCGCAGGAGGGGCAGAGAGAGGGAGAGAGAGAATCTTTGGCAAGCCCTAGGCTGTTAGCGCAGAGCCCAAACGGGGCTCAGTGTCTCAAACTGTGAGATCGTGACCTGAGATCATGACCTAATCCAAAATCAGTTAACCTGCTGAGCCACCCAGGCACCCCTAAAATATATTAACTTCTGGAAAGTTCATATTTTTCTTTTATTAAGTTTTCCTCAAATTAAAGTATAACTTTACATTCTAGTTGCATATATTTGTAAGACCGCATTGTATAAAATATTTTTATAATTTTTATGATTTTAAAATGTTTATTTAACATTAAAAAAAACCCTCTTAATTGGCTTCTTGAATAAGTCCAGCAGTTACTCATCTTTGTTTCCTGTAGAATCAGGTAAAAATTTATTACATTGTTTATAATGTAACAGGATTAACATATGCAAATTTTAAGTGTTAAGAAAACTATGGAAGGTCAGTTTGATAAATTTCACAGAAAACTTCATTTTATTTCTGTTTCTAACCTGATTCACAAACTTTCACAGTTACTATTTGTAACTCTTCATAATCTATACTTCCCTAGCAAGAAAGAACCTTTTGTATGATTTTTTTCAGCTAATCAGAGAAAAAGCCTGTTGGCCTTTTTTGATTTAGCTAGCTGCTTTTGTTTGTTTTTAATGAAAGCAGGTAATGAGAAATTAAAGGATAAATAATATATTTCTAGCAGTAGAATGACCCCAATGCTTCTGTTTTTGGTTAAAATGTTTTCTTTTTTCCCGGGAAGAAGAGTTCGCTGCACTGTCCTTGCCTTTTCCCCCCTTCCAGCATTTTTTTGGTCATTTCTGTGTCTGATGGTTTTTGGGGTAACTAGTCTGATGCGAAACGAAAGTCAATATAAGCCTTCAAGGAAATCATTAAAATTCGCATATATCAAAATTTCAAAAAAATTAAATAGAATTAATAGGATTAAAGAACATTTATTTTTTCGGGTAGGTAATGTGTTTGCATGGTTCAAAATGTGAAAGGTGTAAAAAGTAAGTTTTCTCCTCTCCTGTCGGGCACACTTTCCCCCTCACTGGATGCAGCAATTCTATTCTCCCCACTTTTTAAAAAAACAGAAGTATATTCTGCATACTATCATCTTGACTTTCACTTGATTTTTTTCCTATACATATTGTTCTATGAAGAGTGTATTAGTGATAGAAAACCTAAACTAGCAGTGGGTTAAATAACAGAGTTCTCTTATAAAAATTCAGATAGGTAGACTAGGGCTGGTATAGCTTCATAGTATTTCTCTCTTTTGGGGCATAATGAATACAGTAAAATGCACATACTTTAAGCAGACAGTTTGATGAGTTTTAACAATTGCATATAACAAACCCTGCGGTTAAGAGAGCCCTCCAGTCTAGTCTTCATTCCTTCCCCCACCCCTTGGCTCTTTCCATACTGTTCATTGCCTAGTGTCCTCATTGAGCTAGCTGAAGCTCCAGCTGTTGCAGCTCATTCCACACTGCAGGATGTAAGAAGGGGCAAAGGTTACATGCCAGCCTTTTTACAGGAAGATTTCTAGAGCTGCCGCTTCACAACATTTTTAATGTTTCACTAGCCATACCCATAAATAAAGGCATATCTTGTTTTACTATGCTTTATTTTTTATTGCACTTTGCAGATTTTGCATTTTTTACAAATTGAATGTTTGTAGTGAGTCAGTGCCATTCCAACAGTGTTTGGTCAGTTTGTCTGTGTCACGTTTTGGTAATTTTTCTATAATTCAGACTTTTTCATTATTATATTTGGGTGATTTGTGATGAGTGATCTTTGTAATTGTTTTGGGATGCCATGAACTGTGCCCATATAAGATGGTGAAATTAATAAATGTTTTATGTTCTGGGGCGCCTGGGTGGCTTAGTCGGTTAAGCGTCCGACTTTCGCTTAGGTCATGATCTCGCGGTTCGTGGGTTCGGGCCCGCGTCGGGCTCTGTGCTGACTGCCAGCTCAGAGCCTGGAGCCTGTTTCAGTCTGTGACTCCCTCTCTCTCTGACCCTCCCCTGCTCACGCTGTCTCTCCTCTCTCTCTCTCCTAGAAATAAATAAAACATAAAAAAAATTAAAAATAAAAAAATAAATGTTGTATGTTCTGGCTGCTCCACTGACCAACCATTCCTCTGTTTCTCCCTCTCCTTGGGTCTCTCAGTTGTCTGAGACCCAATATTTAAATGGCATGTTCAAGTGAAAGGAAGAGTTGCACATCTCTCACTTTTAAATCAAAAGCTAGAAATGATTAAGCTTAGTGAAGAGGCATGTCCAAAGCTGAGACAGGCTGAAAGGTAGGCCTCTTGTGCCACGTAGCCAAGATTTGACTGCAGAGGAAAAGCTCTTGAGGAAGTTAAAAGTGCTACTTTAGTGAACAATGAATGGTGAGAAAACCGAAGAGCCTTATTGCTGATATGATGAAAGTTTTAGTGGTCTGGGTAGGTCAAACCACCTGCAACATTCCCTTAAGCCAAAGCCCGATCCAAAGCAAAGTCCTCATTCTCTTCAATTCTTTGAAGGCTGTAAGAGGTGAAGAAGTTGCAGAAGAAAAAGTTCAAATCTAGCTGAGGTTGGTTAATGAGGTTTAAGAAGCCGTCTTGATAACCTAAAAGAGCAAAGTAGAGCAACAACTGCTGTGTAGAAGCTGCAGCAAGTCATCCAGAAGATAGAGGATAGAAGATGATTAATGAAGGTGGCTACACTCAATAACAGATTTTCAGTGTAGATGAAGTAGCCTGCTAACACAACATCCATTCTGTGGTCCATGGATCAAGGAGCCATTTCTACTTTCAAGTCTTTTTATTTAAGAGATCTGTTTTATAAGGCTGTAGGTGCCATAGATCATGATTCCTCTGATGGATCTGGGCAAAGTAAATTGAAAACCTTCTGGAAAGCCAAGAGCCGCCATTCTAGATGCCATTAATAACATTTGTGATTCCTGGGAAGAAGTCAGAATATTAACATTAATAGGAATCTAGAAGAAGTTGATTCTGACCCTCACAGATGACTTTTAAGGTTCAAGACTTCACTGGAGGAAGTAACTGCGGAGGTAGCAGAAACAGCAAGAACTAGGATTAGAAGTGCAGACCAAAGATGGGACTGAACGGCTGCAATCTTGGGATGATACTTGAACAGAAGAAGAGTTGCTTCTTATACATGAGCAAAGAAAGTGGTTTCTTGGAGTGGAATCGACTTCTGGTGAAGATGTGAAGATTGTTGAAATTACAACAAAGGATTTAGAATATTATATAAACTTAGTTGATAAAGCAGCAGTAGATTTTGAGAGGATTGACCCCAATTTGTAAGGGAGTTCAAACAGCATTGCATGGTGTACAGAAATTGTTTGTAAAAGGAAGAGTCAGTATGGCAAACTTCATTGTTGTCTTATTTTAAGAAATTGCTACAGCGACCACTATCTTGATCGGTCAGCGGCCTTCAGCATGGAGGTTAAGACCCTCTGCCAGCAAAGAGGATTAAGACTTGCTGAAAGCTCACATGATAGATAGCATTTTTTTTTTTTTTTAGCAATAATGTATTTTTAAAGTGTGTGCAATGCTTTTGTGTACTTAATAGACTACACTATAGTGTAAACTTTTATATGCACTAGAAAAGCCAAAAATTCATTTGACTACCTGTATTGTGGCATTTGCTCTGTTGTGGTGGTCTGGAACT
Source organism: Proteles cristata cristata (assembly GCA_017311185.1). Classification (NCBI taxonomy): domain Eukaryota; kingdom Metazoa; phylum Chordata; class Mammalia; order Carnivora; family Hyaenidae; genus Proteles; species Proteles cristata. The sequence continues at coordinate 1,979,429 of JAESUZ010004426.1, read as the reverse complement.
GAACCCACATGGTCTCCGGGTATCCCATGCTTCACAGTACACTGACAGACCGACAAGCAAGTTCTGTGTCTTTAAGGAGTTGCTCTCTTAATGTAGAAGAAGGCACAAGGTTAAAAAGCATTAATTTTTTTGCCCTCTTTTATTTTCTCTTGTACATTACTTAACATGTAGAAACATGTTCCAACTAATCTTAAAGTACCCTTTAACTTAATTGGGGAAAAAGAAAGTAATCAGCAGATCTATTCCATTTAGTTCCTTTTCTATAATAAAAATTTCTTCCATTTCTCTTAACTTTCTAAGCTTTTTTCCCGCTAAAGATGGTTTATTTTGAGAGCGAGCGAGCCGTGCAGGTGTGCACATGTGCATGCATGGGGGAGGAGTAGAAAGAATCCCAAGCAGGCTCTGCACTGATAGTACAGAGCCAGATATGGGGCTTGAACTCAGGAACAGTGAGGTCATGACCTGAGCCAAAACCAGGAGTCGGATGCTTAACCGACTGAGCCACCTAGGTGCCCCCACTTCCTAAGCATTTATTCTCCATTTGCTCAGTGGGCTCAGATAGATTATATAAAATCTATTCTACTAAACTGTAATCTTTTGGGGCGCCTGGGTGGCTTAGTCGATTAAGCGTCCGACTTTCACTTGGGTCATGATTTCACGGTTCATGGGTTCGGGCCCCGCATCGGGCTCTGTGCTGACTGCCAGCTCAGAGCCTGGAGCCTGTTTCAGAGTCTGTGACTCCCTCTCTCTCTGACCCTCCCCTGCTCACGCTGTCTCTCTCTCTCTCCTAGAAATAAATTTAAAAAAACATTTAAAAATTAAAAAAAAATAAAACTAATCTTTTGTAGAATAATAAGTTTTTAAAATATGTTTTTAACTCTGTAAAATAAGCCTTTGGTTGGAACTTCAGGAAAAAAATTCACAGTAATTTTCCATACAAACAGATGGTATTATGAGCTGTACTTAACTTTTGAAGTAGGAAATAGCATTAGAAAAAAGGATGTATACATATGTTTTCCCAACCCACATGATGATGTCTTGGAGAGCAGAGCCCTATTACTTAGCTATCATAGCTCAGACCATTGAACCTTGCACTTGGTAGATCACTTCTTTTTTTCTAATTTAAGTGAACTTGAGAAAGTGGTAGAAAAATGATTAGACTTCTAGTAGCAATGTGTTGGTCTTTCAAGGGAAGTGGGGAGAAGCTGTTAGTATAATGTCATTGTTGGTACTTTTGAAATTATCATCTGTTTTGGTAAAGAAACTTAAAGGGCCAATATCCATACTCTAAAGATGGAGACTTTAAGATTTAGGATAGTATCCTCCCATTTTATCTGGAGGTCAAGTTTTGTTTGTTTGTTTTAGCAATGTAGCTCTAATAAGCCAAAGAACAGGAAAAAAATACTTCCTATACTTAATACGTGGGTGTTGTGATGATCCTCAGGCCCCTTCCCAAGGTCTTCAGAATTTAGAATAGAAAGTAGTGCCTGTCATGTTCTTTCTTGTGTCCTTAGCATGAAAGTGGTGCCTAGCACATTGTTGGTGTTCAGTAAACATTTGTTGAATGAATGAATATTTATAAATTGATTTCTTTTTTTAATTTTAATTTAAACCCAGGTTAACGTATAGTGTAATAATGATTTCAGGAATAGATAAATTGACTTCTTTCAATTTGTTTTGCTAACAGAGTTTCTGGGCAGAGAAGGAGATACTGTTGAGGGACTAAAAAGCAATAGCTGACATTTTTGCTTATTCGTTAGGTAGTGATGATGGTGTTAATCAGGAAGGCATGTGCTTACGTTAGGATTTGCATTGGCCTTTCCCTGTGCCTAGAACACTATTCTCTTAGATAAACCTTCATACCTAACTTACCCATCTCCTCTGAATTTCTTATGTGTCACCTTAAGGAAGCCTGCACTGACCGCTGTTAATTAATTAATATTTTTGAAATTTAAGTTTTTGGCATTTATTTATTTTAAGAGGGTGTGTATGAACAGGGTAGGGTTAGAGAGAGAATCCCAAGCAGGCTCCACACTGTCAGCACAGAGCCTGATGCAAGGCTCGAACTCAAGAACCATGAGTTCATGGCCTGAGCTGAAATTAAGGGTCTGTTGCTTAGCCAACTGAACCACCCAGGCACTCCTGACCGCTCTATTTAAAATGGCAACTACTCCTTTCTCCGTGTACTTCCAAGTTTCCTTATCCTAGTCTGTTTTTTCTCCTAACAACTACTTCCTTGAAACATATACTGTATAATTTACTTATGATTATTACTTACTGTCTCTCTCACCACCGGTGGTGGGTCCTTTAGGGGCTTTGACTATTTGTCCCCTGTATTCTGCGTGCCTCATAAATGCTCAGTGAGCATTTGAGAGAGTACACATGCGAGTAGGAGAGGGGCAGAGGGAGAGAGCAAGATAATCTTTCTAAAAAAAATTATTTTTAATAGTTTATTTATTTTTGAGACAGAGACCGAGTATGAGTGGAGGAAGGGCAGAGAGAGAGGGAGACACAGAATCAGAAGCAGGCTCCAGGCCCTGAGCTGTCAGCACAGAGCCCGACATGGGGCTCGAACCCACGAACCATGAGATCATGACCTGAGCTAAAGTTGGATGCTTAACCGACTGAGGCTCCACGCTTAGTGCAGAGCCCGATGATGCAGGGCTCTATCTCATGATCCTGAGATCATGACCTGAGCCGAAATCAAGAGCCAGATGCTCAATGGATGCTAGCCACCCTGGCACCCCAATTTTTGTTTTAAAAATTATTTAAAAGTATTGTTTCCATTTTTAAAAAAGTTTTGCTTTTGGAGACCACTGTGTCCCATTATGATACCAAGGCAAACCTGTGCAAGATTTAAGGACTATATTCTTGGTGGAAAAGGGACTGAATTTTGGCTTTGCTGAAATGCGTCATGTGCTTCAAACCTCTAGCATCTTTTTGGTTAAGTTGTCATAGCGTTCAGTGCTGGTTTAATGATAAAGAGTCTAGGTTTGAGTGAGTTCCACTGTGTCCAGATGGAACATCTATTTCCTTTTTTTTTTTTTTTAATTTTTTTTTTTTTATTTCTTTCTAGGAGAGAGAGAGAGACAGCGTGAGCAGGGGAGGGTCAGAGAGAGAGGGAGCCACAGACTCTGAAACAGGCTCCAGGCTCTGAGCTGGCAGTCAGCACAGAGCCCGACGCGGGGCTCGAACCCACAAACCACGAGATCATGACCTAAGCGAAAGTCGGACGCTTAACCAACTAAGCCACCCAGGCGCCCCTGGAACATCTATTTCCTAGTGGAGGTGGCTTTCCACAAAGGGAGGAATGACAATAGCAATAGCTTCCTTCCTTCCTTCCTTCCTTTTCACTAGGCTTTAAAATACTAAACATTTTATGTATATTTTCTTTTCTAATCTTTATTGAAACTCCATAAGGAATGTATTCTTGTCCCTTTTTTCTTGCAGAAAACTTGAGGTCTTATACGTTAAAAAGGCAGTTTGTTTAGCCAGTAAGTGTGTAGAAGCTAGAATTCAGTTCTGAGCAGTGTGACCTATAGAGGAATTTTCACTGCACAAAATGTCTTCCTAGTTAAGAGCACCTAGAAATGAAAAAGAAATAAACAATGTAGGTGGAACTCTGATGTCAAGGAGACCTTTATCTTTTTATTTGCTCCAGCTTTGCATGACTTCAGTTGATTGAATGAGGCCACTGCCATTGAAACAGTAATATTATGTTAAAGTTAACCAATGCAATTTAAATAAAGTATATTTTAAATAGAACCAGAATTGGCTCCTGACCAGATCTTCTAGTACTTAGACTTCGTTTAGCTCTAGAACAATTTAGCTTATCTCTGGGGCAGAATCTGTATGATCTTCCTTCATCTTCCCTAAAAATTAGATACAGTGGGATGGTAAAAATTATAATGTGGCTGCATTGGAAGTGTAATTTAGTGTAGTATAAATTAGGTGTAGAGAGGTAGACAGTGGGTAGGTTTTGCTGTTCTGAATTTAAGAGAAAAGCTTCCCTAGATCCTAGATTTTGTATATAATTATACCAGTGGAAATAGTCACCCTCTATGTACCATACAAAATCATTTGTAGTTTCAGATTTTGATTAGAAAATTCTAATTAATGTGAATTACTTTTTGAACTTTAACTAGCTGTTTGTATATTTTTTTCTGTAAGATGATGTATTTTATTTCTCCTGTCATGAAAATATTTCTGCTCTGTCCTAAGGAGCCTAATACTATATCTGGTATTCCCAGTACCATAAATTAGTTTTTAACTTGAGTTATAAAACCATGGTGATTTATGGGGAGTTAAATAGAACCTATAGTTGCAGGAAATTATACTTAAGGATACATATTTATATGTTGAACCCAGTAATGTTCTTTTCATAGGAGAGGTTGTAGGACACTATTGTGTACATAGCTAGTAGAATCATTCTATTTAAAAAAATTTTCCAGGGGCACCTGAGTGGCTCAGTCGGTTAAGCTTTGAACTGAGGCTCAGGTCAGGATCTCAAGTTTTGTGGGTTTGAGTTCTGAATCAGGCTCCGTGCTGACAGTATGGAGCCTGGAATTCTCTCTCTCTCCCTCTCTGCCCTTACCCCACTTACTTTCATATTCTCTCTCACTCACTCGCTCAAAAAAAAAAAATTCTCCAAAGCAAGACATAGGTACTTATTTTGGAGATACACGGAAACTTTTCTGGCCTGAAATGATCATTGATGAGAGCTGTGTTCTTTTTGGGTTTCTAGAACTGTGATGAGAACATCATTGAATGAGGTACTTTTCTGGATGCTCTCATTTAATTTTAGTGGGATGAAATACTGAAAAAAGCTTTTTCTTAATACTTCTTTTTTTCCCCTTTGAAGTAGCCAGCAAAGGCTTTTTTCTCAAATGCATGTTCATGGTGAGGGAAAAATGTGAAGGTTCAGAAGAGTTTATGATGAAAGCCCTCGTCCCACTTCCCACTCCCCCCTCCACCTCAGTTCCCTTTTCAGGGAAACAACAACAGTTGTTTCTGGTGGATTCTTTGCTTCTTTTGTTTCTTGATTTCCTAATTTTAAGCATTATCTATTGATTTTCTGCATTGATAGTCAAGATTTAATTCTCATTTACTGACTGTCAAGAATTATAAGGGATCTGAGATTTGACCCTACTTGAAGCTAACAAGTTAGCCTGCCACAGTTTCATGGATGCTGGTGGAAGGCACAGTTAGAGATGAAGTACAGTTTATTACTCCTAGCAGTAGCTAGAGTATCAGCATTCGTTTGTGTCAGTGTCCTGAGCCTCAGTTCCCACAGGGCCACATGATACCTGTTCACACAGTGGGTTTTGTTACTGAAGAAAACTCTGAGCTTAGAGATTTCAAGTATTTTATAACGGGCAGTAAGTGTGCCTGGCCTTGACTCCAGAGGAGGATAGGAAGCATGCCTGCTTTTTGTTCTTGAAGAAAAGACTTTCTGTCTTGCAATGCTGTTTGCCATATGAACATCCTTGAAAATACAGTCCAGAACAAAGAGCCGACAGTGTCTTTTCTGACAGACCTAGAGACCCATTACGAATTATTTCTTCACACAACTATCCCATTCCCCACCTTCTTTCTGCTGTAGTTCTGTCATCATTTTTAGCTCTCTGGTCACCTTGGTAAATACTATGTATTTATTTTTATTTCACCAACAATAGGTGGTGTCTTTTGATTTTCTGCTTTGAAAGAGGAGCATATAAGATAGGGATCCTTTTTAAAAAAATTTTTTTAAACATTTATTTATTTTTGAGAGACAGATCATGAGCAAGGGAGGGGCAGAGAGAGAGGGACACAGAGAATCGGAAGCAGGCTGCATCCAGGCTCTGAGCTGTCAGCACAGAGCCCCATGGAGGACTCGAACCCACAGACCGTGAGATCATGACCTGAGCTGAAGTTGGATGCTCAACCAACTGAGCCACCCAGGCGCCTCTAAGATAGGGATCCTTGTATGTGTTAGAAAAACAGCTCAACCATAACTTAGGTGAAAAAGAAAAGTGGTTGCCAGAACTGAGTCCGGTTGAGGAGGATAGAGTAGGATAGGATCCACATGCTCAATCTTTGCTTTGAAGAGTTGCTCTCTTGCTGTTATCAGTCTAATTTTCTCCTTTTAGCTTGATTTTCAGGATCCTTCACACCCTGCCCACCCCCCACCCATTCTAGGCTGTGTGTTTTATTTCCAAACAAGTTATGGCGAGGTAGAGAGAATAGATTAGAATAGTTTAGAGCCTGGTCACATGCATACTGTTATAGATGGGTATGGGGTCAACCCTATATGATACACATGTATTAGGGGTCAGCGGAAGGTAGTTCTCAAAGATAAAACAGGATGTCATTACCTCTCCATATCAGAATTCTCAGTTGTATTCTTTTTTTGGGCGGGGGGAGTCATTTTTGTTTTTATAGTTTCCTATAAAACAGTTAAGTTGCATTTTTAAAGATAATATCAAATTTCTACTATCTCCCTATTTCATAGTTAGCTTCCTTGATGCCCTCTATCTTCCTGCTCCATTCTGTGAGCTTTATTTAGAAATGCTACTGAACTGACATCCTGTGACTTGCCTTCATTATGCTCCTGTCTCCCATATATTCTTCTTGGATTATTGCTTTGTTTTGCTGGTGTACATGCTAAGGTAAGATGTGTGGGAGGTAAATTTTGAGCAATTCCATGTCTGAAAAGGTTTTTATTATATTCTTAAACTGGAATGTTAGTGTGGATGGGAATGGAATTCTAGGTTGAACATCATTTTCTGTCACATTTTTAAAGGCATGATTCCACTATTAGTGTCCTTCATTATTGGTGAGAATTCCTAGGCCAGTTTGATTCATGGTTCCTTTGTAGATGAACTGCCTTTTCTCTGAAAGCTGAATAGTATTTTTTTTTTTTTATTGTCTGAAATTTTCCAGTGGTATGTCCTGGTGTGGGTCTCTATTTTGAGCACTAAACAGGCCCTATTTATTGGAAGACTTCCATAAATCTATAAACTTAATCATCTTTGTGGAAAACATATTTCTTTGGAAACTTTCTTCAATTTTTTTTTTCATTCTGGAATTCTTTGTTTAATTATTGAAGGATAGCTGACACAATGTTACATTAGTTGAAAGTATACAACATAGTGACTCAGCATCTCTATATGTTACACTGTGCTCTCCACAAATATAGCTACCATCTGTCACTCTATAGTGCTATCATAATAGTACCACTGACTGTATTCCCTGTTCTTTCTGGGCTTCTTTTTTTGTTCTTATTTTTTAACATTTATTAATTATTGAGAAACAGAGACAGAGCATGAACAGAGGAGGGGCAGAGAGAAGGGAAGACAAAGAATCTGAAGCAGGCTCCAAGCTCTCAGCTGTCTGCACAGAGCCTCATGCGGGATTCGAACCCACAACCTGCAAGATCATGGCCTGCGCTGAAGTTGGACACTTAACCCACTGAGCCACCCAGGTGCCCCTCTGGGCATCTTAATCAAATGCTGATCTCTTGGACTGATGCTGTGTCTCCTTTGGTAATTTTTTTGTCTCTGTTTTTGTCTACTTTCTAGATTTCATCTATACAACTTCAAACTTTGTACTGCCTATCTATCTATCTATCTATCTATCTATCTATCTATCTATCTATCTATCTATCATCTATCTATCTATTTATTTAGAGAGCATGAGCAGGGGAGGGGCAGAGACAGAGGGAGGATCCCAAGCAGGCTCTGCGCTGTCTGTGTGCAATCTGATACTGGGCTTGCACCACAAACTGAGATCATAACCTGAGCTGAAACCAAGAATTAGACGCTTAACTGACTGAGCCACCCAGGCTCCTGTATATTACTTTTTTAAATTGATATTTTATTTCCAACAGCCTTTTCTCATTCTTTTTTGCCTTTTCGCAGCATCATGTTTTGTTTTATGGATGCAATATCTTGACCGTTTCTGAGGATCTTAATTACAAGGCTTTTTACAAGATCTGTTATGTTTTATGAATTGTTTCTTTGTCACATTGCTTTAACATTTTGTTTCCTTGTCTCTTTCAAGTTACAGATGTTTGATTCTGATTTGACCAGTGAAATGGAAGAATGAAAAAATGTAAAATTGATTGGGGGATACCTAGGTGGCTCAGTTGGTTAAGTGTCTGACTCTTGATTGCAGCTCGGGTCATAATCTCACAGTCCAAGATCAACCCCTGAACTCTGCACTAGACATGGAGCCTACTTAAGATTCTCTCTCTCCCTTTCCCTGTGCCCCTCTCCTGCATGTGCTCTCTCACTCTCATAATAAGATGGATGGATGGATGGATGGATGGATGGATAGATAGATAGATAGGGATCTCTGTACCTAGACAAGGTCTGTCAGCTAGTGAGCTTTGCATTAGGATGAGCAGTTCTGGAGCCCCATTATTCTTGGTCAGTGGTGCTAATGCCTGTAAGGGCTGCTGCCCTTCAGACAGTTTAGTTTCATTAAAGAAGGATCTGCCAGTTTTAAATGTCTTTAATATTGTAAAATTTCAAAGATAACTAGGATTACGAAAAGAGTCAATTATATAGGGTCTAGAAATGTTCAAATAATCATCTTTCCTGCATTTTAGAGTGAAAAGTTTAAGGGTATAGGGTAGTGTAGCAGAGAGCAAGCATCCCAGACGCTAGAGCCAGAGTGCTTGTGTTCAGATCTATCTGATTCTGCCACTTAGTTACACTTTGGTTACTTAACAAGTTACTAAGCCTCTCAGTGCCTGCCCACTTTCCTCATCTGTGATATTTAAATAATGATAATACCTATTAGGGATATTATGAGGATTTAGTTAAAAATGCATATTAAATACTTGGCATATAATAAATTCTCAAAAGGTGTTAATTTTTTTTTCTTTCTTTGCCAATAATAATTATGCAACTTAGATATGGTGATGATTGCCCATAGCAGAAATTTTGGTATGATTAGGTAACTTTAGATTGTATTTTTCTCTTTAGAATGTCAAAAAACACTTGGAGTCATTACTTGATGTGCTGAAATGTGTATGTGCAAATGTTTTCATAAAAGCCTTCGAAAGGTTCTCCTCCCCCACCTCCAAAGGATCTTGCTAAAGATAACTTGATAAGAAAAGTCTTGGAGCACAGCCAGAAAACTAGGAATGAAAAAATACTATTTTCATGCCCAGAAACCTCTGTACAATCAGAATCATATGTGCTCAGGATGTTGGGGAAGCTTTGTTCCCATGCAAAACGTACTGACAGTCCTACTTCTTGGATTTCAGAAAATGTTGAAAGTTTCTTTATAAATCGATGTCTAGAGCAGGACTAGCAGGATGCAATAATTCTTGAAAGAATATTTTTTTGCTTCCAATATGCTCCCATTATGTGGAACACTGTGAGACTATCTTCACCACACTCTGCTGACTGTGAAATTCAGGTGAATTAAATAAAACTCTTGTGTGGTGGTTTCTGTCTCCCTACTCCCTCCAGACTTGACCCTTATTTGAACTAGGGGGTTTTAGTTTGAATTATTTATCTTGTTTTTTGTTCTTGTTTTTTTCCTCTCTCACATAGTGGAGGAAGTCCTTGGACTCTTATTATTGTTCCTGTTATTATTATTTACTTTTGAAATGCAGATGCACACAGAGTCAGTGAGCCCCTATTTATTTACCAGTTAGTTTCAACATTTTGCCATAGTTGTTTATTCTTGTCCCCATTTAAAAACAATTTTAAACCAAATTCTAGACATTGTGTCATTTTGGCCCTAAATCTACCAATATGTGATTTTTAACACATTTTCCCCCATAACCACAGGGCCATTATTTTACCTAACAAAATTAACAGATTACTCTGTTTGCCTAGCTTCTGAATTGTACTCCATGTTAGTGTCATCCAATTCCTTTACATTATCTAAAACCCAGATGTATTCAAGTTAGTGGTATTTTTAAAGCATCTGTTTTTCTTCATTTACATGAAAATAATTTGTATTTTCCAAGTTCTTGATTTTAACATACAGAAAGTTTCAAGCACATAAAAGTGCATGAAATCCATGTAATAACCCCCCATGTACCTACCACCTAGCTTTGACAGTTATCAACTCAATGCTCAATTTTCTTTCATCTGTTCTTCTACTTTCTTCCTCCAGGATTATTTTCAGATAAATCCCAGATATCATTTCATTTGTAGTCTAGTGTATCGTTAAAGAATAAGGACTCTTAAAATATATATATACATATTAAAATATATATTTATTTACCCCCCACTCCTTAATATCATCAGATATCCATTGTTCAAATTTCCAGTTGTCTCAAATGTCCTAGGTTATTTTATTTATTTATTTTTCAAGTGTTAGTTTTTTTTAAAGCTTACACAAAGGCAGTTTATTAACAGAAAACAATAATTTGAGGAATCCTGTTCATAGACCACTGAAGAGCCAAAAATTAAGTCCTCCATTAAGAGAAACCTCAGGTTGCATGTAGCCCCAGTCCCAGTTCCAGGAAAAGCCTCAGACTGTAAAGGCTAAAGCCATCCTCGGACTGCCCTCAGTTCAGCTAATCAAAAAGAAAAAAGAAACACTCCTATGGTCTGAGTCAAGGCTGGGAACTGCAGATACAAACTAGCCAATTTCTCACTGCTTGCCTGAACCCCACATGGGCCCTTTGAACTCACCTCATAATTGGTCATTTTCAAAGGATTCTCAAAAGTCATGATTGGGTCCCACCAAAAGTAATGAACACCTCACAGATACTGAATGGTCAAAGCTGTTACCAGGGGTGCTGCTGTACAATTGAAATTGGTGCTTATGTGATGATGCTACATGTACTGTAACACCTCCATCCCTTACTCCTTAAAAACCCTATTTGCTATTGTTCTTCGCTTCACCTTGCTGCCATGACACCGGTAGGCGGGTGAGCCCCTGCTCGTGCTTGTAATAAAGACCCTTCTGTATTTGCTTCGGTGCCGGCTCCTAAGAGGTCTCTGGGACTCGTGATTCGGGCACAACACCACAACCACAGTGACCCCCCATTCCTGTGGGTACTGTTGGATGGGTTAGGGGTGACATCCTCAATCCCCCTGGTCTTCATTCCTGAGTGAGCAAGGGCGCTAAGGGCTGACTGGGCCCTAGGTTCAGGGGTCTTGGTTTTATTTCTTCCTATGGCCTGGAGTTTGATGTGGAGGACAGTGATGCCCAGGTCCTTGCACCTCTGGGTTACATCCTGGGTAGTCATCAAGGCAGCATAGGGAGAGGATGCATCTTGGCCAGCCTTCCCCTCCATCCCACCGGTCACATGGCAGATAGTTACCTTGACAGAAAGATTGGTCACGTGGAGAAATGAGTCACTGAGAGATGTAAAGATGTGGTAGACACCAAACACATTTTCTCCTTTAGCTACCTGAGGTCCAAGGCTGACCTATTCTTTTCTTTCCCTTTGCAAGGAGCCTTATCTGAGCATCTCCTCCATACTCTGCCATTGGAAAGCTCAATGTCATAGTTTAATCAGGATCCACGTAAGGTCACTAACTTCCAGCTGGTGGGTAATGACTTTTTAAATCCTTTTTAATTTAGAGATTCCCCCTCTCTACCTCTCTTTTATCCCTCTTCTGGTAATTTATTAAAGAAACCGGGTTTGATCCTTTAGAGTTTCCAAGTCTGGATTTTAATGATTACATCCATGTGGTTTATGTTTATAACATGTTCTTATGTCCTGTCCTCTCTATTAAGCTGTTATATCACCGTTGAGCATACTAAATACTCTTGTAATTCTGAAGATACAAAGGTTATTACTTTGTAATACCTTCTGTATTTTATATACAGGTATATAATGCCAGTCACCATTTAAGGTGTGGCCTTTTCTATTTGGTGAAACAGTATTTTTATAAAAATATTTTAATCCCCCTCCCCCATATTTTATTTATTTTGAGAGACAAAGTGAGAGCTAGTGGGGGAGGGGCAAAGAGCGAAGGAGAAAGAGAATCCCAAGCAAGCTGTATGCTATCAGCACAGAGCCCAACATGGGGCTTGATCCCACACACTGTGAGATCATGACCTGACCCAAAATCAGAGATGTTCAACCAACTGAGCTACCTGGGCAACAGTATTTGTAAAGGGAGTTGATAGATAATTAGAAGTTGTAAGCCAGATTCCTTGGCACTGCAGTGGACTACTCTTCACCTAATGAAAAGCAGCCCTGTCGAGGCAACATTAAAAAGAATTTTGTTTATTAATGTTATGCAATATCTAGTACACTTAGCTTTATCTTCTTAAATTTGCAGATAGTGGAATTCCACTATTTCCTCATGTAAAATGAAGGCTATATCAATATCAATGGCCTTTGGTGGGTCTTGAATGAGAAAGCACCTAGTACAGTGCCAAGTATAGAAGAGACATTTAAAGTCCGTTTCCTTTTCTGTAAGCATGGCCATAATTGTGAGACTCTTCTGTCTTCAGTAGAAACTTTTAGGTAAAAAGCTGGTAGCCAGGAAAGCCATACCTTGTCTGAAGGGTTAGTTTGGGCCAAGAACATGTCTGTCAGAGTGAGCCAGGTGCACAATCTTAGAACAGGTTGTGGAATAGCTGGTTAGAACAGATGAGTCATGTCACATGTACCCATGTTCTGCAGTTCCCCCTTTCCCCCCAGCCTCTGTGGCTGCTGTCTGACAGATGGTATAGCAGAAGATGGCCATTAGGTCAGTTCTAGGAGTACAAGAAAAACTAGCTGAATTACTAGCAAGACAGAGCAGCAGAGGTGGCCATGGTAAACTAGGGACCAAGCTTGCAGACTGGCTGAAAGATGTAGATATAGCTCCAGCAGCAAGGAAGGACAAGGTCGTTGCAGAGAAACGTGCAGAAAGTCTAATGAGAACAGCCATGAAAGACCATTTCTTTTTTTTTCTTCTTTTTTTTTTTTCTTTCAATTTCTGGCTTCTTAAATGATAGTTTCTTTCATGAAGCCCTAAAATGATTTACTGGTAAGAGTTTCAGCTAAACTTCTAAGTTTGAATAACAGAACATCAAATGGAGATGACTTTTGCAATTATTTTTGACCGCTAGAATCAGACATTTGGACCTGGGATAATGATCATCTGTTTGCCCCTGCTTGATTGTGTAGGAAATGTAAATGATGTTTAGCTAGTAGTATAGAAATTAAATTTACTTATTTGTTTATTTTTTCAGTTTTATACCTTTATTTGACAGCATTTAGTACTCACCCACATGAACTGTCTGTAGATTTTTGAGAGGATGACAGGTGCATAGGTAACCAACGTATAGAGCGTGCTTGGTGAATTTTTATCCTCATTATGTTTTCTGGTCAACTGCGCACATATGTGGTACAGATCATTTCTTATTCCTGTTGGCCAGACAGCTTTGTTGAACCTAGTGTCCATGTGCACATCTCCTTTACGGCAAATTTCTGTATGTCTGAGTACCTGAGGAACACTCTTCTTTTTTTTTTTTCTGGCAGTCAGCACAGAGCCCGACGCAGGGCTCGAACCCACAAACCGCGAGATCATGACCTAAGCGAAAGTCAGACACTTAACCGACTAAGCCACCCAGGCACCCCAGGGACACTCTTCTTGAAACCCTCTCCATGGATGTTCTTGTGAATGTTGATGGCGTATTCTCTGGCAACTACCTTGTTGATAGCAGAACAGCCCTTCTTCTTGCTACCTTCTTTGTGGTAGTCATTCTGCCAGGGGCTGGTTGCAAAAAATAAACAAGAAACCAGAAGCAAAAAAACAAGAATAGTATAGAAATTTAAATGCACTTGCTCCCATCAAGTGATTGTCATCTCTTGTTTGGAGGAAAGCATAGGGATAGAGGAAGCTTCTCAAGCAAACTCCCTTTACTAGTTATTTTTCTCATAGTTAGCGGCTAATCTGAATACTCTGACTAGAATAGGCTTTATAATTATAAAGTAGTGCTAAGTTACTTATTAGCTATGGGAAACAAATTGTATGGTATTTCCTGAGTTTTAAAGAAGAATTGATTAAAGGCTAAGAAATCGCTTTTCCTTCTTTGGCAAGGTCCTTTTTAAATCTAATCTCACTAGTCTTTGGGCAAATACATCAAAGTATAAGGAACTTGCCTATGATTTGAACTACATCTCTGTGTCTTTCTGGTGAATAATAGAAATAGTAAAGAGGTTAAGTTGTCGGAGCATATAAAGAGATTCTGAGGCAAGTAAATCTTGCTACCAGTGTTTGCTCCTAATGTTCCTTAATTTAAGCAAGATAGTTTCATGTTTCTGTTCTGGAATAAACTCTGAAAACAAATATGTTGAGCATACTGGAACAGAGTAGAGTAGGAGAAATAGTCAAGGACATTGTACATTCATTCACCAGAGTAGAAGGTACCCACGGTGGCCTGTGTTATCTAATACGATAGAACAACCTAGATAAATAGATTAAAAAAATTTTTATAATCAAGTTTACTCATTATTTCTGGGGGAAAGACAGAGAGAGTAAATGCACAATTGTAGGAGGTACAGGGAGAGAGAGGGAGACACAGAATCTGAAGCAGGCTTCCAGGCTCTGAGCTGTTAGTGCAGAGCCCAGCGTGGGGCTCAAACTCAAACCGCCAGATCATGACCTGAGCTGAAGTCAGACAGTTAACTACTGAGCCCCAATAGAAATGTTTTAATATGCATTAATTTATAGGGCTCTTTACAGAACCCACCTTTTAAGCATAGGCTGTTCATTCTTTCAGTGAAATGTTAAATGCCAACTATGTCTTAACACCATTACAAGAACTGACCCAGTTGTTGAAAAATGATTACACAAGTGTGAGCACTAATTTTGGTTTGCTTTGAACAAAGTATAGACAGGACCATTCTGTCTAATTATAGCATTGAGTGGGTACTATGCTAAGGGATCTGATCCTCACCACAACTCAAGTATCAGATTCAGAAGTAGTGACTCACCCTTCACTCAGGGCATGGAGTAAAGAAAAAATGGCTACTCTTAGAGTAGAATTAAGGCTTAACCAGAATTGAGGTGATCTTTTGGGTTTTTTGTGTAAATTACTGTATCTAAATAGGCTGTGACATCATAATTTACTGTTTTTACCAAGTATCACAAATTAGGATTTGACAACTGGTGACACCTCTGACCCCCTGCTGGCCCTCCCATGGGAGCCAAACTAGGATTGGTGTTTCATGGGTGTTAGCCTGTGGGGAGCTGTTGGGAAGGGAAGAACTTGGATCCTGTTATCTATTTCTATAGTTGTAAAATTTCTGGAACTTTTGAAGCCACAGGAACTTAATTCTCTTAATTTCCTTCTTCCTCATCTTGCTTCCATTTCTGCCCCCAAATAGAAATAATCACATTTGTAAAAGAGAGCAAATAGTGAAGCAGCAGGTTTAGGCAGATGTTGTTAAGTGCAGAGAGCAGGAAGCCATGTTTACTAGGCCAGGTTACTACCTGAGAAGAAATTTGCCCTTAGAGAAGAGTCTGGGTACAAGGGTAGTAAAGAGAGAGACCATTTCAGTTTCCCTTGAGGACTGTCATTCATATGGGTCCTGTGGAGCTGACGTAAAGGAGTTATTTCATTGGACCTGTTGTAAACCTCTTGTTCTGTGTCCAGGTGGATAAGAATTGTTTTTGTGTTTGTTTGTTTGTTTGTTTTGAATTATAGTGAGGGGTCTGTTGAGCACAGTGGAGCAGAGTGGAGTATAAGAAATAGTCAAGGGCATTGTACATTCATTGCCTGGAGCAGAAGGCACCCATAGTGGCCTGGGTTATTCTGATACAATAGAATACTACTCATTGGATGTAACAGGAGAACAACAAAAGTAGAACAATTCTCAGTTCCTTAAATTTCTGTAGTTTATTGGGAGATCCATGTATAACAGTAAATTTATTCACAAGTGAATTGAACTAGCAGGTTTTTGCTTGGTTGCTATTGCAACCTTCATGGTTCCTTTCCCTAAAGGGAATCCAGTTGGACTCCTGAGAAAGGTTCTTGGTTTTGTCACCTGGCATGGTGACATGCCGAAAAATACTTGAGATGTGCTTCATGTACCCTCATGAACTTGTGACCTTGAATGTACCAGGGTCTAATACTGGGATGGTATTAAATAAACTTCCTTTTGCATTTAGATTTTGAGGTTTGGAAAGCATGCTCTTCCTTCCTTTGATAAAAGTCTCTGAAGTTGAACAGTCTTTGTTGGTGGAATGCCTTTTTTCTGCCACTGGAGAGGTTCAGGCTGGGTGACCTCTTAGAGGGTGGGTTATAAAAAGGACTTAAATGTCATATTGGAAATAGGTAACCTTTAGATTATATACACATTTTGTTCATTTATAAAATGTAAAAAGTTAAAGATTTTCCCAAATCTAGAAAAATAAAACTGGGGAAAATTTTAAATGTCTTCTTTACTCTTCACCCACATTATTAGGTTTTCATAGCTCTAATCAGTATCTGTGTGTTTCCCTCCTATTTGGAAATATGATTACTTCATACATAACAGGTATAGTTCTTTAAAAAAAAGGGGGGGGCTTCAAACTTTCTTTGCTTTCCACAATCCAGATACCTTTATGACTGTATCATAAACGTAAATAAAGCTTATCTTTAGTAATTGCATTTCCAGAAACAGCTTTAAGTCCTCTGCTTCAGGCAGTCAGGTTTCGGAAAAGGATGTTTTTCTTTTGTTTTTGTTTTTCAAATGTATTTATATACTCTAGTAGTATTTGCATCCACATTTTATTTTATTTTATTTTATTTTTTAATATTTTTCTTTATTTCTAGGAGAGAGAGAGACAGCATGAGCAGGGGAGGGTCAGAGAGAGAGGGAGTCACAGACTGAAACAGGCTCCAGGCTCTGAGCTGGCAGTCAGCACAGAGCCCGACGCGGGGCTCGAACCCACGAACGCGAGATCATGACCTAAGCGAAAGTCGGACACTTAACCGACTAAGCCACCCAGGCGCCCCACCACATTTTATTTTTAAAATATGTAACTTATTTCATTTGTATGACAAAGTAATTTGTTCAGCTAAAGCAACCAACCAAATAAAACCAACCGTTGTCCTTTATTTCAGTTGCAACTTTGGGGAGCTTTTTTCCTTGGTTTTCTGACATATTTCAGGCTATTTTCAAGTTGTCCTGGTATGCTTAGGTTTTAAGAAACTGGCCATCAGGGGTGAAAATGGCAGAATTCTATATCCTTAAATGAACTTACTGACTCATTATTTGCCCATCTCTGCACATCTTTTCAAGAAAAAGTAGATTTGCTAACATCATTGGACAAGGGGCACAAACAAAGCATTATGCTTTGGAAGATAGCAGCTGTTTTAAATCATCATCATTCTCTTTTGAAATACAAAATAGCACTAAAGAGGAGAGGTGCGAGGTTGCCCCGATATCACTACAGAGTTGAATGTCTCCTTTGCAAGCTGTGTCATATAATGGGCTTCTCTTTATTAGCTTGTCTGAATATATTGGTGTCTCTTTTTTTCAACTTATGGCTCACCAGTGTCTCTGTGAGTGGCTGTATGAACAACAAACCTCACTCACTGGCCTGTGTTGTCTTATGCATGGGCCACATTTCAACCATATTCCAGTGATGAACCTACTTAACAACTTATACTGTCCCCTTTAGGAATCAACTGTCAAGATCTATACCAAAGGATATTTAGCAAAAGTAGGAATATGACTTTGATTTTAAGTGTTGGAAGTTTACATTAGGGGGGCTTATAAACAATTTTTTATTTTCATTTGACAAATTCTAAACAAAAGTTTTTTGAGTTTATTTATTTCGGGGGGGGGGGGGTGCCTGGGTGGCTCAGTTGGTTGAGTGTCGGACTTCGGCTCAGGTCATGATCTAGTTGCTTATGGGTTTGAGCCCCGCATTGGGCTCTGTGCTGACAGCTCAGAACCTGGAGCCTGCTTCAGATTCTGTCTCCCCCCGCCCCCGCTCCTCCCCCACTCACATTCTGTCTCTCTCTCTCTCTCTCTCTCTCAAAAATAAATAAACATTTTTAAAAAAAAGTTTAAGGTTATTTATTTTGGGAGGGAAGATGGGCAGAGAGAGGATTCCAAGCAGGTTCCACACTATCCGTGCAGAGCCCAACACGAGGTATGAGCTCCCAAACTGCAAGATCATGATCTGAACTGAAATCAAAAATTGGACCTAACCTAATCGATTGAGCCACCCAGGGGCCCCTAATTTTTAAATTTTACTTGAGAGACAGGGAAAGTGAAAGAGTATGTACAAACTGGAGAGGGGCAGGGGGGAAGAGAGAGTTGCTTGCATGCTTCTTGAGGAAGGCTGCATGCTTCTTGAGGAAGCTGATCCTGGGCTCAGTCTAAGGACTGTGAGATCATGACCTGAGCTGAAATTAGGAGCTGATGACTCTACCAACTCAGCTACCCAGGTGCCCTTGTTTTCATTTGTTTCTTGTTGTTGTTAGTAGCTTAAAGAAGTGTTGATTCTGTTAAGAAAAGACCTCGGATGAGCTGAAATTTGAAGTGTTTATAAAGATAGTTACCTGTTTGGGGTGCCTAGATGGCTCAGTTAGGTAAGTGTCCAACTCTTGATTTTGGCTCAGGTCATGATCTCACATTTTGTGAGTTTGAGCCCCATGTTAGCCTCTGTGCTGACAGCGTGCGTGGAGCCTGCTTAGGATTCTCTCCCTCTCTGTCTCTGCCCCTCCCCAGCTCACATATTCTGTCTCTCTCTCTCTGAAAATAAACATTAAAACAAATAAAAGAGATCATTCCCTGTTTTGAGTGCCCACGGCATTTTTTTGTGAAGCATTTTACATGCATATGTGTTAAGGATGCAAGATTTTTCTTGTCATATTATTAGACCTACAAGTGAGGTATTCTTTAAAAAAACAAACAACTCCCAGGGAGGTTAATCAGCTAAAGTTGAGAACAGTTGCTTTAGGAAGATTCACAGATATGTGGGACGCCTGGCTGGGTCAGTTGCAAGACAGTGCAACTCTTGATCTTGGGTTTGTGACTTCAAGCCCCACATTAGGTATAGAGATTTCTAAAATAAACAAACAAATAAACTTAAGGGAAAAAAAGAGAAGATACACAGATACCTGGCTTGGGTTTCTTGGTGGCTGGTTATCCTTCTTGAAGAGAAAATATGGAAAGGGGCTTAGTGTGTAAAAATTGGGTTGGATTGGCAGTTGAAAATAGGATCTGAAGCCCAGAGGCAGTTGGTTCTAGAGATGAAGTATTGGAGAATTACTGGCAGCTAGATGGTATTCAGGGTTTCAGGGGTAGGTAAAATTGCCTTGAGAGAGCTTGCATGATGAAGAAAAGATGCAGAATCCTAGGGAACCTTGAAATGTTCTGAGTAGGAATAAGAGAACAGATACATAGGTATTCAAAAAAGAAGGAACAACAAAGGAGGCCAAGAGAGAAGATAGCATCAGGTTACAGGGAACAGAGGTGCCTGGCATATGGTGGGTGGCTCAATAAATACTTGTTGCAAGTAGAATTTAAGTTTCCACTGGATTATCAGGAGATTGCTTGGTAAAAATTTAATTGGGAGTAGTATTTTTCCTATCTTACTCTAAGGCTTGTCTTGTTCTCCTTTGTAAGTTCCTTATTTTCTGCTTTAACAGAGTTTTTTAGGGCTTGGCTATAGGCCATTGGTTCTCCCAAGTGTGGTTTCCCCAGACCAGAAACATCAGCATTACCTGGGAACTTGTTAGAAGTGAAAATCCTCAGGCCCTACCCAGATCTACTGAATCAGATGCTCTGGGGATGGGGCCCAGCCATGTGTTTTATAACAGACCTTCCATGTGATTGTGGTGCTTGCTCAGATTTGAAAACCAGTGTCTTGAGACTTTTTGTCTATCTGTGCTTTCTCCTTAGGCATTTAGTGTTGGGTTTTTTTTGTTTTTTGTTTTTTGTTTTTAATCGAGGCTTAAATTACCCTGCCGTGTGGCAGAACTTCCAAATTTACCTCTTTGGTTCAATTTTCTGACGACCAGGTCCACAAATCTAATTTGTGTCTTACTCATTTTGATTTGGATGTCTCTTCTTCCTGCTCAATTTGTCCAAAACTGAAGTCAGAATTTTTTTCCCAATAGTCTTTTCTGGGACTCAGTAGTAGACACTATCATCCATGTGGATGTTCATGCTAGAAATTTAAGCTTGATTCACTTTCTTACACAAATACTAACAAGCGTTAAGCACGTTCTCTCTACTGGTATAGGAGACACATGCACGTGCGCGCGCACACACACGCACGGACAAACAAAATGGCGATAATGAGTGCCCCCCAAGTTAAATGTGAGACCATCTTTTAGGAAGTGTCAATTCTCAGAGCTGCTAGTAAGTGATGAGCTTGCCTTGCTGAGTGTGATTCTAGGTTTTGAAGGTTAATAAGTATTATAAAACATGGTTTCTCAACTCAAGTACTTCATCTTGTGCTCAACCAAAGGAACTTGTGTGTAAATGTATAACATAATCCAGTTACTGTTACTGGAGAGAATATACAAAGCTATGTCTGTTGTAGTCCATAAACAATTCCAGGGAAAGGTGAGTTATGAAGTGTAGGACTCTGGGGCCAGAATGTTTTGGTTAAAGTCATGATAGCACCACTTGCTGTGACCTTGGGCAGGTTAACCTTCCTTCACTATGCCTCAGTTTCCTTAACTGTAAAATGGAGATAATAACCATCCATACCTCAGAGCTATTGGGATTAAATTCATAGTATTTAGGACTTCGGAGTAAACAGTGCCTGGCACATAGGTAAAGGTTCAGTAAATGTAAGTTGTATTATTACTCTCTTTCACCTTGTCACTCTACTTCAGCCATTCCTGGATTCTCTTAGCTACTAGTACCTCTTCAACTCAGACATACCATGCACTTGGATGCTTTAAAATGCTTAATGCATCCAGGTCTTCGTTTAACCCTCCTGTGATTCCCCAGATTCAGTTAGGGTTCCTTTTATAGGTTTCCTTAATACCCTGTACTTTTTCACAGTACTTTTTAAACATTATGTTTTTAGTAGCAGCTTTATTGAATGTAATTCATATACCGTACATTTAACCTATTTAAAATGTGTAGTTCAGTGCTATCCACAGAGTTGTGTAGCCATCACCAAAATCAATTTTAGAGCATTTGATTCAAGTCATAAGAGTACCACTTGCTGTCATGAAGATAGCAGAAAGACTCCCTGTACCCATTAGGGGTCACTTCACATACCCTCTACTCCTCCCAGCAAATCTACTTTCTGTCTGTCTAGAGTTGCTTTTTTGGACATTTCATATAAATAAAACGATACATGTGATCTTTTGTGCTTGGTTTCTTTCACTTTGCATAGTGTTTTCAGGGTTTGTCCATGTTCAGGGGCGCCTGGGTGGCTTAGTCGGTTAAGCGTCCGACTTTTTGCTTAGGTCATGATCTCGCGGTTCGTGGGTTCGAGCCCCGCGTCGGGCTCTGTGCTGACTGCCAGCTCAGAGCCTGGAGCCTGTTTCAGTCTGTGACTCCCTCTCTCTCTGACCCTCCCCTGCTCACGCTGTCTCTCTCTCTCTCTCCTAGAAATAAATAAAAAAAAAAAATTAAAAAAAAAAAGGTTTGTCCATGTTCTAGTACATACTAGTACATCATTTCTTTTTATGGCTGAATAGTATTCTGTTGTATGGATATACAGAGTTTGTTTATTCGTTCATCAGTTGATGGACATTTAGGTTGTTTCCACTTTTTGGCTGTTAGGAATAACGGTGTTGTGAACATCTGCCTACAGGTTTTTATGTGGACACATGTCTTCATTTCTCTTGAATATATGTTTTCATTTCTCTGGATTATATACATTTTTAGGAGTGGAATTGCTGGGTCATATGGTAACTCTGTGTTTAACCTTTTGATAAGCTACCAAATTGTTTTCCAAAGCTGCTGTATACTTTTTACATGTATATACAGTGTATGAAGATTCCAATTTATCTATGTCCTTGCTAACATTTATTATCATAAATAAATATGATAAGTAATAAGTCATAAAAGATATATTATTATCTTTTCAATTCTAGACATTCTAGGGGGTGTGAAGTAATCTCATTGTGGTTTTGATTTGCATTTTCCCAATAGCTAATGATGTTGGGCATCTTTACATGTGTTTATTAGTTAATAGTATGTCTTTGGAGAAATTATTCATTTCCTTTCCCCATTTTTTAATTGGGTTATGTGTATTACTGGGTTACAAGAATTCATTATATTTTCTAGATACAAATTCTTTATCAGGTACATAATGTGAAAGTATTTTCTCCCATTGTGGGAGGTTGTGTTTTTCACTTTCTTGATAGTTAAAATTTAACGTTTTAAATTTGGTGGAGGCTAATTGTCTGTTTTTTCTTCTGTTGCTTGTACTTTTGGTGTCATATTTAAGAAACCATTGCCTAATCCAAGAAGATTCATTGTCCAGTTTCTTCCAAGAGTTTTACATGGTTAGTTTTAGCTCTTACACGTTATGTAACTATTTTTCTGTCTTCCCTGTTAGAATGTCAGCACCACAGGAGGACTAGGATGGTGTTTGTCTTATTTATTTGTCCTTTGGGGCTCATTTAAGGCTTGGGAACCACTAAATGTTCAATGATAATTGTTAATGATTTTGGAAAGACCAACTTTAAGGAGCTATTATCAAAATGCATTAAAACACCTAACTTGAAAGTCTAGTTTTTTGTTTTTTCTTTTAGAGCTAGGAACTGAAATATTTTGTTAATGTTGCCAGGAGCTGAATTAATACTGAAGATCAGGTTTAGGTAAATAAGTGTGTTTATTATACTTGCCTTCGTTAGGTCTCAGAACTTGCTTGTTGGTAGCATTACAAAACTAGGCTTCATAGCTGAGTATTTAATACATTTGCTCTTAGACTTTTAGAGTTTTGTTAATTTACTTTGTTCTCCATCTTTGATTCTTAAGAAAACCAGTGAACAAGTCCCGTATGTCCTTGTGCTAAACAAAAATTTTATGCCACTTTCCAGGAATCTGATACCACCTTCAATAGGTGTTGAAAGATATAGAACCTCTTTTCTGGTTATTTCCACAGTTAAGAGGATTTTGTGAGCTTTTCTGAACAAATGATATGCCCCTTCTTGTTAATACTAGATTTGGAGTTAAGGTGGCATCTGAACTGAGGGCTTTGACATATGTTAAATTCAACTACTGTGAGTTCCCTGAGTTACATAAATTTTGTGTAAAGTCGCATACTTCATCTTTCGAGGAGAATTGGCATTTTGAGAATGAGTGATTTTGTACCTGACTAGGTGTAAGTTTTTGTTTTTGTTTTTTAGTGGATTGATGCTATAAAGTAATTTTAATGTGAGAAGTACCACACACTAATACAATAACCAAATGTAGGTATCTTGCTAGATTTCAGACAGAACCTGGAGGAAAATTATTAGGATGAATCTAAATCATGGTGGGAAATACCACCTCATTTAATATTTGGGTTTAAGAAGGCCTCAGTAACAGGTATTTATAAAGAATGTGTATGTGTTTGCATATATTAAACAAATTTAGAATTTTACATCAGAAAAATAAGTCAAGCAATCTGATACTTGTGAGGATACTCAAGAGAAAGAATAGTATTTGGATTTATTCCTTAGTTACAGTGACTTGTCTGTTGCTAAATGGAATTGTCATCACTTTATATGTCAAATATGAGATATGTCTCAATTCTGATGAAATTGCCATTAGGTCTGTGTTTATGCTTGTGAATTTAAATTTTACGATGGTAACCTCATTCTGTCATGAAAAACTTAAAATCTGCTAGCCTTGCGTGCTGTATTTTTATGTTGGGAAAAGCAGATTATCTCTAATGCTAGGAGCAGCATCCCGTCTTACCCACCCATTACTGTCTTCCTTGTCCATGACAGTGTCTTTCAGAATATAAGTTTAGGTACTAATTAGACATAATCTTAAGTCATTTGGAGTGGGGGGAACTTTCAATGAATTGTTCCATATTTCAGGCTTCCCATACTCACTACCACTTATTTTATTGTGAACTTGAATAATTTTGTTTTTAGTGATTTTTTTTCTTTGATCCATAGCAGTTAATTGCAAAACAATAGCAACAAACAAAATATGCCAAACTGCAGCTTCCACAAATGTCAAGAGAATAGCAGAGTTCCTGTACTTCAAAGTCATGAGGGTGGGTGAGGTGTGGGGGTTTGATTGAAATGAAGGATTTATTAGTCTTCTATGTTCTATTCAGTTAAGCTGTTTTTCTTTTGACCTTTAAGTAAGTAGGTCACATATACATAAAACAGATTGATTTTTCTCATTATATTTTATTTTGTTTTAAAAATAACTTATTACTTGTATAATTTAGAATAGGTTTGCAGCACTGTACATGTTTTTATTATGTATGACCATATTCCCCTACCCAAAGAGGGACAGGGAGTATTACACAGTTCTCTTTTTAGAGATAAAGAGGAAAATAGAAGCCAGTGTATAAAAATTTGATTTGGGCAGTTTTTTTGGAAACCTGTTTTGAGATCTGAGATATATCTTTCTCTGTTTTTTTTGTTTGTTTGTTTGTTTGTTTCTTTTTTGCAGTGCTTTCTTACCTCACTGTCACCCTAAATTTCCAGATAAGTTTAAAAGTATGGCCTTAGAAATTAAGGAGTGCACTTGCTTTGATGAGCACATGGTGATGTATGGAACTGTTGAATTACTATATTATATACCTGAAACTAATATAATGCTATTGTGTTAACTAACTAATTAAAATAAAAACTTTAAAAAAATGGAAAAGTATGGCCTCACTCTTAAATAATGATAAAATGATTTTGCCTAAAATCACTGTAAATTGCAAATAATTTAGATGGCCAACCCATTTTTATTGTAATCGTCTTTCTAGGTGTGGAGCTCTATGTGAGACTGGTTTGTTTTTCAAAATATATTTACAAGATTTATTAAAATATGGGTTTTACCTACTTTGTTTTTGTTCTTTGTGGCAAAAATTATCATGAATGGTTCCTGGCACACTAAGGCTGTATCTGAGGAAGTACCCAAGAAGACCTTAAATCCTTGGGATTCTTTTAAAAATAGCTCATCTGATGGGGCGCCTGGGTGGCTTAGTCGGTTGAGTGTCCGACTTTTGCTTAGGTCATGATCTCGCGGTTCGTGGGTTCGAGCCCCGTGTCGGGCTCTGTGCTGACTGCCAGCTCAGAGCCTGGAGCCTGTTTCAGAGTCTGTGTCTCCCTCTTCTCTGGCCCTCCTCTGCTCACGCTGTCTCTCTCTCTCTCTCCTAGAAATAAATAAAAATATTTAAAAAAAAAAATAGCTCATCTGAGAAGACACTCCCCTTTCAGTTTAGTGTGAGCAATAGATTTCTCTCACACTAGCAATTAATATAAAATATAAATTCTAATTAATGCATTAGAATTGCATCTGGAAAAAACTATGAGTTTTAAAAACAAGCTATTAAAAATGTTCCATTAAAATTTTCACTGAATACTAGGATTTCTCCCAAGACCTGAATTTTAGACCCCATTTTTCCTCCACTACGCTTCCTACACTACTATGCACTGTGTGTATGTATAAGGCCATGTCGATGTGGTTATAAAGTCATAGCCTTATTAAATGTCTGTTTTATACCTTTTCCGATTTTGCCTTGCAGTCCACTAATAAAGCATTAATTAATGTAATTAGTGTAGATTGAATAAAATATCAACACGCCACAATGGCAGATAAAGTGCCACATTTTAAACCTGTGTAAAAGCAGTGGAATACTCCTACAAACCAAGCTTTATGTCACTACTTGTTGCCTGCAGTGAATTTCCACTTCTATTAAATATTTGTGAGACACATGGTTTTCCGTAGAGTTGCAGTGTTATATTTAAAGATTTCCACTTAGTTGTTTCTATACAGCATCCTTTTGAAAGTTAGGTGGTTATATCTATTAAGTTTATGGATTATGCATGCATCTTTGTACTTAAAAAACAGGCCATATTTAGGTCCTACTAAATGGAACCTTCCTCCATGAATGCTTTTCAGATAATAAAAAAATTTTTATTGTGTAAAGGAGGAAGAGAATCTAGCATCTGCATTAGGATCATTTTTTCCTATATCCTATTAGCTAATTCCAAGATTGTTTAATACGGTATCCACCCATTTCATTTGGCGGCAACTTTTGGTCTCCTGAAAGTAAGACTGATTGTTCAGAATTGCTATGTATATGTGCTTTGGCACAGCTTGAAGGTACCCTTAATAACATTGCCATTGTCTTTAAAACAGCTTGCAGTTATGACTACAAATAAAAGGGTGCGACAGGAGGGCATAGCAGATAATGATTCTTTTTTCCGCCCGTAGTGTAGAACAGATCTGCTTTGTTCTATGAGCCTTTTGTGTTCTCTTGGACTACCTACTGTATTTTCTGTATATTGTTCCTGGTCAACTAAAATGTTTGCAAATTTGTCACTATAACTTTGACATGTCTACAGTCCGCCACTTTGATTTCTTTTTGTGGAGGCAAGCAAAACAATGTGGAAAGAAATTGAGTGGCCTTGCTTCTAGTGGCATTTATTTTTTCACTTGAATGTTTAAATGCTTACATTTTTAAATTGTGTGACTCTTGTCCTCCAAATGTTTGTGTACTATTATCTGTTTAAAAATTGGGGAGTGGTCTTTAGTTTTAATCCTTTTCCTTTTTCAGTGCACAGTAATACAATCTTTATTGTGTAATATATTTTTAAACAAGGATTTTCTGTGGGAAGAATTGCTGGCTATTTGAGTGGCTCTCTTTGGGAGAGTGCACAGGGGGATGAGCAGAGGGACAGAGAGAGATTCTTAGGCATGTTCCACGCCCAGCATGGAGCCTGACCCAGACTAGGGACTCCATCTCACTGTGAGATGGAGATCCTGACCTGAGCCAAAATCAGGAGTCAGAATGCTAACCAACTGAGGCACCCAGTGCCACTATCTTCTTTTAAATAACTGTGTCAAGTGTTGAATGAGGAGAAAACAAATATCCATAATGCAGAAGTCAGGAAACTTTTCTTACTGCGTTACAGGGTTATCTTCGAATCTTCTATTCCTCATTGACCCCTTTAAGAGAAGGACTGGCACTTAATGACCTTCATGGCAATCACATATGGTTGTTAGTATTTATTCTTATCTTACTGACTCAGAAATGGAGGATCAGAGAAAACAAGTATTTTGCCTATAATCACATATAACTTACAGTAGTGTGAATCTAAAGTGAATATTTTCTGTTCTCAGCATAATATTTTCCATTTAAAGTGGCTTATTTTTAAGGTCAGTTTGTCCTTTGGGAGATACCTTTAGCATAAAATAGTTAATATGTTAAATAAATCATAATTCAGTGATGCTTAAGGTATACTAAGGCGCAAGGATAACTTGTCTTTGATATTATGGAATTCATGGATAAATAGCCTTACCTTTATAAGTTCTGTAGTACTTTAACATGGATTTTTAAATTTGATTTCCATGTTAAGTTTCTTCCATATTTGGATTATTATCTTCATTTTACAGATTCTGAAACTGAGTTGCCAGCTTGAGGTAAGTGCTAAGTGTTGCTAGTTATGAAGTTCAGGTTTTCAGAAGAAAGCAGCGGTTTACTATACATAAAGAGAACCCAGTGATTTGGAATCCAGGTACTTCAGGCAAGCTATACCATCAATTCTTCCTTAGTTCCCTTATCTTTAAAATGAAGAGACTGAACCAAGTGATCTCTAAATGCCTCTTTAATGATGCAGATCTTTAAATGTTCCAGAATGATTACATTTTAAAGGCTTCAGGGGCCCCTGAATTTAAATGAGAAAAATGTTAGATACTTGTTTTCACCAATCTCTAACTGAAATTTAACATCTCCTTCAAATCACAGCAAATTAGTAAGCAGTCCCTGTGACTTTGTGGGATCACAGATTTTTTTAATTGAATTTTTTAAGTTTGTTTATTTATTTTGACAGAAACAGTGCACTTGAGGGAGGGGCAGAGAGAGAGACAGAGAGAGAGAATCTGTCAGTGTGGAGCCTGATGTCGGACTCGAACTCAGGAACCGCAAGATCAGGACCTGAGATGAAACTAAGAGTCAGACGCTTAACTGACTGAGTCACTCAGGCGCTCCTGGAATCAAAGATATTTTTATGTCACATTGCAGTTGTTGCAGATATCTTGAAGATATCATTTATCTTGGTCATAATTTGGAAACTATGGTAGTTAATAGCTCATCGTTGAAGCTTGTTATTTTATAGATTACAAAAGTAAAAAGTGCATTTAATACTATATGAGTTTTTAAAAAATATTTTGATATATTTTAACATAATTGATTTTCTTTGTGTGGTTTTGTTTTAAAAAATATTCTGAGAATTTATACTGCTCACATACTCCAAGGAAATTTAAGGCACAAAAGGTTAACTACCCCTGTTGTCCTCAGTGACTACAAAAGGACCCTGGTTGCTTCTGGTTGATGTGAAAAAACTTCTGGGTACTACTTTTTGAGGGGCTGTGAGTGGATGGAGAGCCATCTCTATATCACCGTCAGGTTTCCAGAATGATGGATTATGACTATGTGACTTTTCACTAATATCGAGGAAGCTAGATATAACCAAATGGTAGTAATAGAAGTAAATTTATGATTATCTCTATTTTGGATATTTTTTCCAAGAATGAAGTTTCTAAGTGGTTGTTCCATTTGAGGGATGTAGGAAAAGAACTATTATTTGAGGTTATCTGTTGTTGATATTCTAAGCCAGGAGGACAAGCTTGCCAAGAACAAAAGTTACTCACACAGCACACAGTACTGCACAGAATATTTCTGAAATGGATCAGTTGGAAGGCTGTATTACCTTAAAAACATTAGGATAGGATATTTACTGTTGAGTGTGTGAGTGTGTGTGTGTTTGTGTGTGTGTGTGTGTGTGTGTGTGTATTTTGTTTGCCTCGTTGGTTTATTTTGCTTGCTTGGCTCATAGTAATTTCTGTATTAATTAGTTATGAGGAAGGAAATGGTAAGAAATTCTTCATATTGGTAAGAATTAGGAATATTCACAACACTCAGTAGTTTAATTGGAACACAAGCCTACAGGAATTGTGTCCTGTGGTGAGTCTGTTATTCCATTTGTAGTGCATTTATCTTTGGATTGGGTAGGGTGGGATTTGCATTCTCCAAGTTACAATGAGTTTCCAGATCTTTATCAGTCAGTATTAGGAGTGACTGTTTTTAATAGTGATAATGAGGCAGCTATTCCCAGGAGGAGATTTAGTCATTGGCAAAATTGTCAGAAACCTGAAATAGTTCAGGAAAACTCAGGATGGAAAAAGCACATTGTTTCAAAAACAAAACAGAAAACTCAAGGTGCTTTTTTGGAGGGTGAGATGGAGTGGTTGGAGGTGGCAAGAAACCAGATGAATTTCCCAGAGTCTGTAACCTATCTAGAAGCCGGAAGAGATTAGTAGTATTTACCTAAAGCACTCTAGTGTGAACAAGAGGTTTTGAATGTCATAAGATTAAATTGGTTAACAGCCACTAATCTGGAATATTCTTTGTGTACGTTGGCAAAATTCAGTTTGACTCTGAGAAAAGAAATTCTTCAGGTGGAAGCTTGTTTTGGTTGCCAGATTGAGAAAAGATTGGCATGTTATGCCAACAAGATATTTTACTGGTGTTAGGGTGTGTGTGTGTGTGTGTGTGTGTGTGTGTGTGTAGTCTTGATGATCCTGTAGCCCATATTGGCATGCTAGAGTTTACTAACTAATAATGCAGACAAGATAATCTTTGCCATGATTAGGGGGGATGAAGATGAGAAATGTAGACCATGTCTCCAGGTATGTCTATCCTACCTTAATTTTAAGTGCAAAAGGAATTTTCTTTACATTAGGATTTTTTCATGGTTTTCTGCCTGTCAGCATAACAAACTGTAAAACCATGTTTAGTTCTCCTTAAATCCAGAAATGATTCTATACCAAATCCAAACAAACCAAATCACTCTTAAGGGAATAAGTGAAAACATGTGTAGCTAGCTGCCTTGGCTGGCCTACATATGTTTGCAGATTGGCTCAGTTTTCTGTGCAAAGCAAATTCCTTCTTAAACATCCTGTGATGACCGTGACCATCCACATCATCCATTGTAGAGGTGAACAGAGGATGTGACGATTATCTGAACTATGTTTTGCAAATTCTGACCATAATAAGTTTTCTAGTTAGACAGCTGACAGCCTACCTGACAGCTATTCAAATACAGGAGAGAAAAAAAACCAAACAAGTAAATGTTATCCAGTTGTGTTAACATAATAAATGCTGTATTATAATTTTGGTGTACTGAAACCTTTTAATTTAGTTTTGGAAATAATAAAGGTATGAAAGAAATTGAATTTGTTGTTCCCTTAAAGTCACACTCAAGAGTTAATTATGTTTATGTGAATTTTTCACAGAGTTAAACAGAAAGTGTCTTTATAGTGTTTTGAAAGAATGTATGCATGGAGAAGGAAACCCAGTGTGAGATACGGAGTCATTTGCTATAAACTACTGAGGTAACTCCTGGAAGGAAAGCCACCACCTTTTCCTGGGCTGGGCCAGATTGGGTATTCTAGAACATATAGAATAGAAATATCCCTAACTAATAGTTCGAGTTAGATGATTTTGAATATTGTAAGATGATTAAGGCTTTATTATACAAGTAATAAATTTTTGTAGAGAATTTGGAAATACTGCAACAAATGCAAGGAGAAAAATTTCTTGTTGACAGAACTTGTAATATGAAAGAGGAGTCATGAACTAAAACATTCTGAAGTTTTTCTGCTAGTTTTTTTTCATGTTTTTATTTTGTATGTTTTATCAAAGTGGTAAATGTGCATAAAGATTTAATAGCTATGTAAGACTTGTTTTGAAAACCAACAGTTCTCCCACTTCATCTCCCACTTCTCCCTCTCTAGAGGCAAACATTTGAATTTCTTTATCTCATTACATTTGCATTTCTGTGTTCTTAGAGGGGAGGAAAAATTTTTTACCTAACACCTTTCTAGGTTCTCCAGCTGGGGCCCTGTAAATTGAACTGACAAAAGACATTAACAAACATGCATACAAATTTATTTAATAAAAGTTTTATGTGACATGGGAGGCATCATAAGGAAATGAAGACCTGAAGAAATGGTTCAGCCTGAATATTTTTATACTAGACTTAAAAAAATTTTTTTTTAATGTTTGTGTAAACTTAAGAGGGAGAGAGACAGAGTGTGAGTGGGGGAGGGGCAGAGAGACAGAGAGAGAGGGAGAGAAACAGAATCCAAAGCAGGCTCCAGGCTCTGAGCTGGGCCTCAAACTCACGAACCACGAGATCATGACCTGAACTGAAGTTGGATTCTTAAATGGGCCACCCTGCACTAGATTTGATGGAAAAGTGGAATGGCATAGAAAAACATGATAGGACAAAAGAGTATGCACTAAGGTTATTAAACTGGGTAAACCTGGCAAGGCCGTTTCCTTTGGATTTCTCTCTGTATCCCTCCACCTATACAGATAAGGATGTTCTTTTCCTGGTATAGAAAGGACATCTCTTATGTGAAGTTCTTTGGACCTGCTTCAGGAGAGAAGGGGAAGTCAGGAAGTCCTTCCTGCACCTGCCTTCTCTCGGCTTTCTTCAGTTTAAAATATTCAGTATGCCAAGGCACCATATTGTAGGGTAGCAAGTTCTGAATACCGTCACTCTTTTTTTTTTTTTTTTAATGTATGTTTGTTTATTTTTGTGAGAGAGAGCACGGCATGTGTGTGAGCGGGGAAGGGGTGTAGATAGGGAGACAGAGAATCTGAAACAGGCTCCTTCACGCTGTCAGTGTGAACTCATGAACCATGAGAATGTGCCCTGAGCCAAAGTCGAATGCTTAACCAGCTGAGCCACCCAACCACCTTTGAACACTGTCATTCTTTAAAAAATTTTTAACGTTTATTTTATTTTTTGAGAGAGAGAGGGACAGAGTTTGAGCAGGGGAGGGACAGAGAGATAGGAAGACAGAGAATCCAGAGCAGGCTTCAGGCTCTGAGCTGTCAGCATTGGAGGCCAAGGCAGTGCTCCAGCCTATGAACCTTGAGATCATGACCTGAGCTGAAGTTGGATGCTTAACTGACTGAGCAATCCAGGTGCCCCTGAACACTGTCATTCTTTTTTTTTTTTTAATCCTTTTTTTTTTTTAATGTTTTATTTATTTCTAGGAGAGAGAGAGAGAGGCGTGAGCAGGGAGGGTCAGAGAGGAGTACAGACTGAAACAGGCTCCAGGCTCTGAGCTGGCAGTCAGCACAGAGCCCGACGTGGGGCTCAAACCCACGAACCGCGAGATCATGACCTAAGTGAAAGTAGTACGCTTAACCGACTAAGCCACCCAGGCGCCCCTGAACACTGTCATTCTTAACAGCGTGCTTACTATTCTGATTTCTTGATTTCTCAGCTTCAGGCAGTATCTCTTGATTTCCCATTATGGCAGATGAGGATTTAGTTCTTAACATCCACAGGTATCCTTTTTCTTCTCTAATCCTAGTGTAATTGCTCATAACTTTGCTTAGATTGGTATTCAGTATTTACACAGTTAAGACTAAACATACTATTCACAGTTAAGCCATGGAGTAATCTGTGAACACTTGTACTTTCCTCTACAATTTTTGGTTTTCCCTGAAATGCTTATTTTTCTTTGTTATTATTTAAACTTCTCTCTAATGTAGCTCAAATTGCAACTTGTTCATATTTCCTTTCAGGAAGTTCAGGCACTTAAGGTATTCTCTTTGTTTCCCACATTCCTGAAGATGTGCTTCCATCTGGACTGATTGCCCAGCTCTTCTCCTGGGACTTCCCTTCATCCGCATCTTGGGGATACTTCTTGCTTCTTTATTTTGGATTTCTTGTTTTCTAGATTTCCTATTTCCCTGTTTCTTGGTTTATGCTTTTGTTTTGGCAGAAAGTATTCTGATACATTAGGTTCCTGATAGCTTATGTGATTGGTTTTCTTTGTTTCTCTATGTTTGAAATTGCCTTAGTGTGAGTTTGGTTCCATCGATTGTGTTGAGTACTTGGTAAACCCTTTCCATCTGGGAACTATTTGTTGATGACTTTCCGTCTTTATTTTTCATTTTTACTTCATTTAAAGAAGTGTGTTCTCTACACACAACGTGGGGCTCGAACTAACAACCCAGAAATCAAGAGTCCCATGCTCTTCCAACTGAGCCAGCTAGGCACCCTTTCTCTCCCTCTTTTTCCTCCCCCCCCCCTTAGTTTTCTCTTGAATTCTTCATACTCAGTTATTGGACTTCCTAGACTGATTTTCCAGTCTTCTTATGGTATTCTAATGAGTTTTTCATTTTAGGTATTGCATTTTAATTATCAACAAGGCATGCTTTTGCTCACTTTCACTTTCTGACTCTTTAGTTTTTTGTTTTAACTTGTTCTTTGCATCTGTGATTTTTTTTCCCTTACGTTTCTGAATATATTCATGGTATCTTTTCCCCCAGGATTTTCTTTAGTCTTTATAGTCTATAAAGACTACCTATATAATTTGCAGGGCCAAGTTCAGAGTGACAGGGTGGAGCCCCTTGTTAACATTTATTAAAGATTTTGAGATAGCAACAGCAGAGCATTAAATCTAACACACAGCTCTTCTAAGTGCAGGGCACTGTGTGACTCCCTAGATCACATGCTTGCAAAGCTGACCCTGCTCTCTCTTCCACCTTGCCTTTTCTGTTTCATTTCTTTTATGCTAAAGAGGTCTAGCAGTTCTTGGCTTTTTGCTAATATTTAATAGTGGGATCCTAGAAAGCTGATGGAAAGGTCTGCGTGTGCAGTAGGACTTCTGCGATTGTGAGTTTCACAGTAAGAAGATCTGGCTGGACAAATTTTAGTTCGAGAATTTGTCATAGAATGACAAAATATAATTTTTCTTCTTAGACTAATTGTTAATTTTCTCCAGAAAAGTCTCTTCTCATCTTCCTTGCTCGGAAGTGAAAGCCTGACTGTCAGCCTTTTGGGAAGGGGTATGAATAAAGGACGCTGGGGTCAGTGACTAATATTAGCACATCACAGACAATTGTAAAATTTTCAGGAACTTTGTGAGCCATTTGCTAAATACAACAATTATTAGAGATTATGCAAACTTTGATGTTATATTAAAAAATCAAATCAATAAATGCTAAAAACTTACCACCCCCTAATTATTGTATTACATTTTGTCCTTATGGATACTCTTGATATTATTTACATCCAATTTATATGGTAGAAATACTATTTAATGATAGGCTACCATGCATCTTGTCTAAACTCTGTGAACAGTGGTATCATTTCTTAGCATGAAGCAGCCATGATCAGAGTTTTATACCATAAGAAATCAGGAGATATTACAGATAACTACCCTTGTTTCCACCCTTCCCCGCCCCCCCCATAGTTGTTAAACATTTATATTTACCAATACACCGTGGACAGAGATCTAGTGCATATGTTAACTGGAACTGCCTTTGCTTTACTTGGTGATTCCCTGGTCCTTATAACCCTTTGTTTTAACCCTCCTTAGATTACCTTCAGCCCTTTGCAAGAGTGAAGGGCATTTTTTGCCTGTCTGAACAGCTGGATCTGGAAATTACATTTCAGTAAGATTCTGGGGACACCTGGGTGGCTCAGTTGGTTGAGCATCCAAGTCTTAATTTTGGCCCAGGTCATGATCTCACGGTTCATCAGATAGAGCCCCCATGTTGGTCTCTGTGTGCTGGCAGCGGGGGTCTGCTTGGGATTCTCTCCCCCCTCTGTCCCTTCCTTGCTTGCTTGCGCAGGCATGCTCTTTCTCTCAAAATAAACTTTTTAAAAATGTTTGTTTATTTTTGTAAGAGGCAGTGCAAGTGGAGAGGGGCAGAGAGAGAAGGAGACAGGATTTGAAGCAGCCTCTGGGCTCCAAGCTGTCAGCACAGAGCCCGACTCAGGGCTTAAACCCACGAACTGTGAGATCATGACCTGAGCTGAAGTTCAGATGCTTAACCAACTGAACCACCAGGCACCCCCCCTTTTTTTAAAAGAAGGATTTTCTATTAACCCTTCCCATTTATTCTCTGCTGGTCCTTTTGGGGGAGTGCTGATCCCTGATGCTTACTTTAGGATTCAGTCTTGAGTCTTTAAGTCCTTTACCTTTTAGCCCTTTATGTTTCAGTTTTCTAGAATTTGTGACTGCAGTCTTCAGATCTCTTTGTCCTATTGGGTTTATATGTTTAAAAAAAATACTGGTGTTTGGGGAAGGAGCAATAAATAACTTTGTGTTTAGTCCATCATCCAGTATTACCCAGAAGTCTGGGATATAATTCTTGGAATAAGTAGGTAAATAACCTTAGCAATTTAAGGGGGATCTGGATGGTCTTAGTCAACCCCCTACTGGTTTTCAAGTCATATAAATGCAGTGAGGAAATAATTCTGATTCTAGTACATTTTTCCTTTTCATAAAGTAGGTGTGTTGAATCAGATGACCTGCTGTTAGGTTTTTATATGGATGTATGGGAACGTAAGGAAACACATAATACAATTTCAGGTCACATAGTTTGGTTTGAGGAGAATTGGGATAATAGTACCTAATTGTCTCCGGTCTATAGCAATTCCAGTTGCCCTTCATTGGCTGGATCTGCTGATCTGGTCAGTCAACCATTCTGAAGCAAGCATTTATTGTTCCTCATCTAGTGAGTCTTTAATCTTATGACTTTGTCTCCACTCTTAACCTCTTCTGCTCAATTCATTGTCCTTTTCCCCCATTAGATTTGATGTGATGGGTTAGTTAGACTCTCTTTTCCCTTAATTGCATACCAGGCCACCTCACAGTCCACTAAGTTCTTCCTTGTCTATTGATGATTACTTTTGGATAAGGTCAGAGTAGGAAGGTCCTAGGATAGCAGGATGGCAGCTCAAATAAAAGCAATTGCCTGTGATCTCTTGGAATGGGAATGTGGGCCACTCTGACATTTAAATAACTCCTGGATTCCTCTATTGAGGGATGCATATATTTACATCTATTTTCTTAAAAAATATTTTGTGAGGGTGCCTGGGAGGCTCAGTTGGTTAAGCATCTGACTTCAGCTCAGGTCATGATCTCACAGTTTGTGGGCTCAAGCCCCACATCAGGCTCTGTGCTGACTGCTCAGAGCCTGGAGCCTGCTTAGGATTCTATGTCTCCCTCTCTCTCTGCCCCCCACCCAGCTCACACTCTGTCTCTCAAAAATAAATATTAAAAAAAAAATAATAAAAATAAACAAAAGATTTTGTGGCTCAAGATAGTGACAGCTATGGCTAAAAAGGATAAATATCCTAATAAGATATAAAAGGAACAAATAAATATTTGACACTGCACATGTGAAATAGATGACCAGGTAAACTTTCTTGTTTGTTCACAGTTGTGAAGATGGTAATTATTTCTGTAAGATCCAGTGTACAGCAATATCCAATTGCTAAATTAAACATTTCTGCAGAAAGAAATTCTGGAAACCACTGCTTATTGCTCCCTTTTCTACTCTCTCCTTTTCTCACCATCTTTTGTGTTTTAATTAGAAGGTTTTATTTCTGGTTTATAGATCCAGGTCACATGCTTTGATGTGGTAATGCCTTTTTCTTTCTGTTTGCTTTGTTTTTAAAAATCACTTGCAATTTCTGGTGATCTCCTGCCTGGGAAGAAATGCTTCTTTTAGGATCGGTTGGGAGGATTAGGCCAGGTTTTTTCCATATGATAATGTGCTCAGGACCAAAATCCAGGCTCAGGAGAGTCTGAAAAGATTTCTTTTCCCCTGTGTTTTCAGGTTTGTATTCATTTAAAAAAAACTTTCATGAGTCTATTAAATCATCTTGAATTACACATTTAAAAGATTACCTTATGTGAAAACAATAGAATACTATGAAGTTGGGACTGTCTTAAGATATCTAGGTCCTGTGACTGTCATGCTTAACTATACTCTTCCTCAGAAACGGACTTGCATTTGCCTTCGTATTGCCCACATCATGCCTTTGCAACAGGGCCCTTGTCAGCATGGTTTGGGAATAATGATGCTGACAATATGATAGGTTTAAGAAAAGCTTACTTGGGTAGTTGGTTTTGACAAGGTGACCGTGATTGCCTGCTGCCCAGCAACCTCAGAAGAGTTCTTTCTCTCAGCCCTAGATGGTGAAGCAGAGCACTTAGCTGTACAGTGGTGGTGAACCAGCAGGTGCTACCAACACGCCTCACACTTTAAATGTCCTAAGCCAAATGGTAGGGTGAAGTTTTTTTTAACAGATTTGTCAGCAGGTCCTTTTTTCTGCCTCTTTTCACTTAGGGGACACTTAAAAAAATAAGTTTTAAGGTGAGAAAGTTTAAAACATTTTTATGTATAGTCATGGTCTTTATTAAAACTTGGTAAAACAGGCTTACTATTGAAATAGCAGATGGCTGTGATAAAATGGGAACATGTCTGTAAAAAGAAACCAAAGCAGATTAAATCATAATTATAAATATCTTTAATATGATTCATTAAAATGCTTTTCCTTTGGCCTGTTAATATTGTATCCTCTTTTTATTCATCTTTTGACAAAACCAAAAAATTTATAAAAGGATAGAAAATGACTAAGGGTGGCTTTGAAGTTCTTCTTTTAGAGGTTTTTAGGACTTGGACTTTCCAAAGTCAAAGAATCTTGAAAATAAGACAGTTACGTGTAAGAACAAGGCTGTTACTAGGTTTTTGTTTTTGTTTTTTTCAGTGAATTGTCAAAATATGGGTTATACTTATAAGGAATACCTGGTCCTCTTGTAATACAAGGAATAGCATGAGGATATTATTTACAGATGTCTTAAAATGGCAAAAGTTCTATATGCATCCCTCCTCCATCACCCTGCACCACACACACACACACACACACACACACACACACACACACACACACGAAGGAAGGAAGGAAGGAAGGAAGGAAGGAAGGAAGGAAGAAAGAGAAGAAAAGGAAAAAGAAAGAAAGAATAGGTGTTTTCCTTATTTCCTTTGTACCGCTGCCCATAGTAGGTACATATGACCTTTTGTAGAGACAACTTGCAACATTTTGTACTGGTCCCAGTGGTTAGCTCCGTGCCAGGTCCCAGTAGGCATTTAACATTTGTTGAATGGAGAAATGAATCAATACCTATTTCCAAACTGGTACCTTTTCCTATCCATTCTCTATAGAGCTACTCCAGGGATCTGTCAAAAGTACTAAACCATC
Source organism: Proteles cristata cristata (assembly GCA_017311185.1). NCBI lineage: Eukaryota > Metazoa > Chordata > Mammalia > Carnivora > Hyaenidae > Proteles > Proteles cristata. Next base: position 1,941,308 of record JAESUZ010004426.1, on the reverse strand, counting down.
CATTCTACTTCCCCTTTAATAATCCTTTAATGTCCCTCAGCTACTTAAAGTTTTGCTTCTCAGGAGCACCTGTGTGGCTCAGTTGGTTGAGCGGCCGATTCTTGATTTCAGCTCAGATTGTGATCTCATGGTTTGTGAGAGACCCATGCTGGGCTCTGTACTGACAGCGTGGAGCCTGCTTCGGATTCTGTCTCTCTTTCTCTCTGCCCACTCCTTCAAAAATAAACATTAAATTTTATTTAAAGTTTGCCTCTCAGACTTTTTCCTTTTTAAATTGTTTCTGATATTATAGAATTACTACATACACTGTGGTCAGAAATTCAAACATTGAAAATATGATGCATAAAAAAATGGCCCTAACTTTTATCCCAGGATAAGCAATTTTGGGGGGATAACTTTCTGTATTTACAACCTACATTTAGTCTTTTCAGTTTGGTTTTACACCAATAGTATGATACTAAAATACTGTTCCCTTTCTCCTCCCTTTCCATTGGATTGCATGATGTTTTTAATATCATGGAAATTAATCCTTTTTGTGTATTACAAATAATATTCTTCCAGTCTTTTGCTTATCTTTTAACCTTATGGTGTTTTTTCCCCAAATAGATACTTAGGATTTGTACTTAGATATGTCAGTATTTTGTTTATTTATTTATAAAAAATGTTTATTTTTATTTTGAGAGAGAGAGACAGTGTGAGCAGGAGAGGGGAAGAGAGAGAGGGAGAGAGAGAATCTCAAGTAGGCTCTGTGTTGTCAGTGCAGAGCCCAGTGAGAGGCTTGATCCCATGAACCACCATCAGGTCGTGACCTCAGTGGAAATCAAGAGTCAGTCACTCAACCAACTGAGTCACCCAGGCACCTCCCCTACTAATATTTTAAAATCATTCTCTCTTATTTGACAGCATTGGGTTTTACATTTTACTAATGTAGCACTTTTAAAAAGTTTTTATGATGAAGTAGGCATCTATCTTTTCACTCAATTATCCAGTGAGTTTATTCAAACATCCTGCTTTAATCATTTAGGGTGTTGTTTTCTTGAACTACTTACCTGTTTCTGCTCTTGCCATACTGTCTTGATTACACTAGTATTTTTGTATGTTTTTGAAATTTTATTTTTCCCACCACAAATCTTACTATTCTTTTTATTTATTTTTTATTTATTTATTTATTTTTTACAAATAGTTTATTGTCACATTAGTTTCCACATAACACCCAGTGCTCATCCCCACAAGTGCCCTCCTCCATGCCCATCCCCCCTGCCCCCTACATCCATCAGTCCTCAGTTTTTGTCAGCATTCAAGAGTCTCTCCTTACTATTCTTTTTAAATTTACATAAGAAATGCTATAAGATTCGCCTTTTAAAAGTGTACAGTTCATTGATGTTTAGTATAGTCACATAGTTGTGCAGCCATCCCCTGATTCATTTTTATCACTCCCAAAAGAAACTCCATGTCCATTAGCAGTCACTTCCCATCTCTTTGCCCACTGAGTCCTGTGCCTCCTCTCACCCCCCAGGCCCTAGGCAACCATTAATCTACTTTCCATCTCTATAGGTTTGTCTGTTCTGGGCATTTCCTATGCATGGATCATAAAATATGTGACCTTTTCTGTCTGGATTCTTTCACTTAACATAAGGTTTTGAAAGTTCATCCATGTTGTAGTATGTCATGAGCACGCTCTGAAGGCGCACACATAAGTTGTGTCTGTCTACAGTGTCAGCTTTATTCAGTCACAGAGCAATGCTAATAAATTATAAAGCAGGTTCAGAATTCCAAGCGCAGTGACATTTCACCACATGGTTAACTTGGCTTCTTACACAGCACACAAAGCAGAGCACAAGACAAGTCACACAACAAGCAGGATCACACAGTGGGTAGGAAGTTAATGAGCCAAATGAGTCAGTCTGAGCCACCAGTTGAGATTGGGCCTTGGTGCTGTCTGGGTCGGCGCTTGGCACTTACTGCTTATTATGTTCAGTCAGTGAAGTATCTCACCTCAGTTCAGAGATCAGTTGGGCAGAGCCTTCCAGCTGTGCTGCCGTTTTAAAGTGGTCAGACATAGAAGGGTCACTGTCTTAAGAGTCTGATAGTTGGCTGCAAAAATCCCCCTTCTAAAAGGATTTAATCATTCTTGGGCCCCTGCAGACCTCCTCTGCCTCTTTGTTTTCTCAATTCTGGGGTGTCATTAACTGGTGCGGGTCTTGACAGTATCTTGTAGCTGCAGTACCTGTAAAGGCGTCATTGCTTGATAAAGGCAATTATTTGACCTGAGTGACTCCATCTTGCTCTCTATGAGTACTTTTACCGGTACTTCATTAATCCATTGTATGTATACACTGCCATTTGTTTATCCATTCATCCACTGATGGACATCTCATTTATTTGCACCTTTTAAATAGTGCTTCTATAAAATTTTGTGTACAGGTATTTGAGTATCTATTTTCAGTTCTTTGGGGGTACATACCTAGGAATAGAGTTGCTAGGTCATGTGGTAATTATTTAATGGGTTTTTTGGGTTTGATTTTAAATTTTGATCTTTCATCTGGTAAGTTTTTGAACTATGAGACTAAGTAACTTTTAATTTGATTATTAACATGAAAGCCCATAACATGTAGTTTGTAAGTATGGCAGATTTTTGTCTTTTCCCTTTGAATATGTTAATGGTGTTTTTGTTTGTTTGTTTGTTTGTTTTTGTAGTGTGATGGCTGACATCTTTGGTTTAGTCCTGGCTATAGGATGGGAATGTTTTTCGTATTTTGATATTGAGTATTCTGTTTTATATAAATTTCTGTTAACTTCCTTTTAGTAAGGTCGTTTTCCTCTATCCCTAGTTTGGTAAGAATTTTTTGAAAATCAGGAATAGGTGCTGAGTATTCTTCCTTTTTTAAAAAATGTTTGGTTATTTGATGCAGGACTCAAACTCAGGAACCATGAGATTGTGCCCCTGGACCAAAATCAAGAGTTGGACACTTAACTGACTGAGCCACCTAGGTGCTCTTTACTTTTAGAAATTTATTGAGATATAATTTTTTTTTTAAACTGTTTATGTTTCATGTGCATTGGGCTTACCCTAGTTGGTTGATACCTGGTTACTTGAGTGGATTTTTCTTCTGTTGGTTGGTCACACATACACAAAATGCACTAGCAGGAGACGAGTAGGGGGACTAAATGCAGTTGAGAAAACTAATATATTGTGTATGTGTGACCAGTCTGAAAACCAATCTCAAAACTCTCTTCTGGCTGGAAAAGCTGTAGTGCCAAGTTCAGCAATGATGTAGAGCTGTTTGTGTTAGGATATAGGTCAACAGGTTTCTTTTCTTCAGTCCTCTTATTTCCTTCATTTTTTCCTATAAACTAAGCAACTTAAAATCTTCTTATTCAGAATCAAGTAACATACTACTTTAAGTGTTTATAAATATACTCTGTAATTGGTTCTGCTGCTCCTCCCACCTTGTTCCTGATAAAAAAAAACAATGCTACAGATTGCTTTGAGTTTTCAGCAAGTGGCAAATTATCTCTGTTCACAGGGTGCTCATCACCATAGTAACAAGGAGCCAACTCATTCTTGAGGTGGGGCAGGATGCTGGTCCATTGCTAAGACAACCCAAATACCTTTTTGTAGATTAGACACCAGGCCTGCTTATGGTGTGTCTAAACATCATCGATATACACAAGTCACCGATGAAATCATTTATAGAGGAAGTAAAATCTCCAGTTGAGGTTCTGTCACATCACAAAGACTCCATCACAAACCCAGATGGACTTTACTTTCTGCCTAAGAATAATCAAATAGCTTCCTATTAAAGCTAATCAGTTCATAATCCCCCCACATTTGAAGACAGCTGGTAGAGAAGGTCAGGAGGAGGTCAGGTATTTGAATGAGGTAAAGATAAAAAGTCATTTTTAGATTTGGCCAAATTATGTGGGTAAGGGTCACAGGTAATCTTTGGTTTAAATATGTGTGCTTAGATTTTGAAGTGCCTGGTGTTAGATCTTGCCATGAGACAAGGTTGTTTGGAACCTAAATCTCAGCGATTTTGCTTAAATGTGTTTAAAGCTGTATTTAAAGCTAAGTTCTGGAGAGAAGGTTGGTGGAGAGAGAAAAGAATACATTAGGACTTGAGATTTGTTGCCTGAAACATCTATCATGATTTTGGAGGATGTAAAAAATAAAACTAAATTCTCAGGTAGCTAGTAAAATATAGAGGACTATGTAATCTTTTAGTTTGTGAATAGAATTAAAGAGTTTAGGAAAACCAAAATGTAATCCATTTTAGGGGTGCCTGGCTGTCTCTGTCAGTACAGCATGTGACTCTTGATCTTGGGGTTGTGAGTTCAAGCTCCATTTGGGTGTAGAGATTACTTAAGAATAAAGCATTAAAAAAAAATCCATTTTGGACTAGACAAATAATTTTATGGATAATCATGACCAAAAAAAAGCATTTTTTTTTTTTAAACACCACTTGCTTTTTTTTTTTTTTTAATTTTTAATGTTTTATTTATTTCTAGGAGAGAGAGAGACAGCGTGAGCAGGGGAGGGTCAGAGAGAGAGGGAGTCACAGACTGAAACAGGCTCCAGGCTCTGAGCTGGCAGTCAGCACAGAGCCCGACGCGGGGCTCGAACCCACGAACCGCGAGATCATGACCTAAGCGAAAGTCGGACGCTTAACCGACTGAGCCACTCAGGCGCCCCAAGCATTTTTTTTTTTTAACCTCTTTGGAGCATCTGGATTGCTTAGTCAGTTAAGCGTCTGACTTTGGCTCGGGTTATAATCTCTCAAGTTTGTGAGCAGAAGCCCTGAAGTGGATGAGCCCCACTTCTCTCTCTCTCTCTCCCTCCCTCCCCCCCACCCCTCTCTTCTCCCCACCCCTCTCTCCCTCTCTCCTCTCTCCTCCTCTCCTCCTCTCCTCCTCTCTCTCCTCTCTCCTCTCTGTCTCTCTCTGCCCCTTGTGGGATTCTCTCTCTGCCCCTTGCTCACTTGCACCCTCTCCCTCTCAAAGAAGAAAGAAAAAAAATTCCTGACTGTGTTAAGACTACATTTCTGGGGGAGGTTGATACTGCAGTTAGGTGAGGTATTAATCCCTTGCTTGATGACTTGGCCTGGCCCAAGTGATTCCATTAAGAAAAATGTTTTGTTTTGCTTATGTTTATTTAGTTCTGAGAGACAGAGTGCAAGCAGGGGAAGGTCAGAGAGAGAGGGAGACACAGAATCTGATTCAAGCTCCAGGCCCATGAACTATGAGATGACCTGAGCTGAAGCTGGACACTTAACTGACTAAGCCACCCAGGCACCCCCCAAGTGATGCCATTTTGGGCCTGTGGTTTTCTTTTTAACAAGGGTGTGGCACACAGATGAAAATATGGTGGAGCTATCCTTTTTCCTTAAAGGATTATACTGGTTGCTGAGTTTGAGAGTCGACCATATGGAGAGCAAGAGTAGAATTCAAACACTAGTGGGAGACTAATGCAGGTGAGAAATCATGGTGGCTTAGAACAGAGTAGTAGCAGTGGAGGTGGTGAATGATGGAAGTTAACCCTTGAACAAATGGGGTTGAACTACATGGGTCCACTTACATCGATTTTTTTTATACTACAGTACTGTAGATGTATTTTCCTTATGATTTTCTTCATGTTTTCTTTTCTCTAGCTTTATTGTAGGAATGCAGAATATAATACATATAACATACAAAATACTGTTTATGTTATCGATAAGGCTTCCAGTCAATAGTAGGCTATTAGTTCTTTGCTTTTTTTATCATGTGTAACTCAAACCTTCAAACCTTCTGGTTTAGTAATGTTCCTACCAGGAGAGGAGACCATATGAATGGAGAATTTAGATATTCCAATTTCTGAAATTGGAATTTTGATCTCCATTATGACTTAATAAATTTATGTGAATTTTTAATATAAGCTAGCCTTTGAACCCTGTCAGCTTAAGAATTCAGTGATGAAAGTGGGTTTTCTGGTCCTCCATCATTGCATGAACACATGGCTAGATGGTCATTTCATGATTCCTTGATTTTCAGACTTTGTAATTCCCACAGTAAGGAAGCTCTGCTCAAGAAATCAAATAAACATTATTTTTAATTAAAAAAAATTTTTAAGGTTTTTTTTTAAGAGGGAAAGAGGGGGAAGGGCAGAGAGAGAGAGGGAGAGCACGGAGCCGTATATAGGGCTTGAACCCATGGACCTTGAGATCATGATCTGAGCTGAAACCAAGAGCCAGATGCTTAACCTTAAAAGCTAATCAACTTTGGCTACTTTCTTCAGCTGATATAACCAAATGGATTTTACCTTCCTAGGTATTCATACTCTTCTGATCTTCAGCTAATTCTCTGTGCAACTTTTTTTTTAAGGGGCATTTTTGGGATTAAAGTACTTGTTTGAGACCAAAAAGAAAATTTCACAACAATTTGATTTTTCTGATAAAATGTCTCTCTTGAGCCTTCCCATTTCCTATTTTTCTAGGTTCTGCTAGGAAAACTGTTAATTTCAGTACTGCTTTTCTTTGCCTTATGGCTAGCCTTTATTTTCACGTTAAGGTAAAGATCATGTTTTTCTGTTGGATTTGCCTGTTTTTCGTTCCTCTGCTGATGTTCCTCCTTTCCCCTTGCCATCTTCCCAAATGAGAACCTGTAGAAGGTATTTTTCTGTAGTTTTGATTTGTGTGTTTCCTGTAATCATGCAGGCAGTTTACAGCTGAGTAGCCTCAGATAACCATGACATCACTTTTCTCTTTATATCAAATTTAGTTTTAGTGATAAAAATTTAGGAAATAGCATACACTTAGGCTAATAGTGAGTGACCTAAAGAATAACCTCTTGATTTTTGGTCTGATTCCTGGATGGATATTCTTCCTTTCCCTTACATTGTCTTAAACTCTCTTTTAAGTTTGTGTGTGTGTGTGTGTGTGTGTGTGTGTCTGTGTGTCTCCCCATAAATCTTCTAAAATTTATTTCAAATCTAAGGTATTTTAGGAATGGTTTGTGCACACAGCAGGATCAGATTCTTTTCCAAAAAGACTTTGCTTTATGTGACATTTTGTTTCTATTATCCTCATGTTCTTATTCCATTTCTAAATTTGTCATAGAAAAGGGCATTCTTATTCTTTCTAATGAATTTTATTTACTAAAAAAGTTTTTGTTTCATGATATGGTTGACTGTAAAATAGCTTTAAATCTTATGCTTTAGATATGTTATTTATTTATGATACATATGCTCTGTACTTCTTTCCTTTCCATAAAGACCTTTCATGTACCATGTGCTTTATTAGTCTGTCTCCCAGCTAGAATGTATATTTGATGAGGATGAGTATTTTTATATTTTGTTCACTGCTGTATCACTAATCTTTGGAGGAGTGCCTTGTACATAGTAGATGCTCAGTAAATACTGAGTGAAGAAAAGATCTGGTTGGTACCTTAGGTCACAAACTGAGATTTGAATAGAAGGAGTAAGGATTCCTTGAATGTTCAAATTAGAGACTGGAAATTATTTTATACTTGTGAAATGGAAGAAAATTCCCCAGGGTAAGAAAGGCCTGATCTCTTTAGGCCCCCACGAGATAGTTGCAGTTTATTTTCTAAATTTTTTTAAATTAAGACTCTTGACCCTACATGGAGCTTGACCTCCTGTCCTGAGAACCAGAGTCTTCTACTCTAAGGAGTGAGCCAGCCAGGTGCCCCTGAAGTTGCGATTTGAGTGCAATGCTAGTGTTGCAGATTTCATTGAGGGTAGGTCTAGAGGTCTCTACGGTCTGTGTAGTTCTAATCAAATCTCTGAGGTAAACACTCATAACTATATTAATAGTTTTTCCTATGCTGTTCGCATCCTCTCTAGCACTAAATAATTTCTGGCCTGGAGCATTATTTTGTAAATTGGAATAACAAGTGAACCATCCAAAGGATGAAATTTCATCTAAAGGAAGAAATTCATTAAGGCCCTTTAATACAGATAGAATTAAAAAAAATTTACATTACATTTTTATGTAGTTCAATATGTATGAACAAAACTAGTAAACTGTGTATGCTTTTAGGTCTTATGCAACTATAAATTAATGTACTTTATGCTTTAATATTAATATACTTTACTATATATACTTTAATATTTTGATACTATTTTGGGTAAAGTTTGAAAAACTAAATTGATACTTACAGTATAAATGCTGCCATTCACTCTGCAAATTCTGTTGTGTTTGTCATATTTTAGAGATACTGTGATAACTCATATTCTCTACTTTTTTCCATTTGAGCTGCTGCTGAAACCTTTGTTCACACATTGTTTGGCTTTCATTTATCCTTTATAAGGGTTTCAGGCACATTGGAGCATATCTGTAGGTGCTCAATAATTATTTTCCACATGAATTCAGGATGAAGAAGAACATCCTATTTGATTATCCTTGGGTATTTGATATTTTTCTCACCTATACATCCCACTCAAAGTAGAAATAAGAGTTATAGTAAATGTTACTCTCCTTGAAGGCACTGTTATATGAAACACTGAAAGAGAAAGTGTGTGAGTGAAGGAAGGGCAGAGGGAGAGAAAGAGAGAGAACCTTTAGCAGGCTCCTTGCCCAGCGTGGAGCCTAAAGTGGGCTGTGAGATCATGACCTGAGCAAAAACCAAGAGTCAGCTGCTTAACCAACTTGAGGCACACAGGTGCCCCTGAATCTTTTATAACTTAAAATTTAGTGTTTTGAGGTTGTAGTGTATCAGAAAATGTTGACTTTTGAAGTTACAGCTATATCACCACTTGATATTGAGCAAGTTTCAGATTCTGAGTTTTTATCTCCTTTTGGTCACAATGGTTGTAGATTACAATAAAAAAACATTAAGGTTATAGGTTTGTGGTGACATGAGCATAGGGAATAGGCATACGGAGACTGGGGAGAAAAGAAAGAAGGAACAGCTGATACCTTTGTACACAGTCAAGATGCAGATGATCTGAAGAACAGATTGAGGGCAGGTGAGATGTTTGCAAAAGTGTTTTGTAGATACAAAACATTCCTTACAGCTCAGATGCTGGTATGTTTAGGGAAGATATTTGTTTTATTTTTCCAGTGGCTACGGCTTGTTAACTTATAAGACCACCTTGCCTTGGGAGTAGGATCCTGCTTTGAGGTTGACAGGAGTTGGACATACAAGTCACAAATTCCAGCAGTTTGTGAATTATGATTGGTTACTTTATTTGTACTAATAGTCTGTTTTTATAAGATTGGCAGTATGAGAGGAAAAGGCTTATTGCTAGAAATTTGAGGTGATGTTGTTTTGTATCATTTCTTTTTTCTTTTTCTTTTTTTTTTTTTTTATTTATTTCTAGGAGAGAGAGAGAGAGAGAGAGAGAGACAGCGTGAGCAGGGGAGGGTCAGAGAGAGGGAGTCACAGACTGAAACAGGCCCCAGGCTCCGAGCTGGCAGTCAGCACAGAGCCCGATGCGGGGCTCGAACCCAGGAACTGAGAGATCATGACCTAAGCAAAAGTCGGACGCTTAGCTGACTAAGCCACCCAGGCGCCCCTGTATCATTCTTAACTTCTGGTGTGTTTGGCTTTGTTGTTTGGTATGGATAGTTGTGCCGCCTATTGACCCAGCAATGAAATCTGATCTTGGTATTAGGTTCTCCTTTGTGGTTTGGTTTATTAATAATTGAAGTACCTAAGGGTTCTGGGTGTGAATTCTTCATACTTTATAATTAATTTAGAAAGAATCAGGGAAGTTAAGATTTTCTATTGAAGTAATTAAGCATTGTGGCTTTGAAATAAATATATATCACTGTTATACCAAAATGATCAAAACATGATAAGAGGACCCAGTTTATGTTTTATTGCCCTTAAAGATGAAAGTATTTTTAAACTTCTTGGTGTCCTTTTCGTTTCCAGTTTGGGTGTGTAGGAGTCTTTTTATCAGAAATATTTTAGCACTGATGTTTGCTTGGCATTAAAAAAAAAAATCTATGTAAACATGACCCTAGACAGCTGTGTTTAATATAGTAAAGACTCATGGGGAGCCTTTACCATGTTTTTTGTTGGGACTTCATGTCTGTATATTTTAGTATTTAAAGGATGTGGTTTGGGGCTTTGAAAATGAGAAGGATGTTGCCTAACTCATAGCTGAATGCCTGCTTACCTAGATTGTTCTGTTGTGGAACAGAACGTGAAACATGAAAGCAACATGAAAGTTGTTTTTACTCTACTTACACTGACAGTATTAAGTTGGAAAACTTGGTGGAAGTATTTGCACATGGCTAGTGAGTAGAATTTTCTTTAAAATCTGACATAGCATAGGATTTTTAAGTAAATAGGGTGCTGGAAAAAAGCTGCTACTCAACTGTGTTTTGCTTTTCAGAAAAGTAATGAAGATTAAAGTGACCATGACCTGGAGAGCGTCCCCTGTGTCTCTACTTCATCCACCTCTCTGAGCTAGCAGTGCACTAGGTCAGGAAGCGGTGGGTGGAGTTGCCTAATTGCATCAACTTCCTAGTCTGCCTAAGTATTGGTTAGTCAGATACTCCCATGTTTCATTTAAAAGATTGTTGCTGATTTGCTGGTTTCTTTTAAATCCTTAGGTTTGACATTGATTCACTCTAATGAATGCTTGCCAAGTACAAGGCACTGTGCTGCATGCTCTGTGAGAGCTACAGAAAAAAGTATGATTACTCATACCTTTCAGTTTACAGTATAGTAGGGGAGAGGAAATCAAGATAGACCAAGGTAAGTGTCCCAAGGAAGGCATATAGTAGCCATTTGGTAATACTGCTGGGTGTGGGTGGGGCATTGGATGAGACCTGGGGGGGCGGGGGAGGGGCAGCTGGGTGAGCAGTTACAGTAGTTGTACAGTGTACTACAGTAGTAGTACAGTGAGTAAATGACAAAGATGGTAACAGGTAGGGAAGAAAGGTTAAATAAATAGTCCCTGTGATGGTGAAAGGCAAAATTACAAAGAAGAGCTAAGACAGGAGCTATTAATCAGAAGCCTTAAGATTTCCCCTGAATTCTGTGCAGAATTGTTTGTGTGCATGCCCTGGCCTTTTTCTTGGGCAGAGAACTTAAGACTTTTCCTCAGATTCTGAAGTGTCTACAGTTCAAGAAAGATTGAAAACCCCATGCTAAGTTATCAACCTTTGGTGACAGAGGATATTGAGGCTTTATAAGAAAGTCATGGGTAGAACAGTTTTTCCTTGTGGGGAGGTACTGTGGGATTTGTGTACTGAGTTTATGAAGTTGTCTCTGGAACAGGGCAGTGATTGCCTTGTCAAACTGGTTTTTCTACCCAGCAAGTCCTGCGGTGGATACTAACAGTGAAGAGTAGGTATTTTGAGTCAAAAGAGTTTGCTAAGTATTACTTCCCACTTTATTTGGAGGCCAGATTGATGAAGATGTGGGAGACTTGGATGCTGCTGTACAATAGTGCCTGGCATTTACTTTTAATGGTGCTCTTCTTATGTGTAAAGTATTCTGTGCTTGATCCCATGAGAAGAGTCTATAAAATACCATACAGGATCCATGCCCTTAAAGAGTAGATAATATATAATGCTTTCCTTTTGGCTTTTTGTTCAGCTTTGATCTGTGCGTGTTCAGTTAATCTTTGAGTCTTTGACCATTTCCTGGGCAAAAGAAACATTTCTTTTAAAATGAATTTGAACTGACTTTGGTTTGTGACTTAATTTTCCTTTTAAAGAATGGAGAACCACTGGAATTTGAGGGTTTAGGAATCATCATTGATATACTGAACTTATAATTAGGAAGCTCTGTACAGCTGATTTGGTGACTTCTGAGCAAATCCTTTGACTCTTCTATTTTTATATCAATATGTGTGTATACACACACAGCTTGTTTAAAGCTGTTATAAAGCACATTTTAAAAAATGACCCATTCAGACACCTGGGTGGTTAAGTGTCTGACTCTTGATTTTGGCTCAGGTCATGTTCTAACAGTTTCCTGAGTTGGAGCCCTGAGTCGTGCTCTGCACGCAGATCGCGTGGAGCCTGCTTGGGATTCTCCCTCTCTCCATCTCTCTCTGCCCCATCCCTGCTCATGCTCTTTGTCTCTCTCAAAATAAACTTGAAAAAAAACAATTCATCACTTAATATTTTAGGATGAACTGCTTGTATTATCAATTATTTTAAAATATTCATTATACTTTAATTGGTCAGTTTCCACATTTGTGAAATGTGAATAAATAATAATTGTATATATCTCATAGAGTTGCTCTGAAGATGAAATTAATGTGTTAATACATGCTTAATAAATGTCAATGGCTACATTATTAATAATATTAATATTTTAATACTAATACTATCATTTCTCCCTTCCCCATGGGTGAATGCGGAGAGGTTAATATTGTTATAAAAGAATTTACAATGAGATATCTTTAAATAGCAAAATTTCTTATGCATTTATTGAAATATTTAATTTATACTTATCTTTAAAGTTATGAAAGTTAAGTGCACTTATACATAAGGCAGGTTCAGGTATTAATAGACTGCTCATTTAGATTACAGAATGAGGGAATTTGAAAGCCATATCTCTTTAATTAAGAAGTGGATCGATTGGTCTTGATCTCTGTTGACTTTCAGTTCTTTTTTATTTGACTATGTTTTTGTCTCCTTTTCTGTTTTTTGTTGTTGTTGTTGTTGTTGTTCTCCTCTCAATTGTTTCCTGTTTAGTTTTTAGTAACTAGTGTGGAGTAGGGCAAAAAGAATTTATATTGGTTGGTGCCTGGTGTCTGAACCTAGGAGGAGTGATACATCATATAGCCTGGGGCTTAGTTGAGAGGGACCTACCAGGAGTCCTGTGGAGCTATTTTACCCAGGAACCACCACTCCACATTTTCCTCTAAATCAGACTGCATGCAGGTTCACCCTGTGTGCGCATAATGAACATTCCTAGAAATAATGCTGCCAATTATTTCCTTTTTAAAAAACCAGTAATTATGAGAAAATTCAGTTAATGTACAAAAATATAGAAATAGTAGAATCGCAAACCTGCGCTTAGCCATATCCAGCTTCAGCAATCTATCATCTCATGGCCAGTCTTGTTTGATCTAGACTCCCATTTCTTCTCTCCCATATTGTTTTGAAGGAAATCTCAACTATCATATTACTTAATCTAAAAAGATTTTTAAGATGTATATCTAAGAGGTAAGGACTTAAAAAATACATACATATACATATATATTAATTTTTATAGTACGTCTGTTTGACTCCGCATCCATTGTGTTTGGTTGGTTTCTTAAGTTTCGTGTGTGTGTGTGTGTGTGTGTGTGTGTGTGTGTGTGTGTGTGTGTATTTAAGTAGGCTCCATGCCCAGTGTGGGGCTTGCACTCAAGACTCTTGAGGTCAAGAGTTGCATACTCTACTGACTAAGCCAGCAAGAGGGGCTCTTGTTAAGTCTCTTTGAATCCATAGTCTCCCTCAACATACACCCTGCCGATCCCCAGTCTGTCTTTCTGTCTTTCTAACTTGGAGTTTGCTTGAAGAAACCAGCCTTCTTTTGTTCTGTGGTACAGTTTCTCTGCTAGATTTTACTGTTTTGTATTTTTCGGAAGTGTAACATATTTTTGTCTCTAGTGTTTTCTGTAAATTGGTAGCTGGCTTTAAAGGATTGACCAGGGGTGCCTGGATGGCTTAGTCGGTTAAGTGTCCGACTTTTCGCTTAGGTCATGATCTCGCGGTTCACGGGTTCGAGACCCACATTGGGCTGTGTGCTGACTGCCAGCTCAGAGCCTGGAGCCTATTTCAGAGTCTGTATCTCCCTCTCTTTCTGACCCTCCCCTGCTCACGCTGTCTCTCTCTCTCTCTCTCTCTCTCTCTCTCTCTCTCCTAGGAAAAATAAAAGTTAAATATTAATTTTAAAAAAATAAAAAAAAGGATTAACCAGATTAGAATTTTTTTTTTATGTCTTCTTTCCTTCCATCAGGAGCATGTGCTGTGTTTCAGGTTTGTGACATTAACAGCTACTGATGATCAATGCCCAGATCCATTAATTTAGTAAAAGAAAATTGTAACATCTATTTCTATCATTCCCTCCATTTATTTTGAATCAAAACCTATTAGGAAATTTTTAAAAAATGTTTTTCAGAGATTGATCAATTTTTTTTTTTAATTTTTTTTTTTATGTTTTATTTATTTCTAGGAGAGAGAGAGAGACAGTGTGAAGCAGGGGAGGGTCAGAGAGAGGGAGTCACAGACTGAAACAGGCTCCAGGCTCCGAGCTGGCAGTCAGCACAGAGCCCGACGCGGGGCTCGAACCCACGAACTGCGAGATCATGATCTAAGCGAAAGTCGGACGCTTAACCGACTAAGCCACCCAGGCGCCCCTGATCAATTTTTTTTAAGTTTATTTATTTATTTTGAAAGAGAGAGGGCATGCAGGGGAGGGGCTGAGAGAGGGAGAGAGAATCCCAAGCAGGCTTTGCACGGTCAGTGCCCTAGAGCCCAACCTGGGGTTTGATCTCATGAACCATGAGGTCATGACCTGAGCTGAAACCAAGAGTTGGATACTTAACCAACTGAGCCACCCAGGTGCCCCCCAAATAAAACTCTAATTTAACGCATTTAATGGTTTTAAGTATATTTTATTTTGATTTTGTAGCAGTGATTAAAATATAGTACTGTATAAGATTTGGTGTTGAGATGTGCAGTATACTCTCTTGAGTAGCTGAGTACTGCAGAATGACTTTAGACCCATGTATTTCGTCTAGGTAAGAGGTTGTCGTAGAGTGCTTACCAGTAATTTTTTCCCAGCTATGAGCGATGAATATGCATTCTAATGAGTGTGTACTTCCCTACTTGTATAATACTATAAATTACTGTTTTAACATCTTACCTACTTGTGTAAGTTTTTTTCTTTTTAATGAGCTTAGGTACTTAATTTCCTAAAATCATTTCTAGGTTTGGTTTGGAATACGGAGCAATAAAGTGTAAAATATGCTTGCTTAGTACAGTTAGCTTTGGTATTACTCACTGAAGACCTTTGTTTCTAAATTGGGCAATTTTTTTTTTTCTTAAATAGTTTATTGTCAAGTTGGTTTCCATATATGTGCAGTTTTCTTTTGTATAATTGTAGAAGGGAGTCTTGGAAAATAATCTGATTTTGTTCAGTTTTCCCATTTCACAGCTGTTTTATTTTACATTTGAGACTTATCAAGGAATCTGGGGCCCACTAGGGGTCCTTAAGGACCTTTCAAATAGTCCCCTACTAATATTTACAGTATGACAATATTTTTGTTTCTGGAAAGGATTTATTTAGGGGAAAAAAACCAGTTACTTCATTGGTATTTCATTTAAAGCGAGCATCTGAACCTGGTGCACTAGAAAGTAGTCAAAGACCTAGTGGTTTTGCCAGGTCAGTGAGGCTCATAAGAATATCTGGTGAGGTTAATAGAGATTTTAACTTTCTGAGGTAAATCAGAAAGTGACCAGATAATTTCTTTCCCCTCATACATTTTACTGCCTTTCTTCTTACTCTCTTCAGTTCTTGTTCAAGCTCCAGGAATTTTGAGGTTAACTGACTTCTTACTGCTCAGAGCCAAGAAGTTGAATTTATTCTTCAGATACATCTATGGTGGAATAAACCTGATTTTCACTTTTCCGTGGGGGGTTTTGTGTGTTCACTTTACAGATGACCTTGGACTTTTGATCATATAAAGTCCATAGAAGGGAAATTAAAGTACTAGACCAGGAAATAAAAATTCACATTTTTCAGCTATTTTCCCAGCTGGAGCTCCAGCAAATTATTTTGGGGGTATCCCTTTAGAAAATAACGGCACAAAAAAATCTCTTTAATGAATAGCACTTTTGTTTTCTGGGACTCCATATTGCCACTTATTATCATGTTGGATCCAACACAAAGCTATAGTGATCCATTTGAGCTGCTTGTACAGAGGAGATGGATGTTAATTCTCAGCCTGTCTTCCACATTCAGCCTGTCTCCAGAAGACAGCATCCATTTGAATTCAACAAACGATTTTTGAATGAGGCTCCAGAGGCAGCAGTGGTAAATCAGGCAGACAAGGGTCCCTTTCCTGGGGAGTATACATCTTAGTAAAATTATCCACAGAGGTCCCCAGGTGGAATAGTGAATTCTACAGAAGTCTCTCTTTTGCCCAATTGTCTGAACATATCCAAAGCTGCTTTTTGAGGGAAGTCAGGCATAAAGAGAGTAGAAAACAAGCCAGGTTTTGAAATTTCACAACATAATGTTGTCTTTGTTGCCTGTGACTTTGGTGTATAGAAAATAATGGATCTTCTGTCCATAGACAGAAGTGATTTCTACCTATTGTTATTTTTCTCTTTTTTATTCTAAGAGTTTGTGCTGAATTGCAGTAGGTCTTCTTAGACTTTCTGAAGTAATGTTTATTCTCTCTACTCTCCCCACCTTAAGTGTTGGCTAATAGGGTTAAAATTTATTCTAATATTATTTGGTTGATCATTAGATACTTCCAGTCCTTTGCTAAGTAGCTAAATATAAACGTGGTTACTATATATCCTGTATTTTTTCAAGATAATCTCAATTTCAAGTATTTTGGTCCATTTTGGGATAGACTTAGTTATTAATTTAGATATCAGTGGTTCTTTAGGTTAGTGCTCTTTAACCTGAGTCCATGGATCCTGATGAGCTTTTAGGGAGGTGGATTGTGCATCTCCCGAAACAGCAATCATGCCAGACTTTGTGGCTATGGGTCCTTTCCACAGGGAGTGATGAAGTTTTGGGGTGATGTTGGGATGGGGGTCTGGAGCCAACAACCAAGAAAGAATTATTGAAAATGTCTTCAGTGCAAAAAGATGATTGTATTAAAGCACAGGGACAGGACCTTTGGGCAGAAATTTCTGCACTGGGGCTGTGACAGGTAACTCATTATATACCCTCAGGTTGGGAGGGGATCAGGGATAGAATGAGTCTCTAAGGAATTTTGGAAGCAAGGTTTCTAGGAACTTGAGGGGCTAGCTGTTGTTAGGGAAATGCCATTTATTACTGTTTAGAAAAACCTCAGTCATGAGACCCTTCAGATGTTTAGGCCATAAGCTTGGAGTATGATTGCCAGCATATATTGGGGGCAGTTGAGATAAAGGAAATAGACTTCTAAGATCCTCAAGGTTGGGATAATGTTAAGCTCAGTCCTTTTGCCCCCAGCAAAGTGTCATCGAGACAGCTGAGCCCCTAGAGGGAGGTCACTCTGCTGGTGTCAGGGTCTTGTCAATGGGCTCTAGGCTAAGGGAATTTACTTTTTCATATGCCTTAGTTTCCCACATTACCGTGACAAGCACTTAAAGCCCTTTCTGTTCTTGGGTAGCCAGGACCTGAGGGATATCACATATTCCACCTGGGGGCAGGGTGGTGCCATCCTGTATTTTGCTCTTAGCTTGCCCCACCACCCTCTTTTTCAGGGAGCATCCTTTTTCTTTCATCAGAATTTTAAAGGGCTTATAGTGGCTGCAAAAAAGGTTAATAATAACCACTGTATTTTGTAGAAATGAGGTTTTAATAGGAGTGATAACTTTTTCCCCTTCCAGACATATTTTGCAGAAAGACAATTGTCCAGGTGTTAATTATTTGGAGCATTGAGCTCATGAATGATTTGAAGTATTCTTTTAAAAAAATATGGGTTGTATAGAGATTGTATCAGAATAGGTTTTTTGGTATTTTTATTTTATGATCTTAAAACATTAAGCTTTAACTCGTGAGTTCTTCCATTTGCTCCATTGTTAGAGGCTGAATTGCTTGCTGCCTCCCTTTACATATGTTGAAGTGCTAATCCCCAGTGCCTGGGAATGTGACTGAATTTGGAGAGCTGGGAGAGCTGGCGTTTAAAGAGGTGATTAAGGGGTGCCTGGGAGCCTCAGCTGGTTAAGCATCCAGACTCTTGATTTCAGCTCAGGTCATGATCACGTGGTTGTGAGATCAAGCTTTGTGTCAGGCTTCATGTGTTGACAGTGTGGAGCCTGCTTAGGATTCTCTTTCTCCCTCTTCCTCTGCCCGCTCATGCTGCTCTTTCTCTCAAAATAATTAAAAAAAAAATAAAGAGATAATTAAGTTAAACAAAGGTAGACAGGGTGGGCCCTAACTTAATCTGATTGGTGTCTTTAGAAGAAAGAATTCTGATCATAAGAGAAAGATACCAAAGGCATGTGTGTCCAGAGGAAAGACCCTGTGAGGACACGGTGAGAAGGCAGGCTTCTTCAAGCCAAGGAGAAAGGCCTCAGAAAAGAACAAACTCACTGTCACCTTGATCTTGGACTTTTAGCCTCCAGACTTAATGAAAAGTAACCTTTCTGTGTTTAAGCCACACAGTCTGTGGTATTTTGTATGGTAGCTCTAGCAAACTGATATGCTAATAATGAAGTAGTAGTTGAGTGTTAGTAAAAAGTATAGCAAGGGTAACTATTTCTCTTTGCCCTAGTGCATTTTTGGGGAAATGATGAAGTGTTGTGTATAGCTTCATAGAGTCTAGTGTACTGCAAAGAGATGGTAGGACCTACGAAATCTAGATATAATAGATATTAATTTTCCTATTCATATTGGTCTGATTCTTTATCATTTTATAGTTTTCTATTTGTGGTTATATTTTATCTCATCTATTCTCTACCATTTTCTTTTCTTTGAAACTAATTTTTATAAACAAGTCTATTATAAATCAACACCAGAATAATACCTGTATGTATTCTTCTGGGTATTCTGTGTACAGTCATTCCAACCCAGCCTTACTCTCTGATAATATCATCTGTACTCAGGCCTCTGGTCCTGACTGTCATATTTGCATTCAGTTTTTGAAGTTTCTTTCTCTTTGCCAGAAATAAAATTTGAGTGCTCTTAGTGATGTCTACCTTTGTCGCTAACTTGACTCAGCACGTGGGAAACTTTTAAATTTGTAAATGAGCGAAAAGCTAACAGATCAGTGTAGATTTTTCAGGTTTGCCACGAGTTCAGGAATTCTGTCAGTTTTGTTCCTGCTGAAGCCTCAGGTTCTAGTCTGACACTGAAAGGGAAGTTAAATATTAAATAAACGAATAATTTTAAGTCAGTTATTATACTCAGCATCCAAAATTTAACCTGTGACCCAAATTCTATTTCTTCTCACAGACTGCTCAGTCTTCATTTATGACGGTGAAAATAAGCTTACTGGGTGGGGTCTCCAGCCCTGTGTTCCTCATCTGCGCTCCCTGTTTTCAGTGTGCTGGTTAAGAGGAGAGCCTCTGACTCCTGACAGTGCACACGCAGGCTCCGTGCTTGCTTGCGTCATCTTGGCAAGTTTCTTAACCTCTCTCTCCTTTGTTTTTTTCATCTGCAGTTAGAGATACTAAGAGCATGAACTTCTTAGGTTTTATTTGGGGGTGGGAGGGATTGTGAGCTTTGAACAGTGCCTGGCACATAGTAAACATTTTTGAGTTGCTATTATTCTAGAAATGAAAACAGATTATTCTGTTGTCCTTTCTTTGTTATCTTTATCTCTAGGTCTGCGTTGCTTGCTTTCTTTCACTTTAAACAGTAAAACTTTTGCCCATAAAACTAGCATGATTTTCTTGGTAGTGGCAGGGTAAATTAGCACTACTTGGAGAGTGATTGGGCAAGATGTACCCAGTCATAAAAATACTCAAACTTTGACTCAGAAATTCCACTTCTGGGAATCTTCTAAGGGCATACCCTTAAATGCATAAGAGAGTGCATCCATGAAAGTTGCATGGATGTAACCTCTTATGGTTAGAACCTCCAGGGTTGGAGGGAATATTTATTAAATTCTGGCACTTAGAAATTTACAGTTTTTATAGGTTTCAAGACCATGTAATAACATGGACAATACTTGTGATGTAAAGTACAACATTGTGTGTATAATATGATTACAACCATGTTAAGTAAATACATACACCAGGAATTTCAGAAGATAGGACTTATATTTAAGAGCTCTTTTAACCTCTGACTTCTTGTCACATTTTTACATTTATATAAAGCTGGTTCTGAAGGCCCATAGTTTACCCTGTAACTGAGAGGTCATAATCTTGCTTGTACACCATTGTCTTTCCTGTTTGGCTTTAGGAATTCTAGTGTTAGTCAAATTCTGCAGAATGGTATGACAATGGGGGGTATAAAATACTGAATACAGACCCTCTATTTACTCAAATAGTTTTATATGAGATTTAAGACAAGTACATAAGCCCCAGTATGTGATTTTTGTCCAGCAATATGAAATTTGGGCTCCTTGGTGCCTAATGATTGAGGGTTTTTTGTAATATAGATTTCTCACAATTACTCCTTGGAAATAGTCATTTTATTTTAAAATTTTTTAAATGCTTATTTTTGAGAGAGAGCATGTGCACATACACGCACGCAAGGGTACAAGCACGCACGCATGAGTGGGTGAAGGGCAGAGGGAGACATAGAATCTGAGGCAGGCTCTAGGCTATGAGCTATCAGCACAGAACCCGACGTGAGGCTCGAACTCACAGGTCATGAGATTATGACCTGAGCCGAAGATAGACACTTAACCAACTGAGCTACTCAGGCATCCTGGAAAGACACAGTTTTAACTCTAAAATTTATTTATTTTTATTTTTTTAAGTTTATTTATTTATTTTAAGAGAGAGAGCAAGCAGGGGAGGGGCAGAATCCAAACAGGCTTCCTTCTCACTGTCAGCATGAAGCCCCATGTGGGGCTCAACCTTGTGAACCGTGAGATCATGACCTGAGCTGAAACCAAGCATCAGAGGCTAACCGACTGAGCCATCCAGGTACCCCTTACTCCACCTGGTAAGTTCAGAAAACAGGCCCAGAACAGCAGTCTTTTCAGGTTTCTATTGACAATAAGCCTCCTTTCTTTACAAGTGGAGAATTAATTCTCAAGCTGTCTCCCTCTCTCTCTCTCTCTCTCTCATAAATAAACACTAAAAACTAAAAATAAAAAAAGGTTTGATGGGCCAATAGAGTATCTAAAAGATACTGAAAGGAATAGTACAAGTTGGGAAGGGTAGCCACTACTTTGCTTTTCCATTGTGATCACAATAGAAGCAACACCTAACAGTTTTATAGTGTACCGCAAAACACTGCATTAGTCATTAGTTCACGTGGATCCTCCCCCTCTTTTCTTGGAGTAGATAGGAAGAGGGACAGGAGGCTAAAGGAAAGAACACTTGCTCAGGCTATTTTGAATTATTAAATAACAGTTGGAGACATAGACAAACTGAAGTATTACGTTTTGTTAAACTTACCATGTTTAAATTAATCCAGTCAACAGTGGTTTACAAAGTTTTTTTCCTATTGTTCCTGTGACATAATGCTAAACCCTCACCTAACTCTGGCACATCACAATTTACTACTACCTAAAACTGATGAGAAGTCCACAGTTTGGTAGTTCCCACTAGAAAGAATATCAAAATCCAGTGAAACATTTAAAAAATTTAGTCCCCCCAAATCACTGATATATATTGAAAAGTACATTGAGCATTACCAAGAAAATTTTGCCTCTATAAATTTCAGATACTCAGCATTCCTGTTAAAACTCTGTGGCTTATTTTTCCTATCCTAATATTTCTTAATGAAAACAAAGGAAAATACTATCCTCTCACATAGCAAAATGTCATTCCTTGAGTAAGCTTTTGAAAAAAACCATTCTTCCATATATACATTTTATGTAAATTTAACGTATTTTTAAAGATTTATTTATTTTGAGAGAGAGAGAGCACAAGTGTGAGAGGGAGCAGAGAGCAAGGGAGAGAGAGAATCCCAATCCTCACTGACAGGGCGGAGCCTAATGTGGGGTTCAAACTCCCAAACCGGGAGATCATTAGCCTAGTCAAAACCAAGAATCAGACTCTTAATTAATTGAGCCATCTAGGCACCCCATAAATTTAACATATTTTTTAAAGTTTCCTTATGCATTTTGAGAGAAACAGAGTGTTTACAAGCAGGGGAGGGGTAGAGAATAGGGGTGGGCGGTGGGAGGGGAGATGAGGACAGTGGATCTGAAGCTGGCTCTGTGCTGACAGCAGAGCCGTATGTAGGGCTAGAACTCACAAACTGAGATCATGACCCGAGCCAAAGTACAGTGCTTAACTGACTGAGCCACCCAGGCGGCCCAATTTAACATATTTTTAAGGCAATACTTTCTTTGAAAGTAATGCAGTACTTTCAAAGAGTTGATCAGAGCTTTCACATACACCCTCTTTGACCAAACTTGAACATAAAAATGTCATCTTCCGGGGCGCCTGGGTGGCTTAGTCGGTTAAGCGTCCGACTTTCGCTTAGGTCATGATCTCACGGTTCGTGGGCTCGAGCCCTGCCTCGGGCTCTGTGCTGACTGCCAGCTCAGAGCCTGGAGCCTGTTTCAGTCTGTGACTCCCTCTCTCTGACCCTCCCCTGCTCACGCTGTCTCTCTCTCCTAGAAATAATAAATTAAAAAAAAAAAAATTAAAAAAAAAAAGTCATCTTCCTAGGAAATTAATGTTAAAACATTCTAAGGCCAAGGCCAGCCACAAACACAAGTTCAAAATCCATTAGGACCAAATAATGTTAGAAATGAAAAATCAGCGAACAGGAGCGCCTGGGTGGCTCAGTTGGTTAAGTGGCCAACTGGTGATTTTGGTACATGACATGATCTCATGGTTTTCTAAGTTCAAGCCCCACATTGAGCTTTGCGCTGAGTGCAGAGCCTGCTTTGGCTCCTGTCTCCCTCTCTCTGCCCCCACTCCCCACCCCGGAACTCAGTCTTTCAAAAATAAGTGTTTTAAAAAAAAAAAAAAAAGCTAATGTAAAAAGAAGAAAAGAAAAATCAGAGAATAGCATGAAATTCTGAGTATAAATGCAGTACCACACTGAACATCTGCCCTGTGTGGGGCCTTGATCTGAGCAAAGTACCAGTTAGCTGGGCCCGTTACAGGTATCTGAATTTAAAATAGGTTATTCCTCACAGGAAAGAACAAAGAGGCAAAAAAGTAAAAATTCAGAGTAACAAATACTAATACACCAAGCAAAAGCAGTTTGTTTGCAGTAACAATGCAGACAAAAGGTCTGTCAACTGAAGACTTTTGTCAGCAACCCTGGGTAGGGGTGGAAGGGGTGGGGAAATTACTTCAGAAATAGGACCCACGGTATTTATCAAAGAAATAAAGCCTGAGCCACAGTCGTGTGCCCAGCCATTGAGTAATTACTCTTCCTTCTATCATATATCCCCTAGAATCTTTTGAACCAAGATTGCAGTAGCAATCTGTGCACTGGCTGTTCAAAGTACACTTGTCCCATGAAATGGCTTTAGAGAATGTTCCTTAAAAAAGAAGTGAACTCCCTCCCCCAGTAATTTTTGGAGCCCAGTTTGAGAACTGCTGTCTTTTCTGACTTACCGTTTGTTTGGTTTATTATTTTATTTTTTTTAATTTATTTATTTTGGCTAAAGGGTTCAGTGGGAGTTGGATGCATTCTGTCAGTGCCTAGGGGATTATGAAGGGAAGTCCTTTCTTCTGCCTCCACGTGTATTCACACCCTCCTGGTCCTGGCACTTTTTCTACGTTAACAGCCATGGGAATTGTTTCAACATACTTGTAGATTCGTATGGCTTCATATGTGATGTGGTATGTCTTCTTTAATTCATCACAGTTATGTGTAGAGGTTTTATGTGGCACTAAAGAAAAACTGACCCAATTTGAAAGATAAAGATCTTTTTGAATAGATGCTGTCAGAATTATTTAATCTCATTTGTGTCATAATTGGGCCTACGTGTTTTTGTTTTTTAATGCTAGGCACACTTTATCATTAAAAATTTTTTTTATTAAGTAATCTCCATGCTCAATGTGGGGTTCAAACTCACAACCTCAAGTCAGAGACTCTACAGACTGAGGCTGCCAGGCACCCGCAGGCCTAGGTTTTTTATGTTTGTTTGCTTTGTAACAAGGAAGATCTAGATCCAGGAAACTCTTACCTAACTCTCATTCTAATGCTACCACTGTCTGGCTGTGGAGCTTCGAAAGTCATTATAACTCCATTACTTCATTTGGAAAAACAGAGATTTCATTATATATACAAGCAGTACTTTGCTGGAGTTGCTAATCATTTCAGTAATGGTCCAGTGAAGAAGGTGGTCTTAAGATGTTCTCCAGAAGCTTTTACATTCTTAAAAAAACAGCGAATTTATTTACTGTATACTTCAGCCCCTCTAAAGGTGTCATGGGAATGGTCTTTCAAGGACTAGTCTATTTTAATTCCTCTGGCCTTTTGTAAAGGAAGAATAGCTCTTAACTCTTCTAATGAGGTAGACTCCTTTTTGGAGTACATTCCTGTACCTTTAATGTAGCAGAAAGAAACTTAGGAAATGACCTCTTAGTCTGTTTTGATAAGCAATGCCATACATTAAGAGTGACAAGTTAGAAAACAGGCATCTGCCTTTGATTTTAGGCTTCCTGTTGGCACTAAGCCAATTATTAGCGCAAAGAGAAATCTCACCAGTTCCCCTGTTCTGACCCCATATTGCCATTTGATTCCTTATTGATCAAGTTCACCCCTCCATAGTGTAGAGTTAGTATGATTCTTTCAACTTTGGGATTTATCCAAGCACATTTTTTTTTTCTGAGCAAAGTTAAATTTTCTTCCATGGCTCCATTTTGGGATTGTACACGGTGTGTAAAGGTAAGAGTTTTTCCAGCTTTGTTTGAGCTGAAAACAGAAGTTAGAGTCTAAAAGGAATACTGGAATTATTTGAAAACAGAATTTTGTCTTTCAGTTGGAGGAAAGTTGTTCAAGTTTTAATTGATTCATTGTTATATGTCACTTTATTCTTGGAAAGAATAAAGACTTTCTTCTTCACAGCCATCCTTCATGAAGGAGTTGCTAAGGTTCACTTTGTCACCTTCCAGTCACTCCTTCACCATGAACTTCTGGTTCTGCTCTACTCACCCAACTGTAGTCCTTACAACAGGGTCACCAGGGATCTCCTTTGCTAACTGGACAGCGTTCTTCATTTGACCTTGTTATAGGGCCTAAAAGTGACTGTTCCTTTTATGAACATTCTTTCTGTTTATAATAGTAATATATGTAATATATGTTCATTGTGAAAATTTTAGAAAATGACATCTATATCTCTATCCAGAAAATGTTTTTCTCATTAAAATGTTTTCTGTGGAGCCTTGTTCCTTTCCTCCTATTTTCCTGACCAGACCTGTGTCAGTCTGCCTACTAGATATCTGTCTTACAGGCAACACTTTTTAAAACTGAACTTACCCTTTTTCCCTGCTCCAGATCTGCTCAGCCACCTTTTTTCACCATCTCACTAAAAGGTATCCCACTGTTCATCCAGTTGATGAAGCCATAAGATGAAGACCCATCCTTGACACCTGTCCCTCAATCTCTGTTTATAATTAGGTAAACTTGCTGTCTGTTGTTTATTAATCCTCTCACAGCACCTTAGCTAGACTGATTATTCTTCACCTATCTCAGTTTCCCAAAAGTATCATTTACTCTCGAACCTCTTAGGACTTTTGTATCTTCCTTTAGGGCTTAGCTTAGAAAGTCAGGGCTTTTCTGACCTTTCTATACCCTCAAGACTTGACCTTGATGCTGGTGGTTCCCTCTCATCCCTTCATACACCCCTTCCGTGTGTTGTCCCCCCGTCTCCCTGCTTGGATTCTCTCAGCACCTGTACTGTCAACATAAACACACATCACATCCTATTGTAATTGTTTATTGACTTCTCTGTCTCCTTAAGGGCAGTGACTGTGTCTTATTCTTTATTATACCAGTAATATACAACCCAGAGTGTTTAGTTAATTTCTGATGATAAACGGATAGTAGGAAATGGGTGGTGATTAGGGTGAAAAAAATTGGAAGATGTTATGTTAGTTTTATGATCTGGCTGCTTTAAAATTATCATCTTAAGTGATGTGATTGGCCTTCTGTCTACCTGGTCCTATAGTAATGGTTCTGTGCATAAGCCTCCAAAGTGTGAAGTACAGTAGGGCAAAGCAGGAATGAAACTGATAACTTGGCTGGCTGGCCTCCAGCTTGCAATCCAATGATAAACAGGTTAGGCTTTCCTATAGGTAAAAGTAGTGGAGCAGAGGGAAGATGGCTGCCGAAACTAGGGCAGCTGTGCCAGAAATAAAGAGACGAGGGAGCATTTTAGTGACTTGGTGATTGGATATGGGGGTCAGGGAGGAGCAGTCATTTAGTGACTCAGCTTTCTAGCTTGGTTGGCTAGGCACTTGCTGCTTTCATTAACTGTTTTCGATTTTTGAGATTCTTTTTGACATCCAGGTACGTCTACTAGGCAGGCAGTAGGATATGAAGTTGGGAGAGCATGCCGCTGGAGAGCCATCAGTATGTGGTGGATAGAACTGAGCTGTACAGCCTAAGATTAATAATGATCTAGAAGAAGAAGGAACTCTGAGGAACATGGATGTTTAAGGCTGGGGAAGAAGAGAAAAGAGCTGGGAAAAAGTAGCGTTAAAGAAACTGAGGAGTTGGAGTTGTAGAGGAAATTTGGCAATGAAAAGGCCATTGACTTTTTTTGTGCTTTAAATGGAATAACAAGAAAATGGTTCTGTCTTTACTGAGCTGTTAGAATAGATGCTTCATGTGCACTATCTGCAAGGCTTTTTGTTGGGCAGGTCCACCTCACCCCTCTTGGTGGACCAGCACCCCAGCCCAAATTGAGGACCCCACTGATACTCTTACATCGGATCTAACACATGACCTTTAATCCCTTCCAAGTTAAATCTAAAGGTTGAAAACAGATCTCAGAAATTCTGGATCCATTCCCAGAAATTCTGATTCATTGTGCCCAGGGATCTTAATTTTTTACAAGGATATTTCTGACTATCTAAAGAACACTCGTGTAGGTAGGTGCTATAGCCCAGCATTTTATTTAATTGCAAGAGAGCAAGACTTTCTTATGGTGAACTTCAAAGTACAGTTGTGATGAAGAGATTGGCAACCATGGAAACCTGGCTGAAGCTTTCCACAGTGCCTGTGTTTGTGGGGGTGAGGTGAGGGTGGGGAAAGCGCCACCATCTGGTGTAATCTTTTACAGATGTAAAGTTTCTGTCTTACGGGTTTTGGGGGCAGTGCTCTTGGTGCCCAGCATCATATCCTGGTGGCCTACCACTGATTTCAACCCAAATTCAGATTTCCGCAGTTTCTCACTCTAACTTACTACTCATGCCGACACTCTTCTGTTTTCTGCCTCAGGACGTTCAAACCCAGCAAAGGAAGGATGTTGGTTAATATCCTGGGCAACCTTTAAGTAGGGGACAAAAGCCTATGCTTAATCATTGTGCTTCCTCCAGGGGTCCCTACCCTCCAGCAGTCATGCTAATGACATCCAATGGCCTTACTGGTTTTTCTTCTTCCTTGGTTGTACCTTTCCTCACTTCTGTTCCCCGGGATCATCTCCTGTTTTAATCTTGCTAAGACCCTATTAGCAGTGTGTCACTTAATCTGACTTCATAGATTAATAAGTGCAAACAAAAGCCTTCTGTAATTATATTTAGTTTCTTCTTAATGTCCCTATCAATAATAGCACCTAAAATAACGTGTGGGGGAGGAAGGCAAAGAGAACATATTGTGCAATGCAGAATGGCACACACATTGCTGAAGTTTAAATTTATTCACAGACACTGTAATGAGATCATTATGTGAGAATTCATTGGATTTTTCAACAACCTCCATTTCTCTCCCTTCACTTAAGAGAAGGGTTGAAGAGAATATGAAAACCCAGAAAATCGTTGACCGAGTTAGCACTAGATATACCTATTTTTATTCATTTATCATTTAGTCATTTATTTTATTCATATTCATCTTGTTCTTGAAAATTCTGGGTGGGTCTTTTTGTAAGACTAAATTCTATAATGATAGAAAGCTATTAAAAATGTTGTAATGCAGGAAGGGGGCACATCACAGATTTAGGATAGAAATTTCCAAAGACCATCAAGAAACCAAACTGATCTATTTCAGGGATATCTTTGAAAAGGTACTTGTCTTAAATAAGCAAGACTTGTCTTCACTTAGCTAGAAGATACTCACATTCCTGTTTCTTCTTTTAGCTGAGCCTAGACTCAAGGAATTAAGAATTGAAAGGTGAACTTGTTCTGGATGATCACTTTTTATTCTTGACGATTAAAAGTAGTATCTGAAAGCAGTTTTTATAGAGGTGGACACATTGCAGGCACTCACTGGATGTTTTAAGGTAAATGATAAAGGTATATGTTGAATTGCCAAATTATGTGTATTTTAGACTGGTGTCTCCACGAGTCAGAGTAGGGAAACTCCAGGTGCCGAGACGTGTGGGGCTCTTACCACCAACCCGTGACTGCAGATGTTTAGTTTAGTCTATAGGTTTATCTTGTAGGAGACCAGGCATCCCTACAAAACACTTCTTCTCAGTGCACAGGGTTCTGTATTAACAGTGGATATTTTGTTGTAAAATTGATGAGATCATTAGATAATTTAGTATTCCAACCCCTCAGTTAACATTTCAAGTCAGACCCAGAGAGGAAGTGACTTGTCCGAAGTGCACTCACCGTGTTTAGCTAGTTAATGATATAGCAAGGACTAGAACACAGATCTCTGCATGTGATTATCTTTCTAAGATGGCTCCCATCTCCAGCCCTGGTCAGCAAGCAGAACAAAGCATTGTTTTTCTGAAGTAGTTCAAAGTGTAAGTTTTTAGACTTAATAAGGATTATGTGTTCTATGTTTGATTTAAAGTATGTGGAGGGGCGCCTGGGTGGCTTAGTTGGTTAAGCGTCCGACTTCCGCTTAGGTCATGATCTCGCGGTTCGTGGGTTCGAGCCCCGCGTCGGGCTCTGTGCTGACTGCCAGCTCAGAGCCTGGAGCCTGTTTCAGTCTGTGACTCCCTCTCTCTCTGACCCTCCCCTGCTCACGCTGTCTCTCTCTCTCTCTCCTAGAAATAAATAAAACATTTAAAAAATAAATAAATAAAGTATGTGGAGAAAATTTAACAGTTAAGAGCTTATATACAAATAGATTATTATTTAGAAAGTCAGGACTAGTAGCTGGGCAAAGTACATAAGCAAACAAGTGAGAAATTATAAGCATCTATAAATATTCACCGGTAAGGGAGTAGCTTAGAAAGCAATACAACATTTTGATAGACTGTTTTGCAAGCAATGAAAAGCTAACTGTAATGACTTTGAAATCATGTCAATCTGCTGGGGATTCTGGACAGTTTTTTTTATCCTTTCCTTTTATACCATGCCTTGTACTGGGAACTCTTTACCTTTTATACTGTGCCTTGTACTTGGAAGTCCTTAGTAAGTTCTTCACTTTTTAAAAAATACATTTAAAGGACTAATTTCATATATAGAATGTTAACTAATGTCAGCTTTTGAAATTCACTGTTCAGTCTGAAATTCATCAGTTTTTTTTTTTTAATGTTTTATTTATTTCTAGGAGAGAGAGAGAGAGATAGCGTGAGCAGGGGAGGGTCAGAGAGAGAGGGAATCACAGACTGAAACAGGGCCCAGGCTCTGAGCTGGCAGTCAGCACAGAGCCCGATGCGGGGCTCGAACCCACAAACTGTGAGATCATGACCCAAGCGAAAGTCGGACGCTTAGCCGATTAAGCCACCCAGGTGCCCCTGAAATTCATCAGTTTATCTTCTGGCCTATACAGCATGGACAGACAGGGGTGGTTTTGCCCTTATTAGTCTTGATGTATACATTAAAAACTAGCTTAAATATGAGTTGAAATAAGAGTTGGTGTGGCAGAGATGTAATGAACTGACACAATGTTTCTGTTAACTTACTAGAACCATCTGAGTGTATGTTAAAAAACTTTTCTAAAAACAAAATTACAACAATCTTAATCAAATCTGTGTTTCTTTCCCGTAGAGCCCCTGTTATGCACCTAAAGCCATATTGGAAACTTCAGAAGAAAGAGCGACCTCTGGAAATCAGCAGGGAAACTTTGAGAAATCCTATGAGCCACCACGAAGCTATAAATGATGAAAAATGCAAAGCTAGCTACATGAAACCAAGTGTCTTTCCTTCACCCTCTCTTGGTAAAGCGTCATCTCGAAAGCCTTTTGGGATTCTTTCTCCAAATGTTCTGTGCAGCATGAGTGGGAAGAGCCCGATAGAGAGCAGCTTGAATATTAAAACCAAGAAGAATGCACAGTCTGCAACAATCCACCAGGGTGAAGAAGGGGAAGGGCTGCTTGATATCTGGGCTGTTGTAAAACCGGGAAATACCAAGGAAAAAATTGCATTCTTTGCAGCCCACCAGTGTAGCAATAGGATAGGATCTATGAAAATAAAAAGCTCCTGGGATATTGATGGGAGAGCTACTAAAAGAAGGAAAAAATCAGGAGATCTTAAAAAAGCCAAGATACAGTTAGAAAGGATGAGGGAAGTCAACAGCAGGTGCTACCAGCCCGAGCCCTTTGCGTGTGGCATTGAGCACTGTTCTGTGCATTATGTGAGTGACAGTGGGGATGGCATCTATGCCGGGAGGCCTCTGTCAGTCATACAGATGGTTGCCTTCCTTGAGCAAAGAGCCAGTGCCCTGCTAGCTACATGTACGACAAACTGCACCAACTCGCCTGCTGTGGTGAGGTTTCCTGGGCAATCCAGAGGTGTACCCCCAGGCTCTGAGCCCTTTTCTGCCCCAGGAGCTTGTGAAGAATCCACGGAAAGGGGAAATCCTGAGGTTGGTGAACCACAGAGCGAGCCAATCCGTGTCCTCGACATGGTAGCCAGGCTGGAGTCTGAGTGCCTGAAGCGTCAGAGCCAGCGTGAGCCTGGGAGCCTCTCGAGGAATAACAGCTTCCGTCGAAATGTGGGCCGTGTGTTGCTTGCAAATGGCACTCAGGCTAATGAGGGCAAAACAAACAAAGGCACCTTGGAGGCAGCAGACACTCAGGTGAATCCTGTCGGGTCTGTGTCTGTAGACGGTGGGCCCTCAAGAGCTGACCCTTGTTCTCCCAAGGGGGAGGAGTCCTGGGACGGCGCTCCTCGGGGCCGTCCCTCGTTGCCAGCGAGTGTGAGTTTCCTCATGGACAGTGCAGAATTTGAGCCAGATCAGCAAAATGCTATGAAAAACGGCAATAGATATGATGTGGAGATGACAGAAGAACTTGTTGGGTCATCGTTTCCTCCTCGCACCTGCTCTCAAGCCATTGAACTGCCCACAGATGCTGTTGATTGTCTGAGTAGAGAACTCGTGCCGCTCACTAGCCAAACTCCTGATCAGAGAAGAAAGGAATCTTTGTGCATTAGTATCACTGTGTCCAAGGTAGAGCAAGGCCAGCCTTCTAGTTTAAAGCCCTGTGAAGACCCACTTCCGGGGATGTTGTTTTTTTTGCCACCTGGTCAGCACCAGTCAGACTGTTCCCAGTTGAATGAAAGCACAGGGGAGTCTTGCATCGCCGGCCAGCTTCAGGCTGCTGCTGAGGCCGACGGTACCGCTGAGGAGAAAAGTGTTGCCGCTGATTCGCTTGTCCTGCCAGCCTCTCCTGCGGAAAGCACGCTACCGGTGCTTGAGGTGTCCAGTTGGAAGAAGCAAGTGTCTCATGACTTTCTGGAGACCAGGTTTAAAATCCAGCAGCTTTTGGAGCCTCAGCAGTACATGGCTTTTCTGCCCCACCACCTCATGGTGAAAATCTTCAGGTTACTTCCCACCAGGAGCTTAGTGGCTCTCAAGTGTACCTGCTGCTATTTCAAGTTTATCATTGAATACTACAATATCAGGCCAGCAGATTCCCGCTGGGTGCGAGATCCACGGTACAGAGAGGACCCTTGCAAGCAGTGCAAGAAAAAGTACGTGAAAGGTGATGTGTCCCTGTGCCGGTGGCACCCCAAGCCCTACTGCCAGGCTTTGCCCTACGGGCCAGGATACTGGATGTGCTGCCACCGGTCTCAGAAAGCCTTCCCTGGCTGTAAGCTGGGGCTTCATGACAACCACTGGGTCCCTGCGTGTCACAGCTTTAATCGGGCAATCCATAAGAAAGCAAAGGGGACGGACACTGAAGAGGAATACTGAAGCCTTCGTGAGAGGCGACAGAAGGACTGGTTTTCTAGAATTGCAGACCCCCACCTCGAGCTATGGAGACACCATGCAAGTGAGTGTTGCCTCTCAGAGATGTCCCTCTAGGCGAATCTGTACGTATTCTATCAGGACTGGCATTGCTCAGGCAATTTTTAAACTCTTGCTTTACGCACTGTACAAGGAAATCGGTCTCATTGTTTATAGTGGCACCTCCCATTTGGTTCAGGGTGGTACCCCACAGTTTGATTCACTTAGCTGTGAATAACTCTGCCTGTTCTCCCAAACAAATCCATCCTCAGAGGACGAAGACTTGCCACTGTCAAGGACCCTCAGAAGAGTTCATTGCAGACTATGCAGGCGATCCCCAAAAAGGGGTTCCAGAAATGTTTTCAAGCACTGGCACCATATTTGAAATAAGTGAGTAGTGTCCTATGGAAAATAGCAGCACTCTCGGACGAAAGTATGCTTTCAAAGGAAAAGTCAGGCACCTTACCTTAGCCCTTGTATGCTTGATCTGTGAGATTGAGGTTTGTGATTGGAGATGGATTTCATGCCCTGTGGTGTTTACAGTGTATATAATGGTTGTGTTTTCATAGGGCTGAGAAAGTGCACATTAAACCCGAGCGCCTTTACCTTAGATGAGTGCTTTTGACCCCTCTGTAAATAACACTGTTAAATCCAGTTGTATAGCGCAGACAGCTGACTGAACAGAAGCCCCACAATGCAGCTAGGATAGTGTTGCGGCTACAGTTTTATGGGGTTTTTGTATGTGTGTGTGTGTGTGTGTTTTGTCTTGTCTTAAATTTGTACATCCTGTATAAAATATGAATGTTTCCCAAATAAACTATGAATGTTTCCTGTATAATATATGAATGTTTCTGAGAAGAAACTCTAAATAGTTAAGAGGTTAACCTGTTGAAGATACCAAATAATGGTTTAACTGGACAACCTTAAAATTAGCATAGAGAAAAATCCTTTGTTATATTTTAGTGATCCATCAAGAATGAGAGAATAATATTATATAGTCAGATTATAACATTCTTGTCTACTTTACTCTTTCTGTCTGGTTATGAATTTTTTTTTAACTTCAATAAAAACATGCATCTTAAATGGGACCTGAGTTCTGCGGATTTTTTTTTCCTCCCTTTTTGAGGTAATACTGGAGAATTATGTTGTGAGTTGAATCATTAAGAGATTAAACTTTTTTTAGTTGTTAGGGGGAAGGGGGAGAGAAAATTCTTTCTGCCACAGAAAGAGACCACCTTCACTTAACATTATGAACCAACATTTTTGTAACACTTTAACACTTATTTTGAGTTTGTTGTCTGCCCAACACCCACTGTGTCTCCCGTTGGAGGAGGTATTATCTAGAATGTTCTCACAGCTTGTCTAGGCATAACTAATTATTAAGAAGTCAATGAGGATACATTCAGGTCTATGGTCATGTAATGCTGGGTGCATCCGGAAGGTATCGCGTCCCAGAAAGCTTCAGATCCCAGAAAGAGGACCTGAAGACTAGGCTTGAAATCAGGCACCCACCAAAACCCCGTATAATCGCTGTCACCTCCAGAAAGAGACTGATGGGGAAGTGGTTGAGTAAAGGCCTTGATGGCTCTGAAGGAGAGAGATGTAAAGATTGAGTAGGTGTTGGCTCGGACAGCGAAGCAGAGTGGGACAGGACTGGGTCCAGGGTTACCCATGGCTGAGGGGTGGGTGGCCACGGAGTGGCTTGCACACTGGAATCTGCCATGGCTTGTTCTGCCCTCATCAGTAGACAAGCTGCTCCTCTCCGAAGAGGCAGTACTGAAACTGGAGGGTGTCTCTTGATGCTGAACAAGTCTCCCTGTCAGGAGATGACAATACCTCGGACGCACTAAGTCAGACCCCGAGACTCACGGATGTGCCTGTGATACAGGACAAGGAGAGGCCGGGAGAGCTTACCTTTCCTTGATGGGCTCGGTGCCCTTCCCCTGGTCTTGCCCACGTGGAGGTATGTTGGAAATGCTTTTCAGTCCGAGCACCCTGGGCTGAGGTCTCCAGTGCTTGTCCTCCTCCCCTCGCTGTCTCTGCACACCTTCCAGATTGCGTTGTCATGGCTTGTGATTTAGGATCGCAGCAGTTGGGCACACACGGGATTTCGAGGACAGCTGGGTGTGTGAATAGTGCCCAGGAAACATAGCTTTCATTGCTATTGGCTGTTGGTTCTCCATTTGCCCAGGGTGGATGCGCAGGATAAACAATTTTTTTGGTTGGTTTTCCCAAGTCAGCCATTCAGGATCTGGTTTTCACGCGGGACGCAAAGCTGTGCCTCAGGCTGACCGAGAGCAGAGGACAAGGTAAGAATGCCCCAAGCCCATCTTGGCATGTGATTCTTAGGACCTCAGAGATTATTGACGACCCCTTTTGAACTCTGTGTCAGGGCTGAGTTCCCAGTGCTGTGTGAATGATGGGGGATTTTAGCAGGTGGCATCAGAGGGCACTCCGTCCCTGGTCTTGATTTAGAGGAGTGTAGCGCTCCTCTTAGGAGAAGACCACTGTGCTTCAGAGCCCCCTAGTGCCAAGCAGGTGGAAACAGCCCAGTTGAAATTTCTTGCTACAGTACAGCACTCGCTGCCTTCCCACACTGCTCTAGAATCTTAGGCTCCTAAGAAAGGAAACAACCATGTGGGCACCAGGACCGCAGCTTCCTCCACTGCCATGGGCACCCAGATAGAGAAGACCTTCACCTTTCTGCTTTTGCTCAGAGGCTCTGATGTGCCTGGCTTAGTTTTCCTCACCCACCATTAGGAAAGTCTGAGAAATCTGGGAGTCAAGAGTCCCTCCCCGCATCCCTGGGGCAGTTCAGCTCTGTGTCCTGCCCGGTGGAGACACCAGATAGCCCAAGGCAGGGGATGAATTGGAAATGGGAAAGGGGCTAAGATAAAAAAAAAAAAAATTGTATCCAGGCCTTATGGGATAAAATGGCCATGGGAAGGGATCCTTCAGAAGTGACCACATACCCTCCCTGCCTAAGCACACTGAGAGCTCTGGGCTCTGGAGGCGCTTCCTCTGGGCAGCCCCACCCCGTCCCGCCCACCTTGTTGGGCTGGGTGCCTTTCGGCAAGCACGCTGCGAACCTCTGCCACCCGTCCCGTTTTATGCATTGGTCTTGCTCCCCCACTCCTTTGGGCTCACAGAGGGTAGCTTGGTCATGCCCTCCCCTCAGTGACTCACACGCAGTACCTGCTCCATAAAATGTTAATAATCCTCTCTAGGGACTATCCTGATGTGAGATGCGCCGGCAGGTTCTGATGGCTCTAGGCTACACTTATTTTCCACCAAGTATGAGAAACCTGAAGTGGGGAGGGTAAAGGGATCTAGGAGATTCAGAGCGGGTCCCATGGGGGCATTCTTGGTTAGAGATGCTCCTACAGCAGCCCTAGATTTGTGGGTGACTGTCAGTTGTGCATCTGGTATGATCTGGGCTCTGTCACTACAGGTGGCTCCTGACAGCAGGCGGCTCTGGGCCTTGTGGCTGTGGAAGGCTGGGCGCTGACAGTTCTGCCTGACCAAGGAGCTCCCTTCCTGGGTCTGTCCAGTTATCCCTTCTGACTTGGGCTTGTCAGGGCCTCCCTGCCAACCTCTATGGACAGGCCTTGGAGACTTTTTACTATGTGGCTATTTCCAGGCATTTTCAGTAGCTTTCACAGCCATCATTTCTTCACTCAGCAGACTGGCTGTTTGTCCTCTCCTTTCTCCACACCTGCCTCAAAACCAGAATGAAGCCAGTCTGCACCAGACTCCTTGTTGTATAATAGTAACAAGAGCCAATGTTCTGTAGTTCTTCTGGTCAGGAACCATGCTGCAATGCAATGTGTTTGCTGCTGTGCACAGCGCCTAGCACGGGGGGAAGCTGATCATTTCTAGCCCTCCTTTCCCTCTGTGTTCAAACAAGCTAGTGTTGCAGTCTTTTTAAGTTGGTAAAAGTACCTTTGTGGGAAATATGCAACCCTTTCTATTGACATGTATGCCATTCCTAAGTTTGTGGCCATAGCTGGTATTTGCCCAACCTCACGCAAGAGCAAACATTGTAGTCATGCTCCCGTGGGTGGCTTCCAGTATATTGATGCCTAAGCAAAACTACAGGCAACACCCCTATTCTA
Source organism: Proteles cristata cristata (assembly GCA_017311185.1). Classification (NCBI taxonomy): domain Eukaryota; kingdom Metazoa; phylum Chordata; class Mammalia; order Carnivora; family Hyaenidae; genus Proteles; species Proteles cristata. The sequence continues at coordinate 1,905,192 of JAESUZ010004426.1, read as the reverse complement.
GGTCCTTGTTTGACTGTGGTATTATTTTAGAGGCGTAGAGCCACTAGTGTTGGTAGCTGGGAAGGGAGTCAGGAACAGAGGGGTGACAGTCTCTTACACTACAACAACCCTTGTGAGAGGTGATATTCCTCTAAAAACCAAAATGAAGCCTACTCCCCTCAAAGCCCCCCCCCACCCCCCAGTCTACTCTCTAGCAGAGAAAAGGCCTCAGGACAAATCAGTTCAGGTACCCTTTGTCTCAAATTGTCTTTGGATTAAGGTGAGCTATAAAAACAATGTTAAAAGTTAGAAGGCTCTATTAAATGTTTGGCTTTTCTCTTTGGAATGATGAAACACAGCAGGGATTACGCTCTAAAGTTAGCATTTAGGGGGGAAATGGCATACAGCTGGAATTACTCTCAGAAATGCTTTGTGTCCGTCACCCAGTAGACAGTGATGTGTACCATGTACGGTGCTGAGAAATGTGTAAGATACAAAAGAGGAGGTGCTCTTGCTGAGGGACTAGCTGTGCAGCAGAAACAGACGAGGAATGGCACATCCCGTCTCCCAGTTAATCAGAGCAGTAATACCTGTGCTATTTAAATTACTTCCTTTCTGTCCCCTACCCCCCATCGAACAGCTGATTCACAAACTGGTATTTTCAGGTCTCGAGCAGTATGAGAAATATGGTGCAGTTCTTCAAAAACTAAATTCAGGAGCGCCTGGCTGGCTCAGTTGAGGGTCTGACTTCCGCTCAGGTCATGATCTCGTGGTCCGTGAGTTCAAGCCCATGTCAGCCTCTGTGCTGACAGCTTAGAGCCTGGAGCCTGTTTTGGATTCTGTGTCTCCCTCTCTACCCCGCCCCCCATGCTCGCTCCCTCTCTCTCAAAAATAAAAAACATTTTAAAAAAACCCAAATTCAACCTAAGTTGCTAATTGGTAAAATATAGAGCAAGGTTGTCTTTGTGTCAGGCCCCTGTCCCCACCTGAGAGGTTAGATGTTCTATTTGCACAACTGGTGTTTGCAGGCCACGGCGAGTAGGGGTGGAGCTAGGCCTGAGCCACGGCCTTCCATATTCTGGGACTCAGCCATCTGCCTTCACTGCCCTCTTGCTCTTGAAGCCTCCTCTGCATGCGCAGTTGAGCAGGATCATCCTGCAGGGTTTGGGGCCTGCCATCAACACTTCTTCCACCGCAGCCCTGCCGGACTCTCCCGGGTAGAGGTGGTGCCGCGGCTGCCCCAGCACCCAGCTGGGACCTTTCCTGTTTCCGCTTTCTTCTCCGCAGCCAGGAGTCCAGGCCTAAGGCCCCTCAGTTTATTCCGGTCTGTACTCACAGAGGTTCTTCCTTGCACAGGGTCGGTCTCAATAGGAAACTGAGGACACATCCACAGTGAGCGAATTCGAGGAGTATTTATTATAACAGTGTGGGTGTGGGGCAAGGCTTCCCCAGTAGTTTTGTGGCTCAGGGCAAGAATGCAAATCGGACCCTTCTCCAGCCCCTCCCTTCTCTGCACACCCATCTTATTTTTTTTCATATTGATTCCATGTTGAAATAATTGAGATATCTTGAATATAAAAATTTTACCTATTTTTACCATTTTAATGAGACTAACAAAATTTAAAGTTACATGTACAGGTTACATTTCTACTTGACAATTCTGATTCAGTGGTGCTCAAGATCCTGCATTTTTAAAATACGGACATACAGACTTATTATCCCATTAAAAATTGTAATTATTGGAGTATAGTTGATAGTGTTATAGGAGTTTCAGGTGTACAAAATAGTGATTCAGCAATTCTGTACATTGCTCAGTGCTCATCACAGGTGAGTGTAGTTACCACCTGCCACACACAGTGTTGTTACAATATTATTGCTATATTCGTTTGCTGTACTTTTCCATCTCGGTGACTTGTTTTTTAAACTAAGTTCTAAGCCCAATGTGGGGCTTGAACTCATGACCCCAAGGTCAAGAGTTGCATGCTTTCCTGAGCCAGTCAGGCATGCCCTATGACTTATTTTATAACTGAAAGTTTGTACCTCTTAATCACCTTCACGTGTCCTGCCCATCCCCCTATCCTCTTCCCCTCTGTCAACTACCAGCTCTCTCTACTTAGGAGTCTGTTCAGTTTAGATTCCACATATAAGTGAAATCAGTATTTGTTTTTCTCTGAATTATTCCATGTAACATAATACCCTCTAGGTCTATGTTGTCACACAAGGCAAGATCTTGTTCTTTTTTGTGGTTGAGTAATATTCCATTGTGCGTGTGCGTGTACATTCATCTTTATCCATTCATCTATCCAGGGAACTTAGATTGCGTCCATATCTTGGCTATTACCAATAATGCTGCCAGAAACAGGGGTGCGTATCTTTTCGAATCAGTGTTTCTGTTTTCCAGTAGTGGAAATACTGGGTTATAGGGTATTTCTATTTTTTGAGGAACCTCTATTTTCCACGGTGGTTCTACCAATTTACATTCCCACCAGCAGTGCTGGAGGGTTCCCTTTTTGTCACATCCTCACCAGCACTAATTTCTTGTCTTTTTGATTTTAGCCATTATGACTGGTGTGAGGTGGTATCTCCTTGTAGTTTTGATTAGCATTTCCCTGATGATTAGTGACGTTGAGCATGTTTTCATGTGTCTCTTGGCTATCTGTTTTCTTCAGAAAAATGTATATTCAAGTCAGGACGTAGACTGGGTTGGTGTTTTTTTGTTTGGTTGGTCTTTTTCTTTTTGGTGTGAACTGTATAAAGTCTTTTTATATTTTGGATATTAAACCCTTACTGGATACTTCATTTGCAAATATCCTCTCCAATTCAGTAGCTTCCCTGTGTATGTTTGTTAATGGTTCCTTTTGCTATGGAAAAGCTTTGTTTTGGTGTAGTCTCAATAGTTCATATTCGCCTGAGCACACATATCCATAAATATGTTGCTGAGGCTAAAGTCCCAAGAGATTACCGCGTATGTTTTCTTTTAGGAGTTTTATGCTTTCAAGTCTTACACATGTAGGTCTTTAATCCATTTTCAGGTTTTTTGGATATATGTATAAAAAAGTCCAGTTTTCCCACCACAATTTAAGAGACTGTCTTTTCTCCATCATGTATTATTGCGTCCTTTACAGTATGTAGCTTAACTGACCAGGTAAGTATGGGTCTTTTTCTGGGCTCTCTACTTTGGTTCCATTGATCTATGGGTCTGTTTTTGTGCCAGTACCATACTGTTTTGATTACTACAGCTTTGTAGTGTATCTTGTAACCCAGGTTTGTGACACCTCCAGCTTTGTTCTTTCTCAAGACTACTTTCGCTATTCAAGGTCTTTTGTCGTTACATACAAATTTTAGGATTATTTGTTGTATTTCTTTTTTCGGGGCATTGTCTCACCAGATCCTTGGAATGGGATGCTGGTGGTGGTGGTTTTCTCTCATTGAGCATCTCACAACTGAAGGTTAGATGACTTGCCTAAAGCTCCGATTCAAATTCCTGGTACATTTTGTTGATGTAACTTTTAATGACCACCCAACTACTAAGGACAAAGTGCTTAGTGCTTCCCATCTGCTTCGCCCCAATTCTCGACTCAGTCACGATGTAACTCTGGGGCTGGGCATCTCTGAGCAGTATACACTAGATAGGAGAAGGGTGTTTGTAAGTGTGAGAACCTTGTAAGGGTCAGGGGGTGAAAAGGGCACTAGCACTGAGGCACACGCCCTATTTGGGAACTCTTCTGTCTCCTTGCCCACTTTCCTCCTGCTACCGGGCAGCTTTCTGCAGGTAAAGCAATAGGATGATCCATGCAGCAGTTGCCCAGGAATCACTCTTCTCCAGGATCTAACCTGAAAGGGTGTAGGGGGAAGGGGGAAGAGTGATTCTGCAAAACTATCTGGGTTTCCTCTCAACAGCGCCTCTAACCTCTGACATTTCTTTCTCTCTTGTCCTGAAGAAAATTCTGGGCAGGTTCCATAAGGGTGACCTGCAGGCCCCCGTCCGTTCCTCCCCATGGAGCCACCATGCTACACCAAGTCACTGTGGGCATGCGCATTACATATGCATCTTTACAGAAAGTATGTAACTGGTAAGCAACTAGTTTTTCCCAGCGTACTAAAGATGGACCATTGTTAATACCACCATAAGCTCTAAGTTTTAACATTACTAGACCTTTCTCATTATGTAGCAAAAAATTCTAAAAAGATTACCCTGCAATTTGTATGAAATATTTCAGAGTTAAAGGTCATTCTTGCTACCCTTGATGTATCAATAGAAATGAGTAACCAGAGCATGAAAAAGACATACATACTAGCAGAGTACTGTTAAAAGATTTATTGCAATAATACAATAAAAGTTTAGAAAACATTTATTATGACTCAAACTGGTTTGGAAGTCGCAGAGAAATGGGAAATTCCTGCAACATGACACCACAAGGAAATTCTCAGACACTGTAGTTCTTTTAAAAACAGCATGCCTCTGAATGCTCCTTACCAAACTGTTGAAACACGAATCCTTAAATGAATTCTGTCCGACACCCAGTGTTGACATACTGTTTTCCCCCCTAACTTACAGATGTGCAAAACTTAGTTATATTCCATTACAAAAAAAAGTAACAGACCATTTTAAGCAGCCTATTTGGTGCCTGTAGGTGTTTATTAGCACTACCTTGTTTTGACAAATCACTTTATATGGAAAACATGACCAAGTTCTATGGCTTTTGTCTAAAAAAAATACCAGCTTCAATTTTTAAAAAGCTGTTTACGTATGGTTCTGGCACCTACATGAAAGATTTTAATGAGCAGCAAAGAGAGTAGAAAAAAACAGTGGTTGAAATGTATATTTAAGAATATTTACAAGGTGGATCCAGTGCAAAATAATGGAAACCAAAATATCTCAGCAGTGTAAGCCAGTATGTTGGTGTTCAAAACCACTACAGGGTTTGATCATTTAACCCTAAATAAAGTGCCTCTAGTTGATATAAACAACAACAAAATATACCCTATCCATCCCTAATTTCCCATATCCTTTTAAGTTCTATTGAATTACTCTAAATGTGAGTTGTGACCTCTGGATTGTATTCTTTAGCTCAATCTCACATTCATGGTTTTGTAAGAGGCTTGAGAAAAACCATGACTGTGCATCTTTTAGCTGCAGTCCGTTTCTATCCCCAAGCCCCAAAAACATCTTCCAGCACTGGAGACTAAGCTCTTCTTTTTGAGGGTTTGAAGTGCCTAGACAACCCTCATTTCAGGGGATTTAAGTTCATTTGGTATTTGTTCAAGTCTACCATATCCAGCCTCCATGAATGTCAGACGTGAGTGGTACAAATGCCGGCTCAGGGGTCATGAAGCTGAGCCCGTCAGACAGACGCCTGCTAGTGAGAACCCATGCGGAGAAAAGCCCGTTTCCTCCCTAAGTGGAAAACTAAGAGAGTCCGGGAACCTGGGACTCCTGGATTAACACCCTTCTTCTGCAACTCTACCAAACGCTAAATTTACGAGTAGCAAAAGCTATATAGCACCTCGGGTTTGGAGGCAAAGTATCAGCTATGATAATTACAAGAAGGAAAGAAGCTAGGGTGGGACCAATCTCTGAATGATTTATCTGAGGTACTGTCATGCTAATCACACTAACAAGATATGGTAATAATGCCTGTTAGGAATTTTTCATAGGATTTCTTTTTGTAGTCATTACATAGGATTTTTTTTTTTTGCAATTAAAAATAAAAAACTACTTACATATTTGTACATAATGCCTCTACAGTTTTCTTATAAGATTGTCACTACAAGAATGACAAGACAGACACATTAGCTGAAAACGCTCTCTTGGTGAGGGAAAATTCTGTCAGAGCTTCCCCAGGATAGAAAATGGGATCAGCTGTAATCTGCTCTGCATTTCTGAGCGAAGACAGTGTCCCGAGAGCAACAAAGACCTCTAAGAAAACAAGCAGGATGGTTTTCTCTTGGAAAACCTGCCACCTACTGAATCCCTTAGAAAGAAATTGGGACACCAGGAGAATGACCAGGGGCCATTAAGTGGCTTTTAACCTGTGCCCAGGCAGGCATTTCGCTTACCTTAATGACTTATTTTTCTCTCATAAAAAAAGTTCAGTTTCAAAATGCACATAGTGTAGATGGTAGGAATTCAATAATCTAAGTGAGAATGAACATAATTCCCTAGAGAATGTAAGAAAATAGTTTTTAAATCTCCAGGCCGTCATCGCAGCTGGGATTTCTTGCGTTCATGGATGTGGGTCCAAAAATAAAAAGACCTTCATTTCTTTGGTGTGTGGGAGAAAGAAAAACAGGAATGTCTGACAAGCTACGACAGCAGCAGCATGAGTGAAATAATTTTCAAACTCCTCCCTCCCCCAGGAAAAAACCACGCCCCCCCCTTCCAAACAAACCAAAATTCTTGACCTAAAAACTAAGCATGACCAAATTCTAAAAAAATCAAGTATTTCAAATTGCCTGCTGGTTCTCTGGACAAAAAATCATGACATAAGAACAAACGCACATGAAACAGTTTTTATCTTGCAAGTCCTGATCACCGAGAATCACTCCCTTGTGATTCCACCTCTAAAATGTGAAGTGCTCAGGAACAGTCTCTGCATCGCAAGGACCAACATGTCACCCTGCATCTGTGGGTCCTGGGGCCTGTGACTGAAGGGAGGCCAAATCAGTGTTCTGCTTCAGCAGAACAGAGCGCACACACTGGCCCTTCTCCCACCAACACTGGTCAGGGCAGAAGGACCTCTGACCCTGCTGTTCTACTGTAAGCATGCGGGTCACCCCCACTGGCCATCTGAGAAACAGAAATGCTTGTCTCCCTGCTTTAAAACAAAACAAAACCAAAACACAATGGTTTAACCTCTTTCTGTTCCAGGCACTATTTTAACTGAATACATAAAGTTTACTAGAACACAGTGGAAGAACAACTTTCTGGATGCAAACCTGGCATGTTTTGGTCCGGGCACATTAGCGGTGTCCAGTGTAAGCCTTAAACCAGGATGTCACCGAGGCTGCGGCAGAGGAGATCATCCCCCCGGCACTGCTGCTTGCGATGGGCGGGGACACCTGGCTGCTCTGGCTCTGGGAGCCTTCCACAGGCTGGGAAGGGATATCACAAAACCGGGGGCTCGGCAAGTTCTCCCAGTCCGTGCCCAGGTCAGTTTCCTCGTCACTGACGTGCTCGTCGCCACTCTCATCTGATTCCCCAGCAACGCCGGGGTCCACAAACTCCATGGACTCCTCGAGGTCTGCTCGCACTTCAAAGGGTCCCGACCTGTGCACACACAGTGAAAGAGTCTTTAAGACAACCAGCGTTGCTGGGCTCCTGGGTGGCTCAGTTGGTTAAGCATCCAACTCTGGATTTTGGCGCAGGTCACGATCTCACGGTTTGTGGGATCAAGCCCCAAGTCAGGCTCTGCATGGAGCATGGAGCCTAGTTGGGATTCTCTCTCCCTCTCTGCCCCTCCCCCACTGGCACGGTCTCAAAAAGTTAAAAAAGATAACCAGCATTGTGATAACACGTGACATAAGGCCTGACCGGACAGGAGGTCCAGAACCACCACTCCACCTGTTTCCTAAGTCCGCACTGTGCTCGCTGTTGGTCTACAATTGGGTTTTTCTTTACCTATATAGCTGCCATCCAAGTAATGAATAAAACGGTGATACCACACTTTTCCTCAATTCCACCTGCTTGACTTGTACAGGTTCCAGATGGGAAATACCCATCCACTGAGATTGACCATGCTGGTCCCAAGCAGGAGCCCCCGTTTTGTACTACCGCATTACCTATGCATTTCAATGAGACAATTCTGACAAAAACGGTCACCTGATATATAGTCTGGTGTATTAGTGGAACAAGAAACAAATGTAAAGGAAAAAGCCATACAGATGTCCTATGTCTTACGGAAGCCACCAATTCCTATGTTCCTATGACTCAAAAGAACTAGAGGGTATGGCTGTATGCACGTTAGCGACGCTTCCTTGGATGGTGTCAACGGCAGGCTCCTGCACGCATTTTAAGACATCACCTAGTTTTCTAGGGACACATTTATAACAGAATGAGATCTAACTATTTAGGTTATATTCATCTGGAATAGTGCCTGTTTCTGCACTATATTTTAGGAGAAAACTATTCCCCGAAGGTCCCCAATGACGTCGCCATCTCCAAATCTAATCACCGTTCTCAGGCTTCGGCTCTGACAGCTCCTCAGTACCGCGCTGGAACCGTGTCAGCCCACCCCGCCCAGGCCTGCCGCCGCCTTTCCCTTGCCCCTTTCAAGTGCCACTCAGCTCCTGCCTCAGGAGAGCCATTTCCTTCTATCGGGTGGGCACTGTCACCCCACCCTCCTCTCTTCCTTGCGGCCAGCCCGGGACTGGGGCCAAGTCCCTCCAGCAGCCTCTCTCCAGTGCTGCCCCCAAGATAAGAACACACACCTCAGTTCAGTTACCATGTCACTGATATTTACGTTGGGGAAAATGACAAGGGTTAGAATAATAGCAGAAATGAGAAATAACCTAGAACACAGCCTGCCATTTCAGTCTATGATCCAAAATTCTTCACAGCCTTTATAAAAGCCCAGTGCAGGCCTCCAGTGCACCGCACCACACCTGCACCTTCCAGATCACTTCTTCCAGGGTTAAGTAGCCTTCGTTTCTCCAAGACAACCCTGCTTCCCAGCTGAAACACAGCAAGGGTAACAGCTAACATTTCTGATCCAGGCACTGTTTTCAGAGCTTTACAAATACTAAATTGAAAGTTGCACCACAGGGCTTCCCTTTGGTCTCTGGGAGCATTTTACATTTCAAAAAGCCTCTCAGACCAGGGGCTCCCAAGTTTACCAAGTCCTTATTTTGCAAAGGGTGAAGGCAGCAGGAACTGGAAGACTCTGCGTACAACCCTCCTACCTCCCCCTGCAGCTTGATTTTCAAATCAACCACCACTGAAACCAGCATCTTAGCGGAGTGTCCCTTTCCTGTTTCCATAAAAGATTCTCCTTACTTTTCATTTCTTTCTTTTTTTTTTTTTTTGATACCTCTTCCTCCTAGCCTCACAGCCTGCCAGAACTCTCCATCCGAGGGCTATGAGACCCAGGTGACCAGTCTCAAAACAAGCCAGGTGGGCCTCCCCTTCACGCTCCTGCCTGAAATCCCCAAATAAGCCCCCTTTCAGTGCGCACCACGACCCTCCAGCTCAGTCCTCACTGCACTACTGCCTCCTCCCAGCCAGCATCTGCTTCCAGACAGCGCCACCCACCTCAGCTTGTCCCAGAGCAGCCTCCCGCTCTCCTTATGGCGGCTTCCTACTAAAACTATTCACAACTTAAGTATCTTAGCTGGGTTACCCCCTTTCCTAAACACAGGGCTCTCATTCTGTCCTGATGAGCTGTGGTCAGGGGACCTCCGCACCAAGCGCCAGGTCAAGCCTTCCTTTCTGCTAACTCAGAGGCATAGCCTGCTTTCTGTTCCTCTTTGATGCCACCTTATCTACCTGGTGGGAGACTGCCACAGTCTCCAGACCCCATCCTGAAAGGTTCTCCCAGGGGACAGACAGGAGTGATACAAGGTGGGGCTGGGGATGATACTTCTTCCAGGCAGAGCTCCCCTGGAAACCACCTGGGTAGTTCTCCACTTGGAATCTCACAGGGCAGAGTCTACTTGGCATGGACAGGTGCTCAGTTAAGTACTTCAACTGAAAAATAAAGCAGTGGATAATTCCCGAAGCAGCCAGCTGGAACAATTTTTGTTGCCCAGCAAACACTGAGCCACACACACCACACAAAATTAACTAGCAAAAGAACCAAGTCTCTTATGCTTAATGTATTTATAGAATAAAGATTACTAATGATGCTGCAGGGAATTATTCTTACCAATTAAGGCAACAAAATGATCTTTTTGTTTTTTTTTAAAGTCTCTTCTACAAAATCTCTTATTTCAAAAATAGTTCCTGACAGAACATACAACTTCAAGAATGAACTCTATGCATTTTGGACGATAATGATGTGTTGATGTAAGCACCATCATAGTAAAGACTGAATGAGATAAAAAAAAAAAAAAATCAACAGATATGAGGTAACTGCATGGTCTGTCTCCCCACAGACTGCTTCCCAGCTGCAAGGAAAGAAAAATACAGGAATTTGCAGTGGAGAAGGTAACCAGCATCCTGGCTGGGTAATCAAATTTACATCACCAATGAGGGACAGATGGCCACTGTGGCCACCAGTGTGTCCAGGAAACAGTCCTGCCCAGGCAGTGTTCCAGAGCCACAGAATGCACAGAATTCCTAGAGTCTCAATACAGGGAAACATCAAATTCAGAATGAAAGTTCTATTAAAACAAAGAGGAAAATGTTAATGTCGTAAAAGACAAAGTAGGCTATGAGAATGTTCCAAATTTAAAGGAGGTTAAAGAAACATAGCAACTAAGTCCAACACCAGACTCTAGACTGGATCCTGTACCGGAGGGGACAATACAGTAAAGGACATTAATCTGGTCCACGAACAAAATGGGCAGATGGGTGGTGATTCAAAGTATTGTATCAATGTGAAAGCTGCTAATGTTGGTGATTATACTATGGTTAAGCAAGAAAATATTTTCAGGAGATATATACAGAAGTATTTAGGAGTCAAGAGCCATAACTTATTCTCTCATAAGGTTCAGGAAAAAGAAAAGTGTGTGTATGTGTATTTTTGGAGAGACACTGCACAAATGATAAAGCAAACACGGTAGAACAGTAACAAAGGTCATCCTGGGTAAATGGCTTTGTGTCTTTGTACAAAATTTTTTTTACAATTTTGAATATATCTGCAAGTTTGTATTTAAAAAAAAAAAAAAAGTTTGTGCTGGATTCTGGATGGGATCCTCATTTCAGCCGTTCTCAACGGAAACAGGAAATCCCACCCAAGTTCCAGTAACAATCTCTCCAAAGCCTTGATTGTGACTAAGGCAGGTCCGTGAAAGGGGACTTCTGAAGCTCTAGTTCCTGACCTCCCGGCTCAAAGACCATAAGCTCGCATGTAATGAGCCTGGCTGTGTATACGGACTTGCATCAGACAGAGCTCCCCGGCGCAAACTGGAGCGCTGACTCAGGGTGAGTCCGCAGAAGACTTCAGGCCCTCCAAGGAAAGCTGCCCAAGTAGAAGAGTGCCTGTCTTCCTGACCCACCACCAATGCTGGCTATCATCAGTCCTTTCCACTTTTCCAAAGCGATGGTGAAAACTGGAAAGCTGTTTTGAATTACACTTCTTTATTCTTGGTTGAGGCTGAAGATTTTTTTCATTTAAATATGGACTACTTGCATTTTTTGTGTGTGAACTGCCTATATTAATCCACTGTCTACTTTTCTATTAGGTATGCCTTTCTTTTATAGATTTGAATTTTTTTGTAAAGATTTAAGTAGATTTGAATCCATTGTCTGCTATACAGATTACAAAGGATATCTGTTGCTTGTCTTTTAACTTTATGTATGGTATCTGGTATCCTACCAGAGGCATTCAGAGATGTGACATAGTAAAATACGTACTCCTTTCCTTCCTTCATGGTTTTTGGACTTTGTGGCTTGTGTGGGAATTCCCTCCCCGCCCTATGATTATAAAACAGTCTTCTCTCCTAGGTATTTTCTAAGTTTTTGTTTCCTGGTTGTTTTGTTTGTTTTGTTTTAAGTAAAATAAGGTCTTTGTATCATCTCGGATTTTTATATATAGAATGTGGTATGAATCCGGGTTTTTCCCAGTATGAATAGCCAACTAGCTCACCATTATTGAGCTATTATTTGACTCAACATGCCACCCCTACAACCTATTCCCTGCATATACAGGGTCTGCTTCTGAATTCTATTCTCTTTGTCTCATTGTTCCACCTACTTTCATGCTAACAGCACCTTGTTTTAATTGCCTTTATACTCTGTGTTAAAGGGGGCCAAGCCCATCTTTTACTATTCTTTTCCAAAATATCCTTGCAGACTGTGCTTCTAGTTGAACTTCAGAATTAGCCTGTCAAAGTTCCAATACATATCTGTTGAAATTCTGATCAGGTTTCCTTTTGGGGAGAAGTAGTGTTTTTTATAATACTCCACCTTCCTATTTCTAGAAAATCCTAAGGGTCTTCACTGTCTCAGCATTCTTTCATTCAGTCCCACACCTCAAACAGTGCCTGGCTGACATTCAAGAAATGTGCATTGCATAATTTAAAGTTTTCATATTCTCTTCATATAGATTTGCATGTATTTTGTAAAAGTTATTCCTATCCGTAGTTTTTGTTGCTTCAATAAGAGGGATTTTTTTTTTTTTTTTAATCTTCTGCTTCATTGCTGGCCTATAAGAAAGCAGTTGCTCTTTGTATGGTGGTCTTGTACCTAGTCACTATTCTGAACTGTCATTTCTAATAGTTTTAGTTCTCCTGGATGTCCAGTTCAATAATATCCTCTGCAATAATGTCAATTTAGTTTCTTTCTTTCCAATGTAAGTATAGCTTACTTCTTTGTAAAAATGTTTTGCTTCACCTAGGCCCCCAGAGCAATGTTAACACTGCAGTGATAATTAGCATCCTTTTTAATTCCTGACTAGAAAGGAAGGCTTTTATCAAACATCTATATAAGTAAAATGTCATCAGTCTTTTCTGTAGGTTTATGGTAGATATCCTTTACTTATAATCTATTTTTTAGTCTGCAAGTAGTTTTCTTTATTAATAGGAACTGAATTTTATTCCCTGCTTTTCAGGCATCTATCAAGTTGGTCTTACATTTTTTTTCTTCTTTAATCTGTTAGTATGGTGAAGTAGTGTACAGTGGATAAAAGCATGAGTATCTACCTTCTGGAGTCAGATGTGTGCTGGGACCCTGGCTCCACTACTTTTACTGCCTCTGTGACCATGCGCATGAATTACTTGACCATGCTAAGCTTCAGTTACCACCCGCTCTGTAAAGTAAAAGTAATAATCCCACTTGTGATTTAAAGCATGTCATGTAGTTGGCTAAGGGTCAATAAATACTGGCTCAATAAATATTAGTTCTTATTATAAAGGATAAATTTCCTAATGTTGAATGAACCCTTTACAAATAAGGTACAGAGAGAATGGCAAGCTGACCCACAGTAAGCAGCCACTAAAACTGAAATGGACTTCTGATGGGTTCCTGTGGCTCGTGAACAAATGAATGGACTTTAAGGTGAGGGCTTGAATTTCCCTATAAAACAGCACAAAATTCTGGTGTGTGCTATTTCCTGGAGACAGCACACAGCTTTTTCCAAAGAGTTCTATGTCTTAGGAAAGTGTCTGTGGTGGGGGGAGAAACACAAGACAGTGTTTAAGGGCAGATCACCAAAGAAGTCCACTGCAACGTGGAGGAAGCCAGGCACCCTGGCCGGTGGAGCGGGTACCCTTGGAGCCTTGGTTCCACTGCCACAGCAAGTGAACACAGGAAAGGGACTCCCCAAAGGAATCTTCCCACCTTTTGTTTTCTTTGTTCTCTTTCCAAAGTGCCAATACCTTAACCAAGTCAGATCTGCAGATCTGTGTGGACATACGGCTCAGAGCAAGGAAAGCAGTGCTCAGAGAGGGCTGCTTGGGTGGCACCAAAGAAAACCTCATCTGTGTCCTGCTTTTATGGCTGAGAGACTAGAAAGATCCCACAGACCAGTCCTGCTTCGTCTTTTTTGTTACTGACCTGTTTTTAAACTAATGGATTTTTAAACTACTTCACTCCATAAACTTCTAATAACCTTAATGTCCAATAAATGGTGACCAGATCAACAAAAAGAAAATTGGGAAGGACTATTACAGTGGGAGGGGTGAGCAGGCAAATGCACAGGAAACGGGGTAGACCTTCCACAGGGCCGGGAAAAACTAATGTGGATTCAAAGAAGTGGCTTTTGGTCTTCAAGGACAGCACCAGGTGGCCCTGCTCCAGGAATAGTTCGGTTCTTCTCTTTTGTTTTAGGTGTTAAAATTGTTTGATACTAATTTTCTGAGAAATGATTCTGTAAGGACCATAAAGATTCAAAGGGGATTAGCCACTGGTTTCCTCCTGTGCGGGACTGCTTTATTTTTGTCCTTTTTGGAGACTTTGGGGGTGGGGAACAGGACCCTGTGCTCTGCCTCTCCTTAAAAGTACTCATAATATCACCACTTAGAAAAAAGAAAACACCCTTCTTACCTGCCCAGGTGTTCAGAGTTCGGACTGACCAGGTACATGAGATTCCTGAGAGTATGCAGTGGTTGTAACTGATCTAAATTTACATGCTAGAAAAAGCAAAAAACCGATTATTATTCTCAACCATGTAACAAATTAAAAATTAGCTCACAGCGTATGTCCATACCTGAGAAAAGCACAGGTAAAGAATATTTGCATTCAGTTTCTTCACTGCTCGAGTAAATTTCTGTCTGCTGAGATTTTCCCCACAAAATTCACTGGAAAAGAAACATATAATTTGTAAAGTTGTAGTTTTTTGAGGAAATTCTATGTTAAAATAGCTATTTTAAAGAGTAAGTTTTACCCCACAGTTCAGTATAAAACATAATACCCCCCATTTCCTTTGCCTCTTTATAAACTATGCTAACCAGAGACTTTCTAAGAATGAACTACTGAATTCTCTCAGGAAGAGCAATTTCACCGCATCTATAAAAATTACAAATGCATACCCCACCCCCAACCAAGCAACTGCACTTCTGAAAAATTTACTGAACAGTAATGAAATGACAAATGTACATGATTATTCCGTAAAGTATAAACAGGAGACTGGTAAGATCCTAGCACACATTTACCCAGAGAAGCCTCTGCTAACCGTCCACTCCATGCAGGACAGCTGAAGACTCACAATGGCCCTCGGAGGCCCATCCAGTCTGCACCTCCACCTTCACTCTCCCCAGGGCTTTCTCTTCGCCCGCAGACTCTCCTCCAGAGACCCCCAGGGCTCGCTCCCCGCCCCTCCCACTCAGGGTTACACGTCATCACACACCTGCCCACCCAGGCACAAGCCCTTCCCTGCCTCCCCATTCCCACTCCTTCACCCTGCTTAAATGTCCTCCACAGTATTTATCACCACCTGACACACGCCGTATTTATCATTCATCCCTCTGCTAGAATGAAAGGCCAAGAGGGCAGGGATTCTGTTTTCATCACCACTGTACCGCCTCAGTGCCCAGAACAATGCTCAAATATTTATTAAATATCAAAAAGCAAGGTGCAAAACACCCTGGTAAAGCAGAACACCTTTTGTTTAAAAGAGGAGAGAGATGGTAATGCAGACGTATATTGGCTTGAAAGGTAAAGATAACTGGACGGGGATAGGATGGTCCTAACAGGAACTGAGTAGATTGTAAACCTTTACATTTTTTTTTAAAGATTTTATTTTTAAGTAATCTCTATACCCAACATGGGGCTTGAACTCACAGCCCTGAGATAAAGAATCACATGTTCCTCCAACTGAGCCACCCAGGCACCTGTATATATATATATATATTTTTTTTTTTTTTAATTTTTAAACCATGTGTTTTTCTTATAAAAAAATTTTTAAAATGCCCAAGTGTCACAATTTACCCAGTTCTTCCACACGAGCATACCCTCTGAATATCCTGGTTTTTCCTTCAATTATTTTTCCAAGTGGGAGAATTCTCCGTGGTCTTTTCAGAGTTCATGTGCAATTGTAAGATAATGAGGCAAACTTGCATATTAGGCTTTTGAAATTAATCTCAGTATTTCACAGTCATTCTTCTGTCTTAGTAATAAATTCCTATTTTCGGTTAGTTAGAATAGAAGACAACAGGAATACAAGAGATCTAAGATAAGGATGACATCGCCACCTTTAATGACTTGCCTGTTGCACAGCTTTTTGGGAAGATTTATGTCAAGGATGTGAGACAAAATGTTGACCAGCTGAGTGGCATAGCACAGCGCAGCGCTGACCGTGTAAGCGGGGTTGCTGTGCTCCATGTCTGCAGCGGAGAAACAACCAAACACAAACAACTTTAATTCCAACAAAAAATACCAACGAACCTCAATTTTATGATTTGTCGTCTTATCAGGACATCGTTGATGGTTATGTTTTGCTCCTTACTAATATACTTACAAAAGGTTCATGGCCAGACATTAATGTTTCATCGTTTACGGTTTTTTTGCTGAGTGGAATGTAACCTAAACAAATGGGCCTAAGCAGGAGCAACATAAATGAAATTAAGTCTGAACTGCTTGGGCCTGCTACGGTATTATTTATCAGAGCAAATCAGTAAACACCCCACTTAAGTGCCACCTTCTCAGAGAGGCCTCCCCTGACTGCCCTATGGAAAAGCAGTCCCTTCCTGCATAGCCCCACTCACAGTGGTGCTGGGTCTGTACAGGGCACACACTCAGTACGACGCCTTTGATCAGTACTTGCTTTCTGTCCTTCTACCCACAGAACGGCAAAGGGCTACACCTGTCTTGGTGACATCACCTTTCTATCACCAGCACCCAGCACTGTGCATGACAGCAAATACTCGCTACATATTTGCTAAATGACTAAATGAACAATCTTCTCTCCACCAAAGAAACCTACGGGGGTTTTCAAGGGTTTTTCCATTACGGTATTTCCATCTCCATGTAGGCCTGCTAAAAACAAGCTCTTTACAAAGAAACTATAAAAACGGGATTCACAACAGGCTAAATACACCAACTAGTATGGTCTTTTATATAAATAAAGCAATACTGGCCCCTAAAAGGTGAAGTATCTAAAAAATATTTCGGTCCATGCACTGATTGACTAGATCTACAACGTGGCATATCCATATTACATACAATGGAATACTATTCAGTTATAGAAAGAATGAAATGCTAATACATGCTGCAATATGGAAGAACCTGAAAACATTATGCTATGTAAAAAAATCCACACACAAAAGGCCACACAGTTATGAGCCAATTTTTATGAAATATCCAAAACAGACACATCTATAGAGACAGAAAACAACATTGCAGATCTTCCTCGACTTACAATGAGCTGTGCCCCAATAAACCCACAGCTTAGCCCGGCCAGCCTGACACAGACCCAGAACGATTACGTTAGCCTACAGTTGGGCAAAATCATCTAACACAAAGCCTGTTTAGAACAAAGTGTTGACTATCTCATGCTGTGTAATGAACACTGTACAGAAAGTGAAACCCAGAACGGTTATCGGTGCATCTACCGGCTGCTGGCCCTCGTGACTGTGTGGCTGCCTGGGAGCTGTGGTGTGGCCACCAGTGCCTAGCATCGCAAGAGGGTGTGTACCGCATCTCACTAGCTCAGGAAAAGATCGAAATTCAAAGCACGGTTTCCACTGAATGTGCATGGCTTTTGCACCATCATAAAGTCAAAAAATCCTCAGTTGAACCATCGTAAGTTGGGATCATCTGTGGGGGATGCTAAGGGCTGGGAGGAGAGGGGCAGGGGAGAGACTGTCTCATGCCCCGGAGTTTCCATCTGGGGTGACGCAAGTGCTCTGCAACTAAACTGAGGTAATAATTGCACAATGCTGTGAATGTACTAATGTCACTAAATCTTTTACACTTTAAAACTGTTCATCTTGTTAGGTCAATTCTATCTCAATTAGAAAATACGTATACTTATAAAAGTTTTCAGAGACGATTTTGTTTCTTACCAGGCCCCTGTGTGGTTTTCTTCTCTTCTACCCAACTGTAGTAGGCTGAGTAGTCCCCGTTGTTGGGAAGGCTAATCCAAGGTCCTGTAATGCTAATGCTGGTGTCCCCATTGTGATCATCACAGACCCATCTGCCGGAGAGGTAAGTCGTCCTCCGGGCTTCAGCAAGCTTGCTCACGGTGCTGGAGGTCATGGCACTGTCACTCTCTGAGCACACATCAGCAGGATCTCTAAAAATCAGAACATACGTACAGATTTCAAGGGACTCGGTTCTAAAGAGCATGCAGGATACTCGCCTGGTACACTGAACTCTGGAAGACACACCCAAACAAGGACAGGAATTTAAGTAGAACACACAGAGGCACGTCATTCTATCAGAGATGAAGCTCAAACCAGCTACGGTACAGAAGCCCCCAGCAGGGTGGCAAAGATGGCACCCAGACTTAGGGCCTCAAGTATCAGGTTCTCAAACAATTTGGTCTCAAGACCCCTTCGCATGCTTACAATTTTTTGAGGACCCCAAAGAGCTTTTGTGTACATGGGTTAAATCTATGGATGTTTACTTGTATTAGAAATTGGAGAAAAATTCAAACTGTTAACTCATTAGGAAATAATCTATTACATGTTAACACAGCCTATTTTTAAGGGGAAAAAACAATCTGTACTTTTCCAAACAAGAAAATCAGTGAAGAGTGACACGG
Source organism: Proteles cristata cristata (assembly GCA_017311185.1). Lineage (NCBI taxonomy): Eukaryota > Metazoa > Chordata > Mammalia > Carnivora > Hyaenidae > Proteles > Proteles cristata. Next base: position 1,886,911 of record JAESUZ010004426.1, on the reverse strand, counting down.
TCTGCTGACGGCTGAAACACGCGGCACAGCAGAGCGCTGGTCACGACCTCTGGAAATCTCCTAGGTACCCAGGTGCTGCATTTGTTCTGTCAGGCAGGAATAGTGTCCTGTGAAAAAAACAACTAGTTCCACTTGCAACTCACTCCAAATGCTTTCTTTTTCCTGAGCCAATCATGGCACTGAAGTGCCACGGAGCAAAAGGGCTTCTGCATACCTCCCATTTCATCATATGGTTTATTAAAAAGGTGTGTACACAGGGCAAGCCTTAAAAATTTTTAAGTAAAAATAGTAATTCCTACTGCTTCATCAAGAACATTCTTGGTAGAAACCACTTTTTCAAACCTGGCGAGTACATGGTGGAATACAAGGGCTAGTGACACAGCTGGTACTGCTGCCTAGACATCTGTCAAGGCACCGGAGTCTTTACCCACGATGGCTTCTGAGCCACTAGAGCAACACCGTGAAACAGGAAAAGAAAGTGTTATTATTATCAAAATACTTCTGACTGCACAGACCCGAGAGGTCCAGAGACAACACTTTGAGAACGGCCAGCCTGAAGAGTGGAACAGAAAGCGAGCGCCAAGCACCCCAAATGCACCGTGGCAGAAGAACACAGTGTGTCTGGGGAGTGGAGATGATCAGTGTACTTGTTGCAGGATGCACAAAGGAAGAGCCAGGAGATGGTGCTGGAAGAGTAGATGGGAACCTGGCAGACTGGGGAGGGCCCTCCGTACTGCTCTGAGTTGAGTTTCCGTCCTCCTAGCCAGCGGTTCTCAATCCCTTCTCCTCCTGCCGCAGCGGGCCTGGGAAGTGACGCCTACTGGCTGGCACGGGGAAGACTGCGCCCGAGGGCACTACTGCCAGTTCTAAGCTGCACCTCTACTTCCTTCTTCCAGTTAAGGAAGTCTGAGAAATGTGAATGAACAAGAAATCTTATTACAGGAGTAACTTCAGAACAATCTGCCTAAAAAAAGTCACAGCATATAATAACACACACTACCACGAAAGACTTCAGCAGCCCAGGGACAGATGAGAAAGTTTTTCTCCATGTTTTCTCTTCTGCAATTTCCTATGCAGTTGTCAGTCTCCTTGGTCTCCTAAAATCTGGGACAGTCTTAGGACAGTGTCTGTTTACCATAATGTGTTTTAAACACTGATCTCTTGGCCTATCAGAATCTACTTTAATGTTTTTTATTTTCTTTTTGAGAGGGGAGGGAGGGGCAGAGAGTGGGAGACAGAATCTGAATCCAGGCTGAGTCGTCAGCACAGAGCCTGATGAAGGACATGAATCCACATACTGTGAGATTATCTATGACCTGATCCAAAGTCAGATGCTTAACCGACTGAGCCACCCAGGTCTCCCACCCCCATCAGAATCAAATGTAGCTTCGGCGCACCTAGCTGGCTCAGTTGGAAGAGCATGCAACTCTTTGAGTTGTCAGTTTGAGACCCATGCTGGGCATAGAGATTACTAAAAAAGTAAACTTAAAAAAAATCTGGCATAATATTTGGGGTTTTTTTCAGCTTTTTCCTCCCCAAAGGCCAGGTCACTTTTTTTTTTTAATGTTTCTTTTGAGAGAGAGAGAGAGAGAGAGAGAGAGAGAGAGAGAGAGAGAGAGAGAGGGAGAATGAGAACAAGAGCCCACACATGCATGGGGTGAGGGGGAGCAGAGAGAGGGAGGCAGAGAATCCAACTCAAAATCATGCTCGGTGAGATCATGACCTGAGGCGAACTCAGACATTTAACTGACTGAGCCACCCAGGCACCCCTGGTCACCTGTCTTTACAGAGGTTTCTGAAAAACCCAAATTCTCCCCATTGACCCAAAAGGCTACCTTAGAAGAGTCTATTTCTGAACTTTCTATTCTGCTCTATTTTGAATCTACCTTTTTGTTTTTATACTTAACAATTACTAATGAAAAATTACTTAGTAAGAGTCAGAGAGCAGTCCAGAAGCAACAACCAGACCTTTAGGGCTTTAGGAAGTTAACTCCGCAACAGCTGAAAGGGCACAGGAAAGCAGAGGTAGCAAAGAACAGTAACAGTCCTAACCAGCAACAGTCCACTGACCATCCAGGGAAAAGTACTGGAAAGTGAGGGCAACTGGAACGGACGGGAAAATTCTTACCCAGAAGAACCTGATGGTTATAACGTGAGAAAGCAGGGCGCCTGGGTGGCTCAGTTGGTTGAGTGTCCGACCTCAGCTCAGGTCATGATCTCAAAGTTCGTGAATTTGAGCCCCGCATCAGGCTCTGCACTGTCCACACCAAGCCTGCTTCAGATCCTGTCTCCCTCTCTGTCTCTGCCCCTCCTCTGTGCTGTCTCTCTCTTAAAAATCAACAATAAAAAAAAAATTAAAAAAAAAAAAGCAAATGAAACTCCTCAGTGGCAGTCCTCAAACCTCATCATCATCATCTGGGGAAGGTTAAAAAAATAAAAGTAATGGGAGATGGACTGGGAGGCTGAGGTTGTGTCCTCTGGGGCCTGTATTGTTCAACCACTCCCGGGTGACTGTGAAGCACAGCCAGGCGGGGAACTACCATCCTGTCCATCCAGTGACTCCTGAGGGTATCCACGCACTACAGCCTAAGACTACACTTACAACATCTAGTGCTTGCCCCTGGTGGCTTAGTTACCAGGAAAAGGCTTGATCAGTCAACAAGCAAGGGCCCCACTTTTCTGAGGGCCACCGCCCTTCACCTTGGCTGCCTCCCCAATTTTGTGCAGCGTGTACTGTTTGCTGAAGCAGATAAGACTTCAGTTTCATTACTAGGAAAGCCAATGACCCTAGAATGAACCCAATAAATGAGCGGCTGATATATTTGAAAAATACTTGATCTTTGGAACCTGATCTATTCCTAGAGTCAAAAGACTCACCGTACCTCACGCTAGTCTTTACTTCCTCAATTGGAAAAATGACAGAGGTGAGCTCTAATATATGAGATCGCCGAAGATTTGCCAGACGCTCATAATGACTCCTTAAGTCTATGTTTTTTTTTTCTACCAGGTCACCAAGTTTGCGATTGTGCCTCTGAATCTTCTCCTTTTTCTCTTGATGGCGCTGTGCTCGAGTATAAAGCTTCTGATTCTTTTCCTTGGTTTTGAGAAGGCCTTCAGAATCTAAAATAAATAAATCACACCCAACAATTATTACTACAAATAGTTCCTGGGGACTACAGAACCCACCACCCAAGCATAATTCCTGCAGTTTAACTGAAAGCGAAAAGTTCAATCAGGATGACTCGATAATACTAAAAGGAAACAGAGTTCAGCTTAAGTAGATTTTACACCTAAATCAATGTGGACCACTGCCAGAAGGCCTCTGGGTCTCCATCTGTAGTCATCATTTGTAAGAACCCCTCAACAACTGTCAAGTTTAATCTCAGACCAGGAAGTACTTGACTTACAGTAAGCACCAAAGAATAACCATGCTGGGCAAAAAAGATCTAATATAAGTCTGGAAACCTTACTGGCTATCTGATTCCTCTTAGAAACCTCTCACATGTGCCTTGGGCACCACTCAAACCCAGGGATAATCTCATGGCAGGTGGGCATCCAGCAAAGGACCAGACCAAGGGCTCTGATAAGTCGCAGTGGATTGCAGGGTGGAGCACCTGTCCAGCGAACAGCTATTCTATGCCGCATATGAAGCTCCGCAGGAGCAACAAATCCCAGCCACACAACCAAGAAAGGACACAGATGCTCATCCTGTCTGATGTGTGTCCCTTTTCATGGAGCTCCTTCCGGTTCAGGGTTAAGACCTGCTAGAGGGTTAGGTTGTAGCTAAACTTCTCTAGAGTGGCCAAAACAAGTTGGAAAACCTCAGGCAGATGCCGAGAAACAATGTAGGAGGTCAGACAAGTTCAAAATCAAGCTCATCATTTTCCCACAAAAGCTTTATCTTGATACCTAGGTTCTCTACTTAATGATTACACTTGACCCAGCCACTGCCCAAGTCAGTTACCTGCTGGTCAATTCTATGAGCTGATCATTCCAGGACAGTTCCTTAGGTCTAGGGCTTTTTTTTCATTCCCATTGTTACAGTCTTGTTAACTCTCACCCAAACCTAGTGTCCAGCTCAGCTCCACTCCATGCAGTCACTGGCTCAGTCTTCATCAACCATAACCAGTGCCCCAACAGTCTCCACTGCCAAACACAGATCGACCTCCCTGGCCTTGAGGCCACCCCCACAACAGCACATACCCCACTGTTCCCTTCTGCACACCCTCCATTCAAGCCTCATTCTATTACCAGACACTCCAAACCTTTGCCACAAAGTGACGCTATTTTTTAGTTTTAGGGAGAGAGATCACAAATGGGGGAGAGAGGCAGTGGGGAGAGGGAGAGAGAGAAAGTGGGGGCAGAGGGGGAGGGAGAGGGAGAGAGAGACTCACTCCCAAACAGGCTCCACACACAGCGCAGAGCCTGACCCTGGGCTCCATCCTACAACCTTGGGGTCATGACCTGAGCCAAAATCAAGAGTTGGACACAACCAGCTGAGCCACCCAGGCTCTCCAAAGTGGAACTATTTAAATGCACACATGCATGCATGGATACAGAACCAGTCATCATTCCCTTTATGATGTCTCTCTAGGAATGCTATTAGCCTCTATTCCTCAAATGTCCAGACTTTTCTCCTTCATCCAGGCCCCCTCCATAAATGCTCCTGCTCTTCGGAGACCTACGGCGATGTGTGTACGTCACCTATGGCCCACGGCTTAGCTCCTTACGGTCCAACCAAAGCCTTGCTGTCCTCTGACTAGAATGTAACAAGCACCTGATACATGTCTGACGGGTGACAGGTGGTCCTCTCTGAACCTAGGGGTTTCACTGCAGGCACAGGGCTTCCTGCAGTTTTGCTTCTCCTTAGGTACGCATTCTCTTCACCATTCCTGCTCGGTGTGTATGTTCTAATGTTTACGTCTCTCTGGTTCCATCACACTGATTTTCCAGCAAGCTCCCTCATTTTCATGATCTTTACTGAGTTCTTTGCTTGGCCATACGGGGGTCAGATGTTTTAAGAACAGTTTCCAACTTAATCTCATGATCCTCCACGGGCAGCAGGGAATCACCAGTCACCTAATCGGCACTAGTGCAGACTCGGCACTCAAGAGTTTCATCTGTCCTTCTCTCCGCGCCATCTCCCCCTGAATATAAAAGCACTCTGATGCTATTTCTGTCATCTACTCTTGCTTGTCTGGATAAGTAACTTCCTAGCAGAAATCAACCCAATCTTAAAAATTCATACAACTTGACTTCCCTAACTATATAATGTGTTTGTATTATTTTGTATCATGACACATAAAATCAAAGATTCTGGAGAAATATTCATCAGGCTCTACAGTTTAGAACATAAAACCTTTTCTGAATACTTGTGAGATTTAAAGAATGAAGTTAAAAATAGATATATACTATCTACTAAGTAGCAAGCTCTTAATTCTGTGAACTTGAGACCATGCATAGTTTCTGGAATCTGTCAAGTCCCTTAAAGCTGTTTGCAAAATTTTTTGAGTCTCCTATAAAGGGTAGCAACTAGACCGCACTGATGTTCTAAAGAGCAGTGGGTCCCAACCCTGGTAGGTCAGCAATACCCCCCCAGAGCAGGGCTACTCAGAGTGTGGCCTAGGGATCTGGGCCCATAAGTAAACTTCTACCAGTCAGACAAGAGAAGTACACAAATACAAAGTAAGTTTAGCCACTTATGGGACATGGCTATGTGACAGTGTCATCACATCCAAGTGTGCAATCCTTCTTCCAATATTTTACTGTATTTTATAAAAGTACTGGTGTCAGTTTATGACAGATTAGAAACCAAAGAGGAAAAAACTGGTCTTTTACTACAAGACCGTTTGTGAACCACGGACCCAGTTCCCATGCAGGAGATTTCAATTTCCAGAGTAGGCTCTAGGACTCTCTTTCTAGATCTTACAAGGGTGGCCAGGTGACTCGATGACTTGCTAGGAACGGAAACCACTGTTACAGGGTCCACTACTTTTATTTATTTATTTTTCCTTTCTTCAAGCCTTTACTTTGAGACATGATGGAAAAAATGTGACAGGCACACATGGAAAAGATATGATCACAGTTAAATGTGAAGACAATCTAACCGGAAAGCTTTAATGCCTGTCAGCCAGTGTTGAAGTTCTGAATGTGACGTGCTGCAGGGCTGAAAGGAATGGTTATCAGTACTCTTCTCCTCCATCTTCACCCTCTCCTTCAACAGAACCCACACCGACCTCCTCGTAATCCTTCTCAAGGGCCTCAGAAAACTCCCCTTCCTTGATGCCCTCACCCTCATACCAGTGAACAAGGGCACGCTTGGCATACATCAGGCCAAACTTGTGGTCCAGGCGAGCCCAGGCCTCAGCAATGGGTGTGATGTTGCTCAGCGTGCACACAGCTTGCTGTACTCTGGCCACCTCTCCACCAGGTACCACAGTGGAAGGCAGGTCCACTGCTTTTAGTGCCAAGTCTTTTTCTGTGGTGATTTTGTTCTGGGGAGTTAGGAATCTGTTAAAATCAGCTAATCAAAGTTTTAAACTTGCTCATTTAGGGAAATGCACAAACTCAGTAACGCCGGCAATTTCAGGAGGCTCACAGATGCCTGGTGGCAAACCCCTGGTGTGAACATCATGGACAGATGTGGAAAGAGGGTGAACCAATGTTAAGTCATGAGTCTCCACACTGCTACTGAACCAGAGCCTCGGGAGATGCATGAGGAGTTCAGCGGGTACCCAGCTATCCGTATCCTCAGCGCCTCTTCACCAGGCTGCCTGCCATTCTAGCTTAGTAACCCTGGGAGACTCCACAGGAGCACCTTATTAGGACATTTTCAAAGAAAGCTTTTACTCTATTATATGCCATTATAAAATACTTGCTTCTGAAAGCAATGAGCAGACAAGAAAGGGATTCATGAGGTGTGACGGTGACTCACTCTGAACTTTAAACACTGATCTTCAAAACTACATGGAATGTTTCTAAGGATACAGGATTTCTAAGAGGGCTCTCCTGAATTTTGACAACCATCTATGATAAAGGATGATATACATAAATATAATGTAAGATTAATACAAATTAAAATGTGGAGGAGACTCACTCATGGAGAAAAAGCCAATAATCTGTGCTTCTGGAGTGAACTAATAATTGTAACTGCGTACCCAGCTTCCTGTTAGCAAAGGCAAACGTGAAATACATATTCCTTAAGTTTTTAAATTGAGAAATGTAGTTTACTCAAAGTAGTTTTATACATATGTACATATATATGTAGATATATACAATATCTATTTGAAAAGATATAAAAATATATTTATTTATTTAAAATCCTTCTGGAAATGTTTTATAAGAGGAGGAAGGCAAGCAGTAAACCTTTCCAGGTTGTTACTGCCTTTCCACCTCCTCTCTTTCTCTTTCTCTCTAGCTTATTAATCCAACAAAATTCCACACCAGCTCTTTATTAGGTCTAGAAGAAGATGGGCAAAGTACTTACTTATCTTCATTTCTTCATTTCCTTTACATATTGTTTGTTTTAGCTGTTCAATCCTCATCTTGCAGGACATTATTTTCCATCTCTTAAAAAAATACAGTAAATATCATAAATGTTGGTCTCTTATGATGAATATGATTACCTAGGATCATTATTATTTTGAAGCATATCTTAGAAAACATAATGAAAAAAAAAGACCAATATAATTATATTTTTATAACTTTTATAACTAACAATGGTGAGTTACAACACATAAAAAAAATGTTATTCTCTTCAATGCAGAAGTTGGTAGGAAATTAAAACAGAAATTCACATTGTTGTGTTTTTCTTTAAATGCAAATCCCAGTAAGTTAACATATAGTGTAATAATGATTTCGAATAGAATTTAGTGATTCATCACTTACATATGACACCAGTGCTCATCCCAACCAGCACCCTCCTGAATGCTCCTGGCCCATTTAGTCCATCCTGCCCCCCACCCACCCAATACCCCACCAGCAACCCTCAGTTTGTTCTCTGTATTTAAGAGTCTCTTATGGTTTGTCTCCCTCTTTCACATAGTTCTTTTATGTGTTAATGAGGACAGAGAAAAATAGTGAAGGATATTCTCTTAACCTGCTCGGTCCAATATACAGTGAGTAATCGCATGTAGCTATTTAAAAGTAATCTGAAATTACATAAAATAAAATTCAGTTCCTACTCAACACCACCCACATGTCAAATATTCAACACCACATGTAGCTAATGGCTACCATATTGGTGAGTCCAGATACAGATAGACCACAGAAGGTTCTACTACTACACTGCTCAAAACTCCTCACGCTATTTCCTGAGGAGACCATTAACATCATTGTATTATCTCACTAATACAATAAGCAGCTATGCCTTGCAAAATAATAAAAGCTTCAATAAAAACATAAGTTTCTCCCCCCAAGGTGAATAAAGGATCAGTAAAAATGCAAACTAGTCAGTTAAAAAGTATGATTATCTGTTCTATAATGCGTCTATAAACATGGATAATTAAAAGCTTAAAACAGCATTCAAATATTTATGGTGTTTAACACTGGTCTTAGTCCTGATGGTACAAGGTGCAGAGCAGACTGTACCGACAGTCCAGCTGGCAAAGTGCGAACCTCTCTGCTGGAGAGACATCTGAAGACAGACTCATGGGGACTGATGGATGGACTGAGAGATGAAATGGCAAGGAGAGGTCTTCACTTTGACAGGGCATTAGTCTTTAAGAACCAATATTGAAGTTTTTGATAGAAAAACTAGAAAACAGTGCAAGAAATTTACAAAAATGAGGATGAGATTCTTTAAATACCCTTTAGTGATCTTTTTCCATACAACATACTTTGTTTCTATAATAGAACCTAAGAATTCACTTATATCACATATATTCTTCAAGTATCATTGAGAAATTATGATGCTTATTGAGAAAAAAGTAAACATCACAGAAGAGAAAAACTAAAATGAATGTTAGCTTGACTCCTTCCCATTCTTCAGGGGTAATCTCAAAGTTTAATATGTATCTTTTCAGATTTTTTTAGAGTATATTTATATTTAAAACACATACACAGATGGAATCCTACTTTACCCTAGCCTTGTTTGCTCTGTCACTAAGAAATAAACCCTGGACATCATTCTGCATCAACACATATGGATTGATTACATTATTTTTTTTAACAGCTACACAGTATCAATTATTTATCTCATCCTGTTTGATGAGCATTTATTTATGGATTACTACCCATGCGGTAGTCAATTAGCTTCTCTATCCATAAAATCCCTGTATTCATACTTTTAGGAGAAAAACTGCCGAACACCAAATAAAACAAAACCACCAACTTGTCCTCCAAGCAAATATGTCAATATACATATTTCCACCAACACTGAATAAAAGTGCGGTCAATCAAACTCCCTATTTTCATATGTTGTACTCGTTTTATCCCAGTTTATGTTCATTTTGCTCAGGGTCTCCAACATATAGAACTTAAAAACTTTTAGGCAGTCTGTCAAAATGTTTTCCTTTATGGCTTATAAAGGCCTGCTCACCTGCAGATTACATAAATACTCTCCCATACTTTCTTTTCATATTTTTAGGAGTTTCATTTTCACACTTAATCATCAATCCATGTAGGCAGTGTGCCTTTACAATGAGTAAGTTTTTTCAAAAAGGACAGTTTATGGCTCCTGTATTCCTATGTCAATACCAGACTTCATATTTCTCCTTTAGGACGACTCTGTAATTAATTGCCAGTACTCAGTGTTTGGGATCTAGATAAAATATGTGAGGGCTCACACTACAAATATATTCATATAGAGGGTGGCAAAAAAATGATCAAAATAAATTTAAATTCAAAATGAACTGTTAAGCACTACCAACTTAAAAGCCTGTTAACCTCGTGTATAAAGAATTTTAAATACTTCTTACAGCTTACCAACTGATCTGTTATCCATTTTCCTTCCATAGCTTTTAACACTCTGTACAGAGAAAAGACAATAATAAATTTTGTGAAGCTCCAAAATGTAAAATCAACATGTTTTTAAAGTAACTTCTTAAAAATGGCTGGAAGTACCAAAGTGAAATTTAGGCATTTAAAAATGTTTTCCAAATTCCCCATTCCCTGTAATTGTTTTTCCTCATCTCTTTCCTTTTGCATTTAAAAAAAATTTTTTAGTTTATTTTGAAAGAGAGAGTACAAGTGGGGGAGGGGCAGAGAAAGAGGGAGAATTTCAAGCAGGCTCCTAACTATTAGTGCAGAGCCCATGTGGGCCTTGAATTCATGAAACCATGAGATCATGACCAGAGCCGAGCTCAAGAGTCGGACACTTAACTGACTGAGCCACCCAGGTGCCTTTAGGAGTTTCCTTTTCACACTTAATCATCAATCCATGTAGGCAGTGTGCCTTTACAATGAGTAAGTTTTTACAAAAAGGACAGTTTATGGCTCCTGTATTCCTATGTCAATACCAGACTTCATACTTCTCCTTTAGGACAACTCTATTTAATAATTAAAAATTAATTATAATTTTTAATACTGCCCAGAGCATTTCTGTAAACATTCATAATAAATTCCCATAACAGCCAGAGCCTTTGTCTTCAGTCATAATCGTTTCCATCAGTCATAATTATTAATGATAACAGTTACAGAGTATTCATGATATAAAATGCAGACGTTCGATTTTGAAAGAAATGGCACAACCTGACCTCTGTACAGATCAGTTCTATGGGGTAAAGTGTTCTATGGAAGAAATAAGTTTCTGTGATTAAGTTAGAGAAATGACTTAAATAAATCTAAGTAGGTTTCAGTCATGCGGGGAGTCTCAGAAGACTTAATCTGCTTACGAATATGTTCCTCAGACCTGGGGTACATCTGGAGAACAGTGACTGGGTCAGTTTGGGACAGAAGATTCTGCAAGACGATTCTCAATTTCAGAGGACAGGAGATTCATCAGGGGTGCGTGTTAATAACTCAGAATCCAGTGCCTTCCCCTACTCCACACCCAGTGAGTCAGAATACCTGAGGACAGGATTTCATGAATCTGCATTTTTAACTACTACCTCAGCTAATGAATGCAGATGAATGCAGACCACACTTGCAACACGCTGATCCAGAAGAAGTAAGATAAACAGAAGAAGTGATGTCCTATAGAAGCCCCAATATTTGCCTACCGTTTTGGACCCATTTGCCCCACATCAATTACCAAAGCCAGGGATCTAATTCATCTGTGTAGCCACTGAGTGCCTGCTGCGTACCAAGCACTGGGTCTGATCCCAATATTTTCTAGGAAATTGATAATCTCTAATTTGCTTCTCCCATTTGCACTGCTCTTCCATACTTTGAGATTGTATGCTTAATTCAACAAGTTAGCAATCCATACATCTGCATACCACAGCGCTGAATTAAACCATAGGGTGGCCAGAGAACCTCCAGACATGGAAAATCAAAACGGAAACTCACTCTTTTTGAAATTCTTCTTGCTTGCTCTTAAGTTGGTTTAACCTTTCTTTCTTGTCTATAAACCTGTAAGAAAAAAATTTAATGTTTTATTTAAATGTTCATTCTTTAATATTTATTTTTTTTATTTGAAAGAGAGTGAGCAAGTGCACACGTGCACAGGGGAGGGGCAGAGGGAGAGAATCCCGAGCAGGCTCCAAGCTCAGTGCAGAGCTGGACACAGAGCTGGATCCTAAGATCATGACCTGAGATGAAATCAAGAGTTGGATGTTCAACCAAGTGAGTCACCAAGGCGCCCTTTAAATGTTCATTCTTTTCAGATCAGTGAGATTTTGCAAACCCCTGAGAGCCAATCATTTCCACAGAATCATCTGGAGACATCACAGTCCTAAAATTAAATACACATCTTCTCAATCGGGTACACACAAAGCTGTTTACCCTATTTGCTCATTTTCAAACTAAGTTCAAATCGTCAGCTTTAAAATTCTTTCATGGGAAGGGCACCTGACTGGTTCGGTTAATCAACCAATTTCGGCTGAGATCATGATCTTGAGGTTCATGAGTTTGAGCCCCAAACTGGGCTTGGGATTCTCTCTCTCTCTCTGTCCCTCTCCCACTTGTGCATGCAAAATAAATGTCAACTTTAAAAATAAAGATAAAAAGGGGTGCCTGGGTGGCTCAGGTAGTTAAGCGTCTGACTTCGGTTGTCATAATCTTGAAGTTCATGGGTTTGAGCCCGGTGTTGGGCTCTGTGCTGACAGCTGAGAGCCTGGAGCCTGCTTTTCAGATTCTGTGTCTCCCTCTGTTCCTCCCTCACTTGTGCTCTGTCTCTCAAAAGATAAACAAACATTAAAAAGAATTTTTTTAACAAAAATAAAATTCTTTTATGGGTTTAGGGGTGCTCAGCTGGCTCAGTCAGTAAAATTCTTTCATGGGTTTGTAAAATATGCCTAGAAGCACCGCCCTGAAGGTTAAATTATCTTCTAAAACAGTCACATCAGAGCACTACAGTGAATTTGAATTCAAGGAAATTGAGGCTTCTAATATAAACACGATTTTAATTATTTAGCTTAATTCAATCCTGCTCTCACCTATAAATTGGTTACTTATAATTTTTAAAGTATGTTTTTTCTCTACTAATTTTATTGCTAGTTATTATGGGCTAACAAGTTACTTAGAACAAGTTATCAATAGTAAGGGATATCACACTGTAGTTCATTTTCTCTGTCAATCTTCTACCCCTTATCCTTATCATTTTCTTCCTGCTACCTTATTTGGGGTTTAGTTTGCCCCCCACCTTTTTGGAGTTTAAGGTGGAAACTTAGATCATCAATTTAAATCAATTTTAAGCCTCTCTCTTTTTAATATGACCATATAAAGTCATATTTAGCTAAACCCCCCAATTTTTAAAAAATATTTTTAAAGTTTTTAAATTTACTTATTTTAAGAGAGGGGAGGGAGGTAGAGGGAGAGAGAAAGAGGGAAAACGAATCCCAAGCAGGCTCTGCACTGTCAGCATGGAGTCCAATGTGGGGCTCAATGATATCATGAACTGTGATATCATGACCTGAGCTGAAACCAAGATTTGGATGCTTAGCCAACTGAGTCATCCAGGCACCCCAACCCCCAAATTATTGAAAGGGTATATTTTCATTATCATTTAGTTTGGAATTGCTAATTTTCCATAAAGTCCCTCCTTGACCTGTAAGTTATTTAGAAGTATATTGCTTAATTTCCAGATATATGAGCTTTTCTAGATAACTTATTAACTGTTTTTTGATTTGGTCACAGAATATACTCTATGAGATTTCAATCTTTTGGTTTAAGAGCGTCCTATGGCCGTGGATCTGGTATGCCCTGGTGAAAAGTTCCCTGTGTACCTGAAAGAATATGTATTCTATAGCTGAATGAATACAGTGTCATTCAGCTCTTCTAGATCTGTACTATTCACTAACAAGGTAGTCACTAGTCACATGTGCTACTGAGTTTCTAAAATGTGCCTAGCTGCATTATAAGGATCTGGGTTAAAAAAAAAAAAAAAAAATCATAGGACTAACATCACACAACTGATTTTTTTTTTTTAATGTTTTATTTATTTCTAGGGGGGAGAGAGAGAGAGAGAGAGACAGTGTGAGCAGGGGAGGGTCAGAGAGAGAGGGAGTCACAGACTGAAACAGGCTCCAGGCTCTGAGCTGGCAGTCAGCACAGAGCCCGACGCGGGGCTCGAACCCACGAACCGCGAGATCATGACCTAAGCGAAAGTTGGACGCTTAACCGACTAAGCCACCCAGGCGCCCCATCACACAATTGATTTTTAAACACGCTAACAGTGGCTTTTTTCAAAGAAAAAAAAAACACACAATGATAATGCTATATGCTATAAGTAACATAGTATGTAGTACAGGATTAGGATTTTGGCTATCTCCCAAGTTCCCAGCCTAAATGAAAACAACTTAACAGAACAGTAACAGCCCCAGAAATCTCTTCCTTAAAATCATCCAGGTTAAAAGGAGTCTAAAATATCATTTCTAAAACCCCATGTTTTAGAAACATATCCAAAGATACCTACTTCAAAGTGGAATAGATTGATACACAGAGATAAAGACAATGTGGTAAATACACACAATGAAATATTATTCACCCATAAAAAAGAGTAAGATCTTGCCATTTGGGACAACATGGACAGACCTGGAGGGAATTATGCTAACTGAAGTAAGACAGACACAGAATGACAAATAACATAAGATTTCACTTATATGGAGAATTAAGAAAAAAAAGACAAGAAAATACTTAAATACAGATTATTAACTAGAGGAGAGGTGGGGGGGAGGTAAAGGGGATTAAGAGGGACAAATTTCCCATTATGAAATAAATAAGTCAGGGAGATGAGAAGTACAGGATAGGGAACATAGTCAATAACTTGTATGGTGTGACAGATGGTGACTACACTTACACTGAGTAATGAATAGAAGTGTCAAATCAATACGTTGTACAACTGAAACTAATAACATTGTATGTTAATTACACTTCAATTTTAAAAAGAGAAAAAAAATGGAAGGGATAAAAAATTCTAATTATGACCCTACCATATAATAGTCACTAAAAACATAAAATGTTAAGAAAGCAAATCAAGTAATATTACACATGTATATGACCACATTAAAACTAAATAAAAAATTTAGTTCTTCGGTTGTACTAACCACATTTCAATAGCCACATACAGCTGCTGGCCTCGCAGAAAGTTGTACCAAGGAGTACTGCAATGGCCAGTAAGGTAGTAATTACAGGAAACAATACTAGAAAACTCTGAAATCAGTATGGAATTTAGACAAACCCATAGATTTATCAGTTAATTTATCAGGCATTTACTATGTGCCTGCAACTTACAACAAAGCATCTTCCAGAATATTAAGAGATCTGATTACACAGATCATTGTGTATTCTTGGACATACCGCTTGACATATGCTTCCATTTTCGTGTATCAAAAATGAGAAACTAATGTGGTATTTACTTCTACCTCACTGAGGCAATGTGGTGATTCATGTTCTAATAACCTGAAGGAGATGACAAACTTACAAGACTCATCAAACCAGGCAAACAAACGACTGACATAGAAGATTAAATCTTGCTTTTAGAGATGATAAAAGTTCTCCTTTCATATCTGCTGTAAAAAGGCCACTTTGCACAAAAACAAATTGGGAAGACAAACAACCGTGCCCAGCTTTATACTGAGCTGGTTCTCTTGGGCTTTGTTAAAAAACAAACAAACTTAAAATGTAAATACACAGTTGCCAGCAGAATAAACAAAAGATAACAATTCCTACCATATCAAACACTTCTGAGTCATGTTATTCTTCATGAAGGAAATTAAAAATAGGTGGTGTTAACAAAGCTAAACAGTAGAGCAGATGAGATCAAGGAATGTGGCTGGGTCAGCATTCAACTGCTCAACTGTACACTCATCCGTTCTCTCATCCGTTCTCTGCATTCTCCATCCCACCACTGATACAAAGATAGAGAATCCATTCCACAATTTTGTGCTTTCTCAAGATGGCTTCCAAGATGTAGAAAAATTAATACAGTCATCACATTCAAACTAGATTTGAGGATACATGTTTTACCAAAAGTGGGGGGGGGGAGGGAAATATTTTACATACTGCCTTTCAAGTAGGGTTGATCACATAAAAATATCTTGTCTTTTTTCATGTCAGAACAGACTAATTTCATTACTTAATACACAGAATCTCACCGAATGGACATCCTATATTTATATGAACTCCTCGTACTGATGAACACTGGCATCACTTCTGAATTTTCACTCTATCAGCAGTGTTATAAGTGAATCCCCTAGTACACAAATCTTTAAAAGCTTTTAGGTTTCTCAGAAATTCCTATAAATAAGATAAACTTCTGGGTCAAATACTTACATGCTAAATTCTGGCAGTTGGCTTTAAATTTCCTTGCAATCATTTCATAAAATTTACAACCCCACCAACAGGGAGTAAGTAACAGAACCTGTTTTATATCACTCTCTCCAAAAACTGCACATTTCTTTTTAGTCTTTACTAAATTGATTGGCCTCCTTCCCCTTCCATCAAAGATAGTTCATAATTCATTTATTTGCCTTTATTTCACTATTAGAAATGTTATATACCTTTTCCTTACTACTTACTTTTCTTTTGTTGTTCCCCTACGTCTTTTGTTCATTTTTCTAATAGCTTTTTTAAGGGTTATTAAGGAAATTAGCCATTTTTCTTTCCAACTTCATGACATTATTTTTTTTTATTTGCTTTCTGCCTATCTGTGTTTCTGCTTTAGCGAACTTTACAAACTTTTACACAGATACATTTAGCAATTATTTTGATGTCGAATGATTCTAGATTTGTGTTGTTTTCTGAAAAGAGTCTGCCAGTGACCAGTACCAAGCACCAGGGCTTTTACTCGTTATATTTTCTCTCCCAATTCAGAAATACCGTGCATGTTATTTCCCGAAGTCCTCCAAAACTCAAGAGTTGTTTTTTCCCCCTAAAAAAGCCACTTCCTTAAATGGACTTCATCTCCTGAATTCTTCCATACTTTTGCAACTATGATTTTTTTCCCCATTAACAAAGGACTCCCTTAAACTGACTCTCAAACAGTCCCCCTGCAATAGAGAGTGGTGAGAATTAGGAGGCTATGGTCACACGGTGCCCTGGTGCTTCCAGAGTCGGCACACGGCCCAGCTCGGGGCATCATGCCTGTCTGGGCTCCCTTGGAGATGGGTTAGAGCTGGCCCTGCGAAGGAAGGAAGGCATTACAAACAGAGGAAATGCTGCTGTTTCACAAGGCAAAGAGCTACTCTATCCTGCACCAAAGCATTTCAACACAGCAGGTGGGATAACAGGGTTAGGAGTGTGCTGCTGCTGAGGCATCAGTTAAGTGTGTGAGCCCCGTCACCCCACCTTGTTTCAGGGCCACAGACCATCGTGGGCAACTGGGTGAATCTATTCACATGCTGAACTATCCACACAAGCCTCCTTCATACCACCAGAAAACTCACCAGGGCGTCTACTCTATCAGAGATCCATATTATTAATTCTATTAATTCTAGGTGATAACATCCTCATAACACCCATAACTGACTGAGTACCTTCCATGTCCTAAGCATGTCCTTTGCTAAAATAACTCTAATCTCTCTATCTGCCTGCCTGGTGCTTACCCTTATCATAGGGATCTTTGTGCCTAAGAGTATGGCAACAGAAAAGTCTGAGAAACACTAATGAATTTTAAGAAAGTGAAAAAATAGTAACAACAACCTTTCAAATATGGAGTTGACAGCCTTAAAAAATATTAAACCCTTTGAACCAGTTATTGCAGTTCAAAGAAACAGATCAGAAATGAGGTGGAAGATTTATGTTTGAAGGCACCAATCACGAAATCAGTGAAATCCGTCATAACAGCAAAATTGGACACAACATTAATGTTTAATAGGAGAATGATTTATTGAATGATACTATACTGCCATGCAGGACATGATAACATTTTTGAGGACAAGACATGAGCATGTGTTTGAGATGTTGGGGGGAAAAAGGCACAACACACTATGTACACATGGTATGATTCCAAATGGGGAAAAAAAATGTATTTAGTATGCATGAGCATGCAGGAGCGCACACGCGCGCACACACACACACAGCAACAAGGCTGGGAGGAGATACGACAATTAACAGAGATGTGAGAATATAGATAAAGCGTTTCCTTTTAGGTATTTCTGTACTTTATAAGTTTTCTACAATACGCACACATACATCTACAATCAGAAAAAAAAAGATACCAATCAATCAAAATTTCTCACGCTCCCTCTTAAAGGACCATCTACACTATAAAAATATATACATAATCCCCTAAATTCTTAGGTCTCCTGAGACAGATTTTAGTCCTTGACTTCCTTAAATCTAAAAGGGGAAATGAACATGAATAGCTTTTAGGTTGCTGGTGGAGAAGATTCCCCATCTCGAATTTGGAGATTAGGTTTGTTAGAAGAATCCATAATTTCTGGCTCTAGAAATAAAGGCAGTGAGGCTTTCCAGGCAAAGGTGATAGAGCATGGCCTATGTCTGGGAGCCAGCAATCTCCCCTATACAAGTAGAGATGGCTGAAGAACTAAATATTTCTTCAATTAAAATACTAACACGGTGAGAATTACTAGTTACTAAATTTTTCTTCCTTAAATTCTTAAGGCATACAAAGGTTATGATATTTACTGATAAATGTAATATGAAATAAAACAAGACACGGTCCAGATCAGGATGGTTATATGAGAAAACATAGTAAAAATATACTCCACTCGCAGGAATGAAGGTTAACAGTCATTAAAAGAAAATAGGAACAAACCACCATTTCGTTTCCTCGCTTGCAAAATGGGAATAAAGCTTACTCTACTTGGTGACAAGGATTAAGTACAATAAATGTGAACATAAGGTACAGGTAACTTATCATGTACTACATGTTAGTTTCCCTTTTTCTTCTTTGCAGTGAGTGATTTTGTACTTAATCTTACTAATGTATTAAATTGAACTACATATATAAAAATATAGTTCAGATGTGGAAGTGAGTTTAAGAATTAGCATAGCCCAGGGGTAAATAAAATACAAATACTCTGAATTGCCTCATGTTAAAAATAGGTTAATAACTCATGGGTCTGTGGCAGGGAACAAATGAGGTAATAAATGTGAGAGCCTTTTATAAATTCTAAAAGGCATAATGATAAGAGCAGCCGCTGACACTGATGGAAAACAGAAGTTGTATTTTCTTAGCAGACCCACATATGTTGGCATAAACACAATTAGTAAGATGCATGGGATGGGAGTTGAAACCCTTTCTGAAGGACATAGTCAAATAGCAGTAAGGTTGATAAACTCTTATCTAAATAAAGATGGGGTGTTTAGTCAACCACAGAGCTTTTGTTCTGCTGAGTAAGGTATACAAACGTGGGTTCAGAACCGAATTCTCAAAACAGTAGATTCTTTTAAGTTTATTTGAGAGAGAGAGGGTGTGCACGTGTGATGAGGGAGGGGCAGAGAGAAGATAAAGAGAATCCCAAGCAGGCTCCATGCTGCCAGCACGGAGCCCAACATGGGGCTCAATTTCAAGACCATGGGATCATGACCTGACTGAAACAAAAGCCAGACACTTAACTGACTGAGCCAGGTGCCCCCTTCAAGACAGATTTTTTTTTTAAATGTTTATTTTTGAGAGAGCACAAACAGGGAAGGGTAGAGAATCCGAAGCAGGCTTTACAATGACAACAGAGAGCCCAATGCAAGGCTCGAACTCATAAACTACGAGATCATGACCTGAGCCAAAGTCAGATGCTCAATTGACTGAGCCACTCAGGTGCCCCAAGACAGTACATTCTTTTTTTTTTTTTTTAAGTAATTTTTTTTAAATGTTTTATTTATTTCTAGGAGAGAGAGAGAGAGACAGTGTGAGCAGGGGAGGGTCAGAGAGAGAGGGAGTGACAGACTGAAACAGGCTCCAGGCTCTGAGCTGGCAGTCAACACAGAGCCTGACGCGGGGCTCGAACCCACAAACCGCGAGATCATGACCCAAGCGAAAGTCGGACGCTTAACCGACTAAGCCACCCAGGCGCCCCAAGACAGTACATTCTTAAAGGGCTACAATGATTGACGACCAAAAAGATCCCAGAGAAAAGAAATATCTAAACAATACTTTTTTTGATGTTGGGTGTGTCTTCCCCTTGAAATCTTCAGTAACATCCAGAATTTATTTTCTGCTCATCTTTTATCCCACCACTCTATTTAGCACTTTACTTTCCTGGTAAAAGCGTAACATATATTCTCAAAGCTCATCAGTGACTATAATGCTGCATCATTCCTGAAAACCTACTTATAAAAGCAATATCCATATTCTTTTTTAATCCAAGTTAAAATAACTGGTTCCTAAACCAGCAGGCAGATTCTCTTGGGTGCTATGCTGTCTGTTATCCTCAAATTATGTTCCCCATCTCATTCCTATACCTATCATAACCTGGTAACCAATTTCTTTCCAGTCTTGAGTAGAAAGATTAGTTTAACTTGTCACTTATCTATTGGGTAACAGTATTGTGCTTGGTGTCAAATAATTTACACCAGAAAACTATGTTCCCATAAAAAGCCCTATAATTTAAAAATGTTCACCAGTACAAGATCCAAAGATACTGTGTTGATAATACTGCTTAGTATTAAAGAAACACATAAGCTGGGGCTCCTGGGTGGCTCAGCTGGTTAAGCAACCGACCCTTGATTTCGGCTCAGGTCATGATCTCACGGTTTGTGGGACTGAACCCTGTGTCAGGATCTGTGCTGGCAGTGTGGAGCCTGCTCAGATTCTTTCCCTCCCTCCCTCCCTCTGCCCTCCCTTGCTCACTCGCTCTTTCAAAAATAAACAAACTTAAAAAAAAAAGCAGTATACAAGCTAAAAGGCAGATGAAAATCAGAGAAAAAAATGAATACTGTTTTAGGAATGGGACCAAGGTGGGAGACGAGGAAAAGACAGAGTTGGTGAGTATACCAAGATTTAAAGTCTTTCCACTGAACATAAACAGGAAAAAAATCATTTAGATATTTTTCAATCTATCCACCAAACTCAGGTAAGTCCACAAAGTTATACACAGACACATGGACCCTTCTTAGGAGTCCAAGGAACTAACTGCAGTGAAGTAGAATGTTCATTAATATCTAATTTTCTTTGAACTGCACAACTATTAAAACATTTACATTCAGATAGTCCATTAACAAAACCTGAAAAAACACATTTACAAGAACTTTGATATGCATTATAACATTGAAGATCCACATACACACAGCTAATTTGGCGAATTTGCTGAAAAAAATCAGAGGTTAAACAAGGGTTTTAACACTGTGCTGTAAGTGTCCATATTTTAATATCCAAGTGTTTTCCCACAGGTGGTGAGGGGCTTTTCATAAAGTAAAAGGAAAAAAAAAGTCTGAAAGCAAAGCAGAGAAGACAAAATCTTTTAAAGAAGACAAAATCTTTTAATACTGAAGACAGTGAAATATGTCACAATCAAGCTATGGCCTGCACACTTGAAGGCTCATTAGTAGTAAGTGTAAATCCTCGAGAGCAAGCGACCTTTCTCCTCTGTAACTTTCCAGGATATTTTATGGAGATAGCTGTATCCATTGGGAGCTCATTAAGAAATGATTTGACTATTAGGACAGTGGTCTTGGGTCTTAAAAGATTCTTACATCGTACTAGATATGAGGCACTGTCTGGGAACAAAGGAAAACAAACAGTCCGCTTGTTAAGGAATGCACAGTTGGGAAAAGGGAAAGATGGAGGGAGAAGTGAAGCTAGCTAGCTAGGCAGACCACCGTGGCAGTCCTGTTTATCCCTGAACCCTAAAATGCCTTTTTTTATCTCTAAATTTTGAATAGTTCCAGTATTTCTGTTTAGTCAGAAAAAGAAATCTACTATTACACACCTCTCTTCTGAAAATTCACTTTAATGTTCAGATTTAGCAAAAAAATTTCCATCTCCGTTTTTAAAGTGGTATTGCCTTTGCCATTCTCTCAACAGTATGCCTAATATGTGCTACCCACTGCGGCTGCGCAAAGCACTGGTGATCCAATTAAACAAAACCAGAATTCATGCCTCATGGAACTACATTCTGGAGATACCTTCCTCAAATAGATAACATTTCGTATCATGCTCAGCACCATCAAAGAACTGCGTATTGCAATAGAAAAGAATGAGGAAAGACCAAAGTCAGGGAAGGCCTCGCTGAGTAAGCGACGTTTTTAAGTGGGGACATGAAAGACAAAGTGGCAATCAGGAGGAAAAGTGTTCAGGCACAAGGAACAATAAGGGAAAAGGCCCAGTTGTGGAAAAAGTTTCATGTGTTTGAGGATTTGAGAGAAGGTCCCGGACTATGGAGAAATATGAAGGAGCATGGTAGAAGTTTCTTTTCTAAATGCTTAATATATGCTAGACATCACGCTAAGTACTTTAACGCATGCTCTTACGTGATCACTACCAAACCTATGAAGTTAGAGGTCTCCCCACCCCCTTTTCAAAATAAAATAAACAGGCATCGGAGAGGTTAAAAAACTTGTTCAAAAATCACAAAGCACGTGGTAGAGTGTGGATTTGATTCAATGCAGCACGCATCCAAAGCCCACACTTAAACTCAAACTTACAAAGTTAGAAGATAAACAGTAGACAAATCAAATGGAGCTTTAAATGCCACATTAAGGAGCTTAAATTTTATTTTAAATGCAGTGGAAAGCCACTGAGAAGTTTAAACAAAACTGTGACATTATCTGATTTACATTTCTACTGTGGTTGCTGTGTGGAGGAGTTGTATGCTTAAACGAAAGGAAATCAATAAGCAGTTGGGAAAGAAATGATGGTTGTCTAGACAAGAAGTAAACCAATTCAGGATCTATTTTGGAGCGGACCAAATTAGCCTTGCCAATGATTTGGATACATGGAATAAGAAAAAAGGGAAAGTCTCAACTCCTAGGTTTCTGGATTTAGTAACAAATGGATCATGATGGATAATATGAACTGGTTTAGGATCAGACTAAGTTTAGGAAAAAGAGATAGTCACTCAATTGTTCAACAAATCTTTATTAAGCTTCTATTATGTGAAGCAATCTGCAAAACTGATAAAGTTTCATCTTCATAGAGCTTCCATCACTTGGGGGGGCAGGGGAAGGCAGGTAGACAAATTCACACATAAACCATAAGATAGTGCTAAGGGCTATGGAAAATAACAAAACGGGTTAAGTGGAAAAAGAGGTTACTATTTTAATTAAATGGTTAAGAGTTTCTCTAATGTATGAGCAGAGGCCTTAAGGAAACAAAGGAAGCAGGCTGAAGATTTCTTGGAGAAAAGAGTTCCTGGCAGTCTGATTAAGACTGCAGTGGCCCTGAGACCGGAGTGTTGTTGGTATGTTTGAGGCCTGGCAACGAGGTCAGGGTGGTACAGCAGACTAGGTAAGGGAAAAATTAATAAGAGATCAGAGAAGAAGAGACAACATGGAACTTCTATTAAGGATTTTGCCTTTTCTTTTTTATACTTTGGGTAAAACAGGAAACCCTTGCAAGATTGAAGATTTGAAGAATAGAAGTGTTACTCCAGCTACAATACCAAGGAAATTACACTGTAAGGAAGCAAGGGTGGAAGCAGAAACTCATCAGTCAATAATCCTCTGATCACACCAGGAGCTAATGAAAGGGTCAGATTTAGACAGGTTTAAAAGAGCAAACAGGATTTGCCGATGGGATTAGATATGGTAGCGTTGACAGAAAAGTCAAGAAAGGCAGGCAGGGTTTTTTGACATGTATCAAAAAAGAATGAGGTTACCATTTACTGGGTTGGTACATGAGCATGTAAAGAACAGATTTATCATAGAAAACCATGAGTTCAGTTTACCATATTAAGATGGAGCTACTTATTACAAATTTAGAGACTGATGCTGAGCAGGCGGCTATTTACTGGATTTCAGAGAGGTCTGGACTGGAGATACAAGTCCAGCAGTCTTTAGCATTCAAGGGAACGTATATGGGAAAAAGTATAGACAGAGAAGACAGTCCAGAACTGAAGCCTTGATAAACTCCATCAGTTAGTGGTTTCTATCTCACGCCTAGTAGTCTTATAATAAAGCAACTGGGTTCATTTTTAAAGCTATCACTTATTACACCAGCAGTTTCTGAAGTCATCAAGTGCATCAATGAGACACAGCAATGAACTAAAAAGATACATAAATCTCAAAAGACAAACTCCATTTATGATCAAAGAAGTACTAGAAACTCAAAATATTGCTAAATATAGAGGCGGTATGTACAATCCAGTGGTTAAGTGCACAATATATGAGTTCAGCTGCCTGGATTTTAATTCTGATCCTTATGCTCATTATCTGTGTGACCAAGGCAAGGCACTTACTGTGCAGCTTCCTCAATAGTAAGTTGGAGATAATTAACATACTGGGCTGTTGTAAATAAATTAATAGCTAAACTTCAACGCTCAAACTTTCCTTACTATCAATAACACTGAATCACTGAAACAAACGTTGAGACCCTGCAGTTAATCGGACTAATTTTTCAATCATCTTAATCAGGGACTTGTAGCTCTGTGTTTAAATTTCAAAACAAGGCCAAAATATGTTCCTAAATTCAATTTTCTTAGGGGCTTGCGGCTCCCAGTCTGGATTTTTAAAGAAAGCCAAAATATATCGCCAAAAGCCTTAGCATCTTTGGAGGCAGAGGGGGGAAAGAAAGTAACTAGCTAGTCCTAATTCATACATCAGAGCAATCGTGCCTCATAACAAGATCCAGCTGTGACACAGGGTATCACGACCCCCGAATCCTTCGTAACCAGTTATCTGATTCTCTTCTGGTGTCTCCTCTAGAGAATGTGCTTTAGAAGATAAAGGTTAAACCAAGCTTTTGAATGAAGTGCAGCAAAATACCGAGAATCCAACTCTATGAAAGTAATAGGGGAAGACTTATCCAGTCACCATCTGTCCCTTTATCTTTATCTACCCAGGAGCACCCCGGACTCTTCTCCTGTGGGTTACAGGTAAACCGCGACCTTCCCTCATCTGGTCCCCACCCCCCGACCCTGACCCCTGGGAGTAAAGCGCCGGCGCAAAGCAGCTACCCTCCCCATTTCCCCCTCCTCGCTCCGGGCCCCGGACCCAGGCCCCAGGCTCAAACCTCTCTATTCGCCGAACGGGAGGAAACACCCAGGAAAGAAACAACAGAGCCGGGGCAGCTGCCGTACCTCTCTCGGTCGCGGCCGTCGAAGTAGACGAAATCGCCGTTCTGGACGCACCTGGCGCAGGTCAGCCGCCGGCGGGTGGTGTTGCACAGCGGACAACGCTCGACCGCCACGTACAGCCCCTCGGCGTCATCCACGGAGTCCACCAGGTCCCGGGCGAGCGGCCGGGGCCCGCAGCCAGGAGCCTCCAGCGCCCGGGCTCCCTTCCCACTGGGAGACGCCATGATGGCCTGAGAGCAGAGCCAGTCACGTGGGATTTTGTTTTCAACCAGGTGCATCCTGGGCGAGGAGGAGGGGCCTCGGGAGGTGCCGAGAGGGCGGGCGGGGTCCCGGCGCGCCCCTCGCCCAGCCTCTCCGAGCTGTCGGCCAGTCGGGCTGGCGGGCGGCGCTGCAGCTTTTCCTGATCGCCTGAGGGGCAGCCAGCCCCAAGCGGGGAGAATTGTGTTAGAGGGACAGGTCAGCCAAAGAAAATGTCATCATCCGCTTGGTCGTGCCAGAGCTACAAGTTAACGCCTCAAACTTGTGCAAGAAATAGTAATACAATGCCCTAGGGAATTTGGGGAAAAGGAATGGGAGCAAAGTCAGAATTTCTTTAATTCGCTATGGGTGCTTTTAAATTTGGCTAAAACTACAGCAAAGTTGGGCGAGGGGGTTAGGTTTTGAAAAGAGATGGTGTTTCAGCTCACCCACCTCCCCGATAGCTTTGGGATTTGGATCTGTACTCGTGTTCTTATCTGTTAAGTGGAGACAGTTAACAGTACCTACCAAAGGTTGGATTAAAAATACGCTTAACAGTAATCTGTTAGTAATCTGATCGTACTTTACTGATAATAGCGAGCCAGCTGAATCAATCGTACCAAAGAAATCAAAGTTGTCTTTCTGAAAACAATTTTAAATTAATGTCCAACATTCTTCTACTCTGGGCCATGCTCTGAGAATTTGAACTAGGTAAAATTTAACCTAATTCGATTACTCTAGATTACTTTCTGTGTAGGTAATAGGGTGGGTGGGAAGATGAAGTCAGAATAAAGTTGGAAAATGCTTCCAAACTACAAAAGGGTAAAAAAAAAGTATGTTTATAGGTCAATTTCCGTACACCAGTGATTCTCCAGGATTATTTTGGTAGGCTGTCAACTGATGACTCCTCTGATTTCCCTATGTGGGACTTCTCTCTCAAGTTCCACGCCCAGACATTCACAACTCCCTAGGAAGCATAAAGGGATGTACAGTGGCCACCATAAACTCAGCATGTCAGAACCTGAACTCTTCCTCAATCCCTGACCACTTGGGAACAAGAGCAATGTTAGTCCCATCCCTCCCTGAGGCTTCCACAATCTATTTACGTCTTGAATCTGAACCCTTTGCTCCATTCTCTTAATTTTACCTGGTCTATTGGAATACAATGACACAGAATTATAAAAGCACACACAGAAAAGAAGTCCCTAAACTGTTTTCAAAATAGAGCTGACACTAAACCTGAATGGTTCCTGAAAATTTATTTTTAAACAAGAGGACTAATTTCCTCTATAATTTCAGACAAAAAGATATTTAATTTGTCTTAAGGTGTTAAATTGTCAAGTCTCATTTGTATTCTGACAGGATCCTTCATGAATCTAATGGCCAGGACCATCTACTCAATATTTTAAAAGGAGAAAATAGACACAATAGTTTCTATCCTGCTAGATGATATTGCAGATACGATCTATTTTATGCAGTTATCTGAAATTCCTATATATCGCTATATATTTGCAGGGTACATGTTAATACACTACATCTTTAGCAAAAGCAGAACATTACGTTTTAATGATTAAACATCATTATCATTCTAGCAATCTCTCAAATTCTGAAATGTTTACTTGTTCAGCTTTCAAAAATAATATAGGTGTCATTTTGAAAATGAAGTTTCTTTAGTTCTTAGGCATGAATACTCATAGAATCATCCTTTAACAAATAAAGTCTAAATGTGCATATTGGTGTGCTGAGCTGATGCACATACTCAAACCAATATAATATGAGATGCTGAATGGTTGAATGACGTACTCAGGCTTTTTTAAAACCTTTTAGAATAGGATAGATGTTTTCAAATGCTTCATAGATCTCAGAACGTTCTTTGGCACCTATAAAGAAATCCAAGTTTATATAGTATTTAATATAAAAATACCAAAATTTTCTTAAGACTAAAATTTCATCTCTCACCTTCAATTACCTTTAATATGAAGACATCTCTTTAGGTTTACTTGAGAAGTGACATTTTGGTAAAGACAAAAGAATTTGGTGAGGACAGACACATTCCCATGAACATACACCCTAGAGTCGAGTTTTCTAGTACTTCTCTGTGAGGGTGTATCAGTTCATCTTTAGCCTCACAGAGCTCAGTAGGAAATATGCAATGCTATCTCCCAGCATGCCATGAACATGACCACAGAACAGGACTTTGGTCCACACCTGTGGGCACTTAGCTACCGGCAAAAGGGACTTCCTTTGATCCCCTCATGTCTAATTGATACCTGTTTCCCTAATATGGCCTAACAGAGGGAGACAAAACTGCAGCAAAAGTTTGACATTTCATTGTAGAAGAAGAGATTATTAGAGGAGGAAAACTATCACGGTCACTCCTTGGAGTCTGAAGTTTCAAGAGATCTTTAATTATAATGGTTCGAGGGATTAAGATGGATAACTACGTGAATTAGACAGGGTCCCTTCTCTTGAGAGATAGCAGTCAGGCCCTGCTCATCTCTTACCACCATCCACTGCCGCTAACTACTTCCACCTTCAAAGCTATGCAGACTCATTGTATTAAGGGTTATGGACTAGTAGTACTTATGTTTATATGGAGCTCTCAGTTAATCAGGAAACTATTATCTGCTATCACTGGCAGGAAGCAAGGGGATTAAGGAAAACAATATAAAGACTATTAGCGTGAAGAGAAATGGAAAAAAGCTCAAGTTGATACAGACTCTTCCTTGAGAATGTAAAATGATTCAGCCACTGTAGAAAACAGTTTGTCGGTTCCTCAAAAGTGTTAAGAATTACCACAAGGCCCAGCAATTCTACTCCTGGGTATTTGCCCCCAAACTGAAAACAGCATCCAACAACATGCATGCACACATACATTCACTCACCGTTATTCCCAATAGCCAAGAAGTGTAAACAACCCAAGTGTCCATCAACATGAATGGATAAACACATTGTAATATACACATACAATGGAATATTTAGCCACAGAAAGGAAGGATGTTGTGATATATACTACAGTGTGGATGAACCTCAAAAATATTATGCCGGGGCCCCTCGGTGGCTCCGTTGGTTAAGTGTCTGACTCTTGGTTTCAGCTCATATCATGGTCTCACAGTTTGTGATATCGAGCACCATGTCAGGCTCTGCATGTACTGCTCAGAGCCTGCTTGGGATTCTCTCTCTCCCTCTTCCCTCTCTCTCTAGCCCTTGCCCCCCGGAAGAAACATTATGCTCAGTGAAAGAAGCCAGACACAAAAGGTCACATACTATAGGACTCCATTTATATGAAATATCCTATATTGGATATTAAGAAATTAATATTACTTAAGAAGTCCATTATGCTAGAGGGAAATATATAAATGTGAAGCATTTTAGACTTTAGACTAAAGCCTCTTTAAGACTTCATATTCCTATCATCAGGGCACGGCATCACAGCAAAATTCCAGGCTCTCAATGCTAGGGGTAAAAGAAGAGTGGGCTTTCAGCAAAGGAGTAACAGCTAGTGTTTATACCACATTTACCATATACCAGACACCGCTTTTCTGCCTCATTGCATTTAGTAGGTAGCTACTATGGCCACCTGCCTTTTACATATGTGGAAATCAAGCTGGAGAACTTAAACTCACCCAGGGTCATACAGCCAATAAATTGCAAAGCCTGGATGCGAATTAGGCCATTGGTTTCCAGAGCCCAGCCTCTTAGCCACCACACCTGCTGCCTCTCACCGCTAAAAGTATTTCTCTTTCCTTCAGCTGACAAGAAGGAAGAGGGAGAAGGGGCCCCCAAAGACCACACAGGTGTTTGCACAGACATCTAAAGAGCTGAGGGACAAGGTGAGTACGTGGGGGTGGTGGGCACTGGAGCGAGGCTGCTCAACTTCCCACCTGTGCTACAGCATGTACAGCTGTTTGACACTGTTACGGTTACTTCTCCACTGGGCCCATTTTACAGATGAGGAAACTGAGATTTTAGGCACAACCTCAGAGTTAACTAGAACCTACGTGAAAACTCTTACACATGTGTGTACCCGACATTAACTAATTAATGTTAATTCTATTATGTCTGATCTTAGAAGTGAAAGTTGCCCTTTTTGTTGTTCATTGTATACCATTCCAACAGAGCCTAGCTATATTAGTTTTACTGCGGTTTGAGGGAAAACAAAAACAAAAACAAAACATGGGTCTTAAATGTCACACCAGCCATAGAAAAATAACACGAACCTGGGAAAATGTTGTTAAGCTTGGCCCAGGGCCCATTGTTTTTTGTGGTCAGGGGCCATGACATAGTAGGATAGTAGGATTTCTTTATCATCAGCTCACTTAACTATAATTAGAACATTCAGTAGTAGCCTTGGCCATGGTGGCCACAGCTGTGGCCTATCAGGGGAGTAAGGCAATTTTACATGGATAAATTATTTTCAGAGTCCCTGCAAATGGCACATGATACATGGTTTTGAATTGCACTTATTATACGTGTGCTGGTGTTCTTAAGTTCCTACCCAGGGATGAGCTGGAATCCATTAATTAATTATAGTGAAATGCCAAATGCATTTATAATTTCAGCACTCTAACATTTTCTAGGCCAAAGCTAGGGACCTTTCAGAATAGTTCTGCAGAGTCTTGCTGTGTTGGGCTGGAACATGTGAGCCTCTAGGAATCCCCTATACATGCTATGTGACCATCTCCAGCTAACATTCTAGAGGCAAGGCTAAACAGAGTCCTCCTTGGTCCCTTTCCTCATGTTTACACTCAAAATAGCGCCCTTAAGTTTTTACACCCTTTGCAAGTGAAAAGAGTGTAGATATGTAAGGACTAAGGGACATTGGTCTCCAAGTCTGAAGCAAAAGTAACCTGAACCATGTATTCTGGGTGAAGTACTTTAAGACAATACACCACAAATGGGGAAATCCCAATCAATGATAATTACTCCTATTTTAGTATTACGATGTTGGCCAGCTTTTAGTTCATAATGGAAGCAGAAATTTGGAATTCGGACTTCAGTTAATATATCTCATTCCCCTGCTCACAAAAGTGATGATCTATATCTCGCAAGAATGAGGAAATTTAGCTTTGTTTGTTCTACATGCTGAATGTGTAAGAAATCCTAAGGGAATGTATTGCATGGTCTTTGGTACGGCATGTGGACAATTCTTGTGGGATTTGAAACTTGTAGCAAATGTGTAAGTTTTTTCTTTTAATGGGGGTAAGTAGGAAAGCTGGTTTGAATGAAGGATACTTAAAGAGATTTGTGTCTGTGTACTCCCAATAGAGATTTAGCCTGTTATAATACTTGTATGTGTACTAGTATTATATATGTACCAGTATTATGGTACCTGTCGATTGGCACTGTTAATAAGACTGATTAATAATGATACGTAGCATGTACATGAAAGTATCTTCCAAAGCTCTTGAAGAGTTTGTTCCCTTAAATAGGGCATTTGTTTGCTCCAGTATTTATACTATTTCAATTTACCTGGCAGACTTTCCCCCTTTCCTTAAGGACATATAGAAGTAAACTTTATGTCAGTCACAAGGAGGTCTTAATTATTCTAGGCTCTAAATTGGCATGATCTGAGAAACTGTAGCTTTGCCATATTCAAAAAGTTCTTGAATTCTAAAATCGCTCTCCTCTCTTTGAAGACACATTAGTTACTTGTTACAGTAAAACAAACTATAAAACTTCACTGAGAGTTCTAAAAGAACATTTAAGAACAGATATTCCATGTTTTGGGATGCTGAGCGATGACTGTCATTTTTCCCCAAATTAATTCACGTAATGCAAAAATCTCAATTTTTTTAAATGGGGCAGGATTCTGTAAAATTCTAAAGCTTATTTGGGAGACTAAATATTCAAGAGGGGCTAAGAAACAAATGGAGAGGGGAAATTGACCCTAGCAGATATAAAGACCACTAAAATTAAAGCACGTTTATAACACAATAGTAATATATACAATAGGATTATCACAGTAGAATCCTGCAGCAAAGGCAAGACTACAAACCCATATATAAATATAAAGGTTATATGGAGTGCTCACAAATTAAGAATAAGTAGAGTAATATGCAGTGGTAATATGGCTGGCTGGCTATTTGAGGGTGAGTCCTAATCAATTTGGCCCCTGCTATGTAAATTTGGCATTCATCTTGGTACATAACAGTAGAATATGTAAAAAGACAAAGTTAGACAAGAATAGTAAACTTCAGGAGAAGGGTATGGAAAGAGTCTCAACCATTTACCTCAAGCGTTGAAAAAACCCTTCTTCATGTAAAAATAAGTCAACTGGAAAAAGCCGTAAGTACAAAACAAAGAGTAATTAGTCTTAATATTATGGTGACCTCATACAAACCCTTAGGGAAAAAAAATAATAAACACTAAGTAGACAAAAAAGATTATGTGCACAATGTCTATAAAAGATAAAATGCTATTTCTTGACTATCTTAGAATAGTCTTCAATTTCTGTTTCTGATTACCAATGTAGTTACAGCAATGAGATCACTGTCACTGATAAAAAGTTTTTATGCTAGTTTTGTTTTGAATGCTACTGAGGGTTTGTAAAAGATATTCAAATACATTGCTGTTAGGAACATAGAATATGGGACAACTATATTGTGTATCCATTTAAAAAATAATTTGAGGGGCACCTGGGTGGCTCAGTCGGTTGAGCGTCCGACTTCAGCTCAGGTAATGATCTCACGGTCCGTGGGTTCAAGCCCCGTGTCAGACCCTGTGCTGACAGCTAGCTCAGAGCCTGGAGCCTGTTTCTGTGTCTCCCTCTCTCTGACTCTACCCTGCTCACAAGGTCTCTGTCTCTCAGAAATAAATAAAAATCATTTTTAAAATTTTGATAATTTGTACTCAGAACCTTAAGAATACTCATATCCTTAAACAAAGTTCCATTTCTGACCATTCACACTAACAACATAATTCTCCACACATAAAAATAGCCAAAAGTCTGTGCCATTATAAGCAGAAAACAAAGAAGGAACATTTAAACGTTTGGCAATGGAAAATAAGTTTGATATGATCAAGTGTTAGAACAGAGGTCAGGAAACAGGCTGCTGGCCAAATCTAGTCCTGTTTTTGTATAGCATGTGAGCTAAAAATGGTTTTAAATTCAATGGCCTAAATGATTGGGGGCAAA
Source organism: Proteles cristata cristata (assembly GCA_017311185.1). Lineage (NCBI taxonomy): Eukaryota > Metazoa > Chordata > Mammalia > Carnivora > Hyaenidae > Proteles > Proteles cristata. The sequence continues at coordinate 1,854,802 of JAESUZ010004426.1, read as the reverse complement.
AAAAAAAATCAAATGAAGTATTACATGACACATGTAAATTATATGAATTATATTAAATTCACATTTCAGAGCCCTTTCCTTGATGTAATGCCTGTAGCTACTTTCACATTACGATGGCAGCATTCAGTTGTTGCAACAGAGACGGTATGGGCCACAAAGCCTAAAATATTTAGTATTTGGCCCTTTACAGAAAAAGGTTTGATGACCCCTCTGTTAGAACATTTGCAGCTGAGGGGCACCTGGATGGCTCAGTTGGTTAAGCCACAGACTTCAGCTCAGGTCATGATCTTGCTGTTAGTGAGTTCAAGCCCTGCATTGGGCTCTGTGCTGACAGCCCAGAGCCTGGAGTCTGCTTCAGATTCTGTGTCTCCCCCTCTTTTTTCCCCTCCCCTCTTCATTCTCTGTCTGTCTCTCTTAAAAACATTTAAAAAAAGAACATTGTGCAGCTGTTAAAAGTATTCTATGAGGACTTTGTAACAATGAGCTAAGCTAGAGGTTATAATGGTTAATAAAAAGTCAGGATGTTAAGTTAAATATACATATCAAAAGGACATAAACATGAAAAAAAGTTATATTCTTTTGGATATTGAGACCAATGGATGATACAGTTCTTTTTACTTTTCATTTTATGCCAGGTGTTCTACAATACCAAGACTTTGTAATGGTGAACAAAGCTATTTAAAAGGAAAAGCACAAAGTATACCCATAGCTACTGAATTTTAGGAAAGTCAGTAAATCATCTTAGAACTCACCTGTCAACACAACTTTTCCAGATACAAAGATAAGCAACACAATTCGTGGTTTTACCATTCTATAAATAAGACCAGGAAACAGTTCAGGTTCATAACTGTTAATATAAATAAAAAAAAAAGTTAAGATATAAAAGAAAAAAGTTAAAAATAGTACTATTCAGCCACTTTCCCATAATATTCAAGACCCAGCATATTGAAGCTATTTTACCAAAAACTTTTGGCCATCTTAACAAAAGTAATCTAGAGTGCCCTAGGCAATTTTTTATGGTAGTCAAGAGCAGAATTCATCTTTGGTTATAACATTTTTTCAAAGTGCAAGTCATCCTAAGCTATTAGAAATTAAGATAACTTAGGGAAAATTTAATGTATTAAGATCTTCTTGGTTAAATGTTTTCATCTTTCCTAAAAAAGTCTATCAGTAAAAATACATAAACACGTTTTCTAAATTTTCCAAGTTTCTCTATAATGAGCACATTTGATATGCATTTATAAACTGCTAAAGTTAACAATTTTAGCAGATAGAACCTAAACATTTTTCTAGACTACTATCATTGATCTCTGGACAGACGCTGTAAAGAAGATTAAACTATCCCAAGTTTTAAAAATTTAGGATTTGTGGGGCACCTGGCTGGCTGGGTTGGAAGGGCATGGGACTCTTGATCTCAAGGTTGTGATTTCAAACCCCACAATGGGTGTAGAGATTACTTTAAAAAAGAAAGAGAACTTTAAAAAAATTAGAATTTGTTCCTATAAATGGTAACTCAGTTGTATTTACTACTAAACGTAGAAGGATGAGAGAGCTTCTCCAGGCTCCAGCAGAGAGAAGTAGAGACCCCTAGAAGTTTTAAGGAGACTTCAAAAAAGAAGACAAGAGTTAAGAGGACGCTTGAGGAAATAAAAGCAATAACTAATGAAGAACAGGTATAGGAAAAAGAAGAAATTTGTGAAATGGAACACGATACATACAAATCTTTGCATTTAAAGGGTAAATCCAGACCACAGGGAAAACTCCATTCCATTCTGCAGTGAATAAGACTCATACAACAGCAGATGCGCAATCTCTTATTGGTAGTAGAAAGATGCATTGCAGTGGTGAGGCTACCCTGCTGAAGTATATGGAGGCTACTGTGGGCGGACTTATCTTCCTAGGACATCACTCTTTGTGCAGAAAGTCTGTTAAGACTTTACCCACTTACCACTTCTCAACACTGGGAAGACAACGATACTGGTTGGAAACTGGAAAACTTGTATGGGACTATGAAGTTCTAGTCCAGAAAATGAAAGCTAGGGGCACAGAAGGAATGTTTCCATTTCATCTCCCAACAGAATCTTAGCATTCTAGAAAGGAAACAAGAAAACCAAAGTCTTTGGTATATAAATGACAGAAAACTTGCAATTGGCTTTCAGAACCATAGTTTTAAAATACCAGCATGAAGAACTTCCAGTGAGATATTTACTTCATATTATTTATCGTCTGCCTCATTTCGAAAGAAGGTTAAGGCCAGGGGGAAAAGAAAGGAGGTTTGGTTAGAGACCGAGAATTTCATGAGGATGAAGAACAACACTTGCCAACTTCAACTCATCATTCAAGTGTTGGCTTCAATGTTACTTCCCATAGGAACTTTGACCTCCACACTCTCCCCACCCTGCTACATTAAATATCCTGCTTAATGGTACTGTAGCACTCCCAAGGGTGTTCACCTCATAGTTACCAAAGTATCGTTAGCTTCTCTGTCTTTCCTTTAAGACAGTGAGCTCCATGAGAGCAAGGGACCATGGCTGTAATGACTGTCATGATCACCATAGCATCTGCTACATGGTAGCCACCTAGATATTAGTCACTTAGTATTTATTATCAGGATATCTTTGATTTAGAAAGTGAAGGAAGGGAGAACAATGATCAGGGAAAACTGGAAACAATTATGTCTTACAAATATGGACAGAGGAGGTGCCCAGTAACTAGGGGGATACTTAGGGTATCAGATGCTGATACACAAATTTGTAGATCCAGGAGAATGAAAGGAACTTGAGGTTTTAACATAGGCAGACTTAACCTAATAATTATAATTGGTATGTACGTGCCATAGTTCCCCAGTAGGGTTGCAGACGATTAAAGAGAGGTCTCATTTTAAAGACACAAACCTGCTGGAAAGAAGTGTTTTAATGCCCCAGAGCCCTCAATCCACACACCGGAGCTATAATCCATAACCTAAGGGTGGAGCCCAAGTGGTAAACTTATGGAGAAGACAAGAATAAGACTAGAAACAAATAGTAGTGGGAATATAATGCAGGCTTTCTAGCTACATTAAAAAAAGATGGGTGAGATCCTAAAACTGGTTCAGAAGCAAGACAGAACAAGTAATGGAGCCACTCCAAGTAGCTAAAAGCAGTGCATATGGGAAGTTCTCATCTTCCCCTACTGGTAATTTTATCTTCCAGAAGGCAGAAGTAGTGACAAGGGATACTCCTACCCTAGACTTAAATCTGACCTACAAAGATGACAATGTTGGTGAAAAAAAAAATAAAGTGAAACTTGGGAAAAACTGTATACATCATTTTAGAGGCCTAAAAGGCCAGAAAACAGAGTGTTAAATCTGATACAAACACAGAATTCAGGCTGAGATCGCTCATCAGAAAAAGTTGGTTCAGAGAGAGACAGACCAGAGGCCCATGGTTGAGAATCTGCTAGAAAAGATGGTTCAGGTGTTGAGAGATTCTTAAAAACAAAGCTTTACTATGAATCTACAACCCTTCCCAAGATTGAAGAATGAGAAACATGCCTAAAAACGCAATGTTTCCCGCATGTGGGCGCTTCACAGTGAAGTTCAATGGGAACATCATAGGTATCCAATAGGCATATGTTGAAAAAAATTAACACAGAGGGGAAAAAATATAATCAGGGGAAAAATAAACATTGCCTGAAGACTATCCTAAAAGCTAAATCTCAGAATGAACTGAGATTTTTGACAAACTAGGAGAAAACAAAGCAATTTTTAACAGCTCTTCAGACCATGTCTGAAAAGGAAAGCTAACAAATGTTAGAGAAAGCACAGCTATAGGATCCCCATTCACTCTGTAAATAGGAATGGTCACTCGAAGGCAAAGCATCTGTGATTTTAAGCAGCTTATAGGGCCTTGGCCAGGTATATATGCCCCAGGGCAGTAGGCTTTGGTGCTGACCAGTCAACCTCCACCACTGCTGAGGGCCTGAACAGGCTGGGAGAAGCCAAAGCAGCTGAGGAAAGGAGACCCAGTGCATTTGCTGTTGAGCTGGGAAGTTACATTTGAAGAACCCCCCCAGCTGAGCATGCCTGTTTCAAAAATCTATACACCGGGGAGTCTCAAGCCTCTGGCAAGCAGTACTGACATCACCTGTGGGCCCATTAGAACTGCAAGTTCAGGCAAAATCAGTGATGATGCAGTCTAGGCAGGAAAGTGTTTTAAAAAGCTGTCCAGGTGATTACTATGTGATTTAATTTTAAGACCCACTATTTCAGAAGATTGGACACATACAGTAATCAGTAAGGACTTAAGCACAGCATTTTAATCCTTTTACCTAGTCTTAAAACCACCACCACCACCACCACCACACACACACACACACACACACACACACACACACACACACACCACTGTCTCTGGAAGATACACTATGTGAGCAGCCTGCCTGTAATACAACTTCAACATCTTGGGAAACTCAGATAGTTGTATAACCGTCATACCTACTGAACTGCTGATGGGTTAGCACCAAACCTTCCAGCCTGATGGGAAATCTCACATCACAGCTTCCAACCATGTTCTGAATTTTAAAATCGAGGAATCTGGCTGGGAACCCAAGCTTCTGCACCACACGAGCATACTTCCTCGCAGCAAGTCGAGACTGCTCTTCACTGGGGAGGGGCAAATGTATTTAAAGAGGTCTTAATCACTATGTCCTCTCTCCTGCTTGGGCTGTGTTCACACACTTCCCTGACTGTACTTTTAGCATCTGTACCATGTTTGTCTTTCGTATACTACAGTGCTGAGGACAAGGCCCAACCTCCCCTGCCTTTGCCCCTAGTGCCCAATAGGAACCAAATCAGAAACACATTTTCATCTTCATTTGTCATCTTAAACATATAGGGTATTTTAATTGTTTTAATCTATTTATTTTTGATGGGGGGGGGAGAGAGAGAGAGAGAGAGAGAGAGCAGGAGCAGCAGAGGAGCAGACAAAGAGGGAGACACAGAATGTGAATCAGGCTCCAGGCTCTGAGCTATCAGCACGGAGCTTGAACCCAGGGACTGTGAGATCATGACCTGAGCCGAAGTCAGATGCTTAACCTACTGAGTTACCCAGGTGCCCCTATTTTTCTCTTTTAATTGTTTTAAGTGCTAGAAGATAAAATTAACTATTCCACTCGTTCTCAGAGTGTGTCCTCAGACTTGCAGCAGAATCACCACCGGAGAACTTGTTAGAAATGCAAAGCTCCAGGTCCCAGCCTCAAGCACTATGGGGCCCAGCAGAAGTTTTTTAAATTAATTTCTTAAAATTTTTTAATGTTTAATGAGACAGAGAGAGAGAGAGACAGCATGAACAGGGGAAGGTCAGAGAGAGAGGGAGACACAGAATCTGAAGCAGGCTCCAGGCTCTGAGCTGTCAGCACAGAGCCCGACATGGGGCTCAAACCCACGAACCGTGCATTCATGACCTGAGCCGAAGTCAGACGCTTAACCGACTGAGCCACCCAGGCACCCCTCAGCAGTCTAAGTTTTAACAAGCCCTCCAGACTGTAATGCTCAGTCAAGGTTGAGAACCATCCATCTGGTCTAAAAGTTTGTGCCACGTAGATGGGAACAACAGCAACAAAAATCAGGACATGTGCATACAAAAAGAAAAAAAATCAACATGAAGAAGAAAGAGGGATGCCAACTGGGTGACAAAGACCAGGAGCTTTATGAGACAAATTATATTTTTTTAGAAAAATCACGAAAACACCTCAAAACCTAACCAATTCTGCTCAGGCTTTCTCACAGAATTATCACTCGACTCACACCCCACATGAGCGAGGAAGAAATTTATTCAACTTTGTGGCCATATTCTTCTAAATGTTTGTCCTGATCCAACCTGAAATCCAGGTCAGAGAATGTCAAGTCCTGAGATACGAGGCTTTATTTTTTCATTACATGCTTTTCAATGGTCATTGGCAAAGCAATACAATGAATCTCAGCAGGGATTACCAAACAGGGGCAAAACCTGGTGGGTGAGCCATGTGAACTCCACCTCATCTTTACATTGAAAATCAGAAGCACCTGAAAGAAGAGCCAGATTGAACTTGCTGTTTGCCTGGACCAAAGGAAGCCTTCCATGCTCTTTCCTATCTAGAGCCTTCACAACACTGCCCCTCTTATGTGTATTAATTACATCACGTTTTCACTCCACATTTCTTCTCCTCACCCACTTTTAACTCCTGAGATGTCCCTGCCAAGGCCGTGCCCCCAAGGTAGCAGGGAAATAAATACAGTTTCTATTTTGAAAAAATACATTTGCCTAACTGGCTATATTGCTGATGTTTCCCATAGTGCTGATGTTTATAAGGTAAAAATTTAAGAGTTTGGGTAGCCCTGTAGTTTTATTGGATATCAGCTGTGATTAGGACTTGGAAATTCCCAAACAACTTACACTTAAAGTCTACATACATGTTCCTGTAGAAACATTAGAAAATAGAGTAAGAGGGGCGCCTGGGTGGCTCAGTCGGTTGAGTGTCCGGTTTTGGCTCAGGTCATGATCTCGCAGTTTGTGGGTTCAGAGCCCCGTGTTGGGCTCTGGGCTGATGGCTAGCTCAGAGCCTGGAGCCTGCTTCATATGCTGTGTCTCCCTCTCTCTCTGACCTTCCCCTGCTCACGCTCGGTCTCTCTCTGTCTCAAAAGTATAAAAAAATTTAAAAAAAAATAGAGTAAGAACCTCGAAATATCACCACAAGGGGTGGTGACACTGATTAAATTTGACCCTTGTGTACTTTCCCTGTGGAAACACAAGTAACCTTCACTAGCAAACTCTAGTTATTACGACTAAAGAGAATAGGTTTGGATGAATTTTTGGAGATAATTCTGATAATTCTTAGACTAACCAAAATTTCACAAATCTCTGTCCAAGACTCAAGAACCAAATATATTTGGGCAAGGAGTATCTCATCTGAACCCACTATCCAAACTTTCACCATTAGGTTTTGGCAACCAAATAAATTCAGACAGGGAAAGATAATCATGAAAGTGTAATATAAGCATATTTTAAAGTGAAAGTTAGATAATAAACTTACAATTTAGTTGCCTATTCCCCTACAATGTAACATAATGCGACATCCTTCCAACTCAGTATATGTACGTTTTAATAGCTAAATGCAATTTATGATCTAATCAAACATCTATTACCAGGTATTTGTCTCCCCCCATTTTAAACAATGGTGAAATGAACATCCTTGCAGATACCCTGCAGAGTTGCCCAATAAGGACCTAAAAATGAAAGATTTCTGGAGATGCCTGGTGGCTCAGTCAATGAAGTGTCCGACTTTGGCTCCGGTCATGAACTCTCAGTTCATGGGTTCCAGCCCTGCGTCAGACTCTTTGCTGACAGCTCAGAGCCTAGAGCCTGCTTCGGATTCTGTGTCTCCCTCTCTGTTCTTCCCTGACTCACACGGTCTCTATCTCTCTCAAAAATGAAGGTTCAATTTTTTTTAAATGGGAGATTTCTAAGTCCAAGAATATACAGATCAACGGAAGAGACAGCCCAGGAGCTTACCCAGATGCATATAAAGAATATGTAAAAACAGGTAGGGGAAAATATGGATTAAGAATGGATTTGTCACATACATACAAAACTCAACAAAATATTAGCACACCACATAGAACAATGCATTAAGCAGATCCTGCATGACGATCAAATGGGATTTGTTCTGGGGATGTAAGAAGGATTCAATATTTACAAATCAATCAACAGGACATAAGACAACAACAAAATGAAGGATAAAAATCATATAATCATCTCAACAGATGCTGAAAAAACAACAAAATTCAATAACCATTTGTGGTAAAAAAACAAAACAAAAAACAAAAAAACATGTTCAACAAAGTGGGTTTAGGGGAATATACCTCAACCTAGTAAAAGCCATATACAAAAAACCCACAGCTAACATCATACTCAATGGTGACAAACTGAGAGCTTTCCCACGAAGTTAGGAACAAGCCAAGGATGTCCATTCTCACCACTTTTATTCAACATAATACTAGAAGTCCAAAACAAAGGAATCAGATAAGCAATAAAAGGTATTCATACCAGTAAAGAAGCCAAACTGTCACCATGTATAGATGACTGTATCCCATATATAGAAAATCCTAAAGACTCCACCAGACTACTAGAAGTAATCAATGAATTCAGTAAAATAGCATACAAAATTAATACCAAGAAATCAGTAGCATATCTATACACTAATAAAAAAGAAGGAGAAATTAAGAAAACAACTCCATTTAAAACTGCACCAAAAAGAATAAAATACCTAGGAATAAACTTAACCAAAGAGGTGAAAGACCTGTACTATAAACACTGATGAAAGAAACCGAAGATGACACAAATAAATGGATAAAAATTCGATGCTCATGGATTGGAAGAATATTGTTAAAATGTCCCTATTACCCAAAGCAATTCATAGATTCAATGTGATCCCTATCAGAATACCAGCAACATTTTTCACCAAATTAGATTACTACTCACAAAAGATCCCAAATAGCCAAAGCAATCTTGAGAAAGAAAAACAAAGCTAGAGGGATCACAATTTCAGATATCAAGACAAACTACAAAGCTGCAGTAATCAAAACACAAAAATGGGCACAAAAACAGACATTTAGATCAGTGGACAGAGAGCCCAGAAATAAACACATGATTATATGGCCAATTAATCTACGACACAGGAGACAAAAGTATCCCATAGGGAAAAGACAGTTTCTTCAATAAATGATGCTGGGAAAACTGGATACCTACATGTAAAAAAATGAAACCGGACCACTTTTTAACACCCTACACAAAAATAAACTCAAATTGATTAAAGATCTAAATTCAAGACTTGGAACCATAAAAATCCCAGAAAAGAACACAGGCAGTAATTTCTCTGACATCAGCCACAGCAGCATTTTTCTAGATAGGTCTCCTAAAGCAAGGGAAAAGAAAGCAAAAAGAAACCATTGGGACTGCAAAGTAAAAAACTTTTGCACAATAAGGAAACCATCAACAAACCGAAAGGCAACCTACTGAATAAGATATTTGCAAATGATATATCTGAAAACGGGTGAATATCCAAAATATATAAAGAACTTCTATAACTCAACACCAAAAAAAAAAAAAAAAAATATATATATATATATATATATATATATATATATATATATATATATATAATCTGATTTAAAAATGGGCAGAGGACCTGAACATTTTTTCCAAAGATGACACAGAAATGACCAACAGACACGTGAAAAGATATTCAACATCACCCATCAGGGAAATAACACATCAAAGCCACAATGAAACATCACCTTACACCTTTTGGAATGGCTAAAATTAAAAAGACAAGAAATAACAAGTGTTGGTGAGGAGGTGGAGGAAAAGCAACCCTTGTGCACTGTTGGTGAGAAGGTAAACTGGTGCAGCCACTGTGGAAAACTGTATAGAGGGTCCTCAAAAAATTAAAAATAGAAATTCCACACAATCCAATAATTCCACTATTAGGTATTTACCCATAGAAAACAGAAACACTAATTTGAACAGATAAATGTACCCCATGTTTACTGCAGCATGATTTACAATAGCCAAGATATGAAAGCAACCCAAGTGTGTACTGATAGACAGATAAGGAAGAAGTGGTATATGAAACAATAGATTATGCAACCATAAAAAAGGAAGTCTTGCCATTTGAGAGAACATGGATGGTCCTAGAGGGTACTATGCTAAGTGAAATAAATACCATATGAGAAAGACAAATACCATGTGATTTCATTTATGTGTGGAATCTTTTAAAAAAATTTAATAAAGAGAAGAGGCAGACCTATAAACACAGAACAAACTGATAGTTGCCAGAGGGGAGGAGGCTGGGGGATGGGGAAAAAAAATCAGTGAAGGAAGTGAGAGATACAGGCTTCCGGTTATGGAACGAATAAGTCAGATGAATTAAAGGCACGTTATAAGGAATATAGTCAACAGCCTTGTAATAGCGTTGTATGGGGACAGATGGTAGCTATACTCATGGTGAACATAGCATCATGTATAAACTTGCTGAATCACCTGAAACTAATGTAACATTGTGTGTCAACTATACTAATATATATTTCACATATACATATATAAAATATAAACATATATAATATATAGTTAATATAGTTTATAATAAAATTTTAATATAAATAATATAAAAAATACAAATTAAAAATATTAACACCCAATGTTGTTTGGAGAAAATGAATAGATGATATATCTGTAGAGTGAGGAGAAATTCATACAAAATATCCCATACACACACACACACACACACACATACACACACACACACACGGATTGTTCAATAAATGTATTAGGTCATTTACTGGCCATTTGAAAAAAAAAAATGATCTTACAGTGAAATAAAATTCCAGACCTGCTCTGCCCAATATGGTAGCCACTAGCCACATGTAGGTATTTATATTTAAATTGATTAAAATTAAATAAAAATTTCTATTCCTTTGTATATTAGCTACATGCTCTTGTATATTAGCAATTAAAACTGCTCAATATGTGACTAGTGGCTACCACACTGGAAAGCACAAATATACAATATTTCCATCACCTCAAGAAAGTTCTAACTGAATCAAAACATCACTTCTTTTCCTCAATACAGAGGCCAGAAAAATATACAGAGGTCAATATTTATATAAATGTTGTGCATGGGGAATGCCTTCCTAAGCATGAAACCAAATATCAAAATCCTAAAGAAAAATTGGACTGTACACACACAAAAATTTTAATTGTGTATAAAAAATTGTAAAACACCATTAATAATAATCTGGGAAATAACATTTATATAGTATAAAGTAGTGGAAATACTTAAATACAAAAACCTATTTACAAAAGACAGTGATTTCCATAGACTATTGGGCAAAAGACACAGCAGTTTACATGCTTATTACAAGTTAGTCTCACTAGCAAATCAAAAACATGTAATTAACACACTTTGAGCCAAGCAATTGGGCAAATATAAAAAATATTAACACCTACTGTTCTTTGGAGAAAATGAATACTTGATACACCTCTAGAGTGAGGAGAAATTCGTACAACCTTTCAGAAGGACAATTTACTACTCATCTTCTAACACTTGGAGGGAAGAGCAGCTCTCCTACCACAGTTTTATGATGAAAGGATCTATATCAGCATGGGGCTGCCTATGCAGGAGATCCAGGGAAAAAAACGAGCCTTTTAAGAGTCACCTCCTGAGCTAATGCTCAAGCTAATGGTCAAGAAGTGCCTAATTTACCTCCTTTAAAAAGTTCTATCCATTTATCTGCAATGAGAAAAATATACAATAACTACTTCCCCAGGCTTATAACAGGCTTTAGCACTACTATAGTTTTTAAATGCACCTTAAGAACAAGTTCTAACAGCCTAGCTAAGTCCCTTCAGTTTTAACGGGGTAACTGTAAAGTGGGACCTAAGTAGGTTCCTACTAGGTATTTTAGAACATGAATACTATCCTTCCTGGTTTCACATACAGAATTACTTGTCTGATAAGGGTGGAGGTGGTTCCGCATACCTTTTGGCTCCCGTGCAGACCATTTTCCCAGAGCTAAATATGAGGGCTGTTGTCCTGGGCTCTCGGATCCTCATTATAACAGCAGCAAACCTCTATACACAGAAGTCAAAAGAACACTTAGCCTCTGCTAGGATTTAACACTATTCCAGTTGAAAAGCTGGGTTGGACGTGAAATCGGTCTTAAGCTGATTTTGGATGGGAAAGGGAAAAAATGTCTGGGTCTATTCTCCCCATGCTAATGCTAACAAAAACTATCATTCTAAAATGTACTTAGAAAAAATAGGTAAGAATAATAACAATAGAGCTAAAATTTGAGCGCCTTAGCATTCAAGCCCAATGCTAAGAGGTTTATAAGTTTTGTCATCTTTATCCTGATGCTAGAGCTTAACGGACTCCATGATTATCACCATTTAGTGTGCAGGGAAACTGAGTGGTTATTCAGCTTCCAACATTACAAAGGGAATAGTAAAGTTGAGACTTAAAACCATGACTAATCGGACGCTGTGCTTTTTACTTTGAAATACTTCCTTTTTCTTTCAAAGAATATTTGGGGAGGGGGGAAGTATGATGTATGTTATAGGCTTGCCAAGACTCTATAATGTACTAGCAGCCAAAATATAGAACAGAATATATATACATTGATAGGCATGCTGAAGAGGACAAGGAAAAACGATTTAAGCTCTTGCCTACTATAGTAGTTCTCAAAGTGTGGTCCCCCACACCGGCAGCATGGGTAAGCCCTTTAAGGTGGTAATGATGCAAGGGAGGGCTGCCACAATGACATGTCACCAAAGACCTGCTCCTCCTCTGGTTCTACACATGCACTCCCTTGTGCTGCTGTCATCCTCCCCCATTAAGCTGGGAAGGAAACCGGGGTGGGTACTATGCAAGACTGTGGGTTATATGGATCAGAGCTCTGCAGAGCCCAGGTGGGACTGGAAATGTCACATTTGAAGTGCTGACAGAGAGTGAAGGAACCCTGAGTCTGCACTGCGCAGAGCCGACTGAATCTTGTGAATGTTTCCAAGTGTTTAAGGTAATACCCTCACCCGGTATTTATTTTCTTACATTCTTAAGGCAGCTCAAGTGCCAAGTCAGAATTTCTCTAGCTATCAAGTCCAAGTTTGGATAGATCCTATACACAAAAATAGGATTCTATACACAAAAATAAGGGAGAGCTAAGCATGATGGACAAGAAAATATGCTGACTTAATAATGTGGTCAATAATGGCTGCAGCCATAAGAATCCTAGCTTATCATTGTGTTTCTGTGCCCATCACAGTGCCCTACATGAAATAGAAAAAAATACTTGGGTAATATTCGAGTACATTTAAAATCAGGGGTCAGCAAGAACACTACCAAAACAGCAACAACTTAATCCCTAAATAGCTAATGCTCACAAGGTCCTCAGGTTCCTACAAATATGGCCTTTTTCATCTAACGCCATAAATCCTCCGCCATCCAAGACGGTGGCCTTTTCCCCAGTAGGCACTAGGTCTTACTGTCTTTGAACTCATAAGTACAAAGACCAGCAAATTACTAAATGTTGACTCAAGAAACAAATTTACTTCTTAGGTTGGTTGGCCATTAAAAATTGGATGTCTTGCCTTGGTAGGACACAACAGAGAGTAGCCTTTATTAAACTCTGAGAGAAAAGAAATCCCTAAATCTTACATGAGTAAGTAGAAGCTGAGGTTCACACTTGAAACAATTTACCTTCTTCAAACGAGAGAAATTGTAATGGGAAATATACGGGTCAGGTAGGTGGGAAAGCATTAGGAAAAACTATTTCCAAAAAGATGATGGCATTTTAAAAAACTTAGCATCCTCGTAGGCTGAAAGTGATCATACTGAAAAATCTGTGTGAATGACAAGGGAAAAATCTTAACTTTTAGGAACTGCTCAATCACTGCTGTATTCAGCATAGGGAATGAGGTTATTTTTTATAACTTCAAAGCAGACAATGAGGCAATTAATATTTGAGTTGTCGACAGCTCTGCACTGACCATTTTTTTCTGTTTTAAAAACGACAGCAAAGGAATGAGCCAACAACACTATCACATGAAGTAAATCTAATATATGTACTACCGAAGGGAGCACTGAAGTAAATCTAAATAGTAGCTAATTGTTACAAGAAAGAAATACCAAGAAATCGTACCTTTGGGTTATACTCTGCATTTTTTGCATGCAAAGCTATTTTCTTCAGATCCAATTTACAGGCCAGGTTTACAGTGGAAACTATATTCCTGAAGACAGAAGTCAACTTAGAAAATTATTTTGGACATAATAAATAAATAAGAATCAAATATATAGACTTCCTCATTTTATAGGTTGTCTATTAGCAACTTCCTAGAGTTACTCGCAATGTGAAATACATAGTAACGTGATGAACCTTAGTAAAATGTAAAAATTCCAAAGTGAAGTCCTAAAATAGCTTCTTCTAAAATGTCATGACTAGCTGACTAAAAGCAAATTTTAAATCTTTTTCAAAACCATGTCTCAAAATAGCAAGCATAATCCCAAATCAATTTGCAAACTGAATTCAATTTTACATCTTTACATCCGTTATGTTTATCCTACCCCAACCACAATTCTCAGCAATTACAGTGCTTTAGTATAAACAATACAATCCTTCAAGAATGTATATACTCTTAACCCTCTCTTAGGAGATCAAGAATTAGTACTTCATTTAACAAAAAAACTGTCTAGAGACACAATCCATTAAGAACTGATAAAACAACAATTAAATATGCAGTGCTTGGGTGGCTCAGTCCGTTGAGTGTCCAACTTCAGCTCAGGTCATGATCTCAGTTTGTGAGTTCAAGCCCTGCACCTGGCTCTGTGCTGACAGCTCAGAGCCTAAAGCCTGCTTTGAATTGTGTGTCTCCCTCTCTCTCTGCCCCTCCCACGCTCACACTCTTTCTCTCAAAAATAAATTTTAAAAATATTTTTAAAAAGAATAATTAAATTTAAAATTCTCTTCCTACACTACTATTCTGAAATCAGTGGTCATCACATCCAGGAAAATAAATGGTATATCCAGGAGCTCACCCATTAAACACAAACACAAACACACACACACACACACACACACACACACACACACACACAACTTACTGTAGTTGAGGCACAATTTCAGAACATTCTGAAACAGGGGTCACTGGTGTCATGGGAGTTATGGACATCAGAGGCGTGGAGTTTGGTTTCTCAGGAGAGGGCTGGACTGAGCCAGCATCACCAGCGTACACTTGTGAATGGGAATTCAACAAAGTGCTGCCGCTGATTAAGCCCAGACCAACGTCCTGTTCTCTGGGTAATGACAATCTACTTTGCTGACTTTGAGTTTTACAATTTTCTTCAGTGTCTTGCTTGCTTCTAATGACACTCTGGTCTTTATTTTCTTGGGTCAGTTCATCTGGTAGAAAGCTAAGATCCACAGATGAGAAATGCCCAGATGCTTCTTTGACTTCTTCAGGATGTGAATTAAACACAGTCTCTGAATTGGATGTATGAGGTATGTACCCATCATCAGGTACAACTGGGCTGAGCAGCAATGACCTGGGTGGAGCGAGGTCATCCTAGGCCATTTCCAAAACAAAATGCAAGAAATAAAATAGCGTGTCACACCGAAGGGGTACCACTACAGCTAGCAGGCAGCGCGTTCAAGATGCAGAGCAATCGAAGATAGCTTATAGTCATTCCAAGCCTCCTTCCATAAGGTGTCACTAAGTTATATCACAGGGTTAAAGCACACTTAACAGAACCAGGAAGTAGATCTTAAAATGTAGAGAAAACATTTTTCATAAAATAGTTTTCCTGCAGTAGACCCATAGGAAGTTACCACTCCAATTTTATAGCAGAGGAAACTGAGCAATCATAACTCTAAATTGTGTGTGCTCTGAATCCTCTTTCTGTGCCTCCTTAATGGTGCGCGTGGATGTCCTAGCAGAAGCTCTCAAGAGCATTAACAATGTTGAAAAGAGAGGCAAACGCCAGGTCCTTATTAGGCCATGCTCCAAACTCCTCATCCAGTTCCTAACTGTGATGATGAAGTATGGTTGCATTGGTGAATTTGAAATCCTTAACGATCACAGAGCTGGGAACATTGCTGTGAATCTCACAGGCAGGTTAAACAAGCATGGAGTGGTCAGCCCCAGATATGACAACTCAGAGATCTAGAAAAATAGCAGAAGAACCTCCTCCTATCCCACCAGTTTGGTTTCACCGTACTGATAACCTCAGCTGGCATCATGGACCATGAAGAAGACAGATGAAAACACACAGCAGGGAAAATCCTGGAATTCTTTTTCTAGGGATGTAGCTTATATGTGCAAATAAAATGCCTCAATGAACAAAATAATTCTTAAAAATTGTATGTACTTTTAATAGATTTACTGTATTTCATAAGTTGATTATAAATTTTAGTTGATTTAAGTATTCTTTTAGAGTTTTAAATTCTTATTTCAAGAAGAAAAGTGAACGAAGTTTAAGATGGAGTCCTGAGTGCTAATCAATACTCCACTGAAGACCTAAGGTTATTCTTTCTCATCACAGGAGAGATGAGCAAATGTTCTAGTTTCATGAATTTACAATAGGAAAACAGTTATTGAAATTTAAATGGCAAGAATAGTTTAAATCAATGTATTGTATTTCCAGTCCAGGGAAGGCTGCTCAACTTCTATTAATATCAACCAAGGGAATGAGGTGTGTAACTGAAGGAAGCAGCTAATGTAAAATTCATGGGTTTTATGGAAAAGAATCGATTACCTTGATACATACATTGCCACCTGCTTCACCCAAGTTGCAGACCTACATTCCAGATTTTGAGCACTGCCTGCAAGATAACCTCATACCTTAGAAGATCGGACTTCTAACAACTGAACACTGACGAACATCTCATGTCGGGTCTTTTTGGTGACAAAGCTACCTCAAGCTAACATAAACTGGCTGGATCCTACTGAATTGTTCTGTTACTCTTAAGTCCAGCAGATGGCAGGGGTGACTAATCGTTCAAAGAAACATTTGTTTAGAGGAATGTAGTTATTCTCTTGAGATACGATTTTGCACTAGATTTCATTTCGAATTACATAATTCTCCCCCATTTACCCTCACCCACAGAGGGGCTTTAAGAAAAGTGAGGTGGAGGGGCGCCTGGGTGGCTTAGTCGGTTAAGCATCCGACTTTCGCTTGGGTCATGATCTCGCGGTTCGTGGGTTCGAGCCCCGCGTCGGGCTCTGTGCTGACTGCCAGCTCAAAGCCTGGAGCCTGTTTCAGTCTGTGACTCCCTCTCCCTCTGACCCTCCCCTGCTCACACTGTCTCTCTCTCTCTCTCTCTCCTAGAAATAATTTAAAAATATTAAAAAAAAAAAGAAGAAAGAAAGAAAAGTGAGGTGGGGACAATGGCCTGGATTTCTCCCTAATGTGTTATTGGCCTCTCCAGTACTAGCTGGAAAGTCCGATCAGCCAGTTTACACCAAAGCACTGCTATCTGCAACACTCTGGTGTCTCCCCTCCTTTTTCCCTTCAAAGCAGCTGAGAGGGGAGGAAGCTCTCACTGAGGTAACCCAACTTCCGCAAGGAATCTAAGGCAATGGCAACAAGATATCCAAGGAGGAGGTTTTAAGGCAAAGGAAGCTTGGCAGCCTCCTTTCAAGTTTCCCGAGGAACACAATTTAGAGGTTATACTTACAGCACATTCACTGCATCTTTGGCCTTGTATCTGAAGAAAGTTTGTTAAACTGTCTTTGCAGAACCATCAACTCACCATCGTTCCTGTGTGGGGTTTTATTTGCCAGGGGAAACGCTATGCGGCTTCACTACTTCTGCCTCGGTGCTAATTGCCATCTTTTAAAAAAATCGCCCCCCCCGCCAAGAGTTGCCCTTTTGTTTTTCTTTGTGAAGATTCCTCACTCTCTTTTCTACAATACTTGACCCTAAAGGCTTTTTAATAATAATTTTTAAAAAGAATTGCGAACTGAAGGAAGCCACAGGTGTCTCCGATTCACATTGTGCGACCCTTATCTGTGCCCCATCCCCCCACCCCGCCGACCACCAACTCCACCCGTAGCCACCCGGGAGATGGTTTTTTGAGGCCTGTTCTTAGCGTCCAAGGCTGCTACCCCTTGAAAGGGTGGTATCAGCGCTGCGCGGGATCGTCCGCCCGTTTGTCCTAACAAAGCAGAGACAGTTTGGAACCAGAAGTGGTTACAGGAGACACAGAAGCGAACTCTGCGTGCCTGTGTCTTTATAACCGTGATGGGGCATCCAACCATATGGCTCCGGAGTCACACTGTACCAGGTTCCACTTCTGGTTGGCAACCGTGGCAAGTTATTTCCCCTCTGGAAGCTTCTATCTTTCAACGTAAAGGGGAGGACAATCAAGCCCACCTCTTACGGTCTCTAGGACTTCCGTAGGAGGTAATGAAGGCAAACCCCTGCGGGCTCAGGGCTGGGCGCTCAGCAATCGGGCGGGGACACCGTCTGGGACAGTGGCGGCAGCTTCTGGGCTCACCTGGGCGCCGCACTGATCCAGGTACAGCTCCAGGTAGGTCTGCTCCTCCTCCATGGGTGGAGGCCCCCACAGTTAGCAGCGCTGGGAGACGGGAAAAGGGAAGCGCCCAAGGGAGCCGAGCTGCAGCTGAGCCCGACTGAGCGCGCGTGGCGCACAGGCCATTTATCAGCCCCGCGCGCGCAATTGGCGAGGTGGGCCCGGCTGGGGGTCGAGGCGAGAAGGGGCTGGGCCCTGGCCCCTCAGGTCCCTCCCCTGGGCCTCCGCCTCCGCCTAGTCCAAGCTGCTGCAGACCGTGGGAACCCAGAGAAGAGCCGGGGCGGGCATCCGGAACTCAGCCCCCTGCCCACGGGTCACTAGGAAAAAGGGAGAGGGGAGCGTGGGAGGAGACCGCAGGGAAGGGGCCCCTCGCCTGCGCTCAATCACCGCACCCCGCCTACTGCTGAGAAGCTCTTGGCCCGCAAATCTGGAGATTTCCTCCAGTACCTGCCAAGTGCTGCCTTTGCCTGCACAACAGAGGTCTCTGTGTTAGCAGCAAAGGAAGTGAAGGCGTTGAACATAGGAGAAGGGAAGGAAAAATAAGACAAAAACAGAGAAGGAGGCAAACCATGAGGGGCTCTTAAATACAGAGAACAAACTGAGGGTTGCTGGAGGGGGCGGGGGAAGGCTGAACGGGGGATGGGCATTATTAAGGAGAGCCTTTTTATGGATGAGCACTGGGTGTCATATGGATGGGTTCTACTCCTGAAACGAAGACTACACTGTATGTTAACGGACTTGGATTTAAATTTAAAAAAATAAAAATAAAAATAAACTGATATCACTGTTATCCTCAGCATTCTGTGCTGAAGGACTGAGACGGGGAGTGATCAATTCATGAGTAATGTGCTTAGCAGCCATAAGCTTAGTGGCCATATGTGTATTAGACTCTTGAAAAGTATTTTGAATTGCATGAATTTGGTTTTACCTATCCTAAAGGGTTTTTTTTGTTTGTTTAATGTTTATTTATTTTTGAGAGACAGAGCACTAGCAGTCGAGGGCAAAGAGAGAAGGAGGCACAGAATCAGAAGCAGGCTCCAGGCTCTGAACTGTCAGCACAGAGCCAGATGTGGGGCTGGAACTCACATCCTGGGATCATGACCCGAGCAGAAGTCAGCCGCTTAACTGACTGAGCCACCCAGGCACCCCTGGTTTTACCTATCTTAAAACAGTTTTTTAATAAAATGCTTTAAAGAGCATTGTGCTTTTTTAAAAAACGTGAACACGTTGGACAATAAGAAAACAAAGGATATCCCCACCCGTCTTATTTAAGGAATGTCTTTTTGTCTCCTGAACAGAGCAAGTGGAATTTGAAACACCCTTACCCAATCAAGTGCAGTTCTTTTATGTTATGATTGCCTCTTACCTTCAAATCCCAGGTGTTTTTTTCCTCCAGTCACAGAGAATTCAGCCTGCAACTACATACAGTCTGAAACTAACATAACACTGTCAACTATACTGGAATTAAAATAAAATAATTAAAAAATAAAGCTACATATATTTGAATTGGTGCTGCATTTTGAGGCAGCTCAAGAAGATAATACAAAAATCAAATATTCAGATTTTACTCTTTCTTTTTTTAAAAAGTTTATTTATTTATTTTGAGAGAGAGACAGAGAGTCCCAAGCAGGCACCTCACTGCCATCAAGGAGCCCCAAGTGGGGCTCAAACACACCAACGATGAGATCATGACCTGAGCTAGTCAAGAGTCAGATGCACCGACTGCGCCACCCAGGCGCCTCCCCCCCACCCCCGTGCTGAGTTTCCTTTCTTGAAATCATTAATTTTCAATGCTTCAGCTTTCACAAGAACTAAAATGTGTAGGATGGTTCTATAAATATAATTGACACTTTCTGTGTAAGATATTTCAGAATGGGCATGGAGACGCACATAAAATATGTCTTTCCTGTTAGGCTATACTCTCTGAGAGCAGGAATTTTAATTACTCATCTTTGTGTTTCTGTACCAAGTTCATAGATGATCAATAAAATTCATTGGTGAATGAAACCACCCTCAAAATGGAACATGGGAAGCACATTATGGTAGAGACAGGTGGCTCTATCTGATCACAATAGAAATCTTATGGAATTTCTCATCAAGAATATGGGAAACATTTTGATAAAGTTGGATTTTATACAATGGCTTATGATGGCATGCAATTTTGTTACAATTATGCCTACAAAAGATGTTTGGCACGGTACCTGCCTGGTAGCTGAAATACTAGCTCTTGGTTTTGTTATTAGACTCTTATGTAATGAATTGTGTTCTCCCTAAAATTCATATGTCAAAGCCCTAATCCAACATGACTGATGTCCTTATAAGAAGAGAGACACCAGGGATGCACGTGCACAGAGGAAGTTGCCACGTGAAGATACAGTGAGAAGGCAACTATCTACAGGCTGAGGAGAGAGGTCTCAGGAAACCAAACATGCTGACACCTGGACCTTGGATGTCCAGCCTCCAGAACGGTGAGAGAGTTAATTTCTGTTGTTTAAGCCACTCAGTTGGTGCTATATTGCTATGACAGCCCTAGCAAACCAATACGTAGAATTAAAAAGGGTCTCATCATACGTGGTAGGCAGGATTCTGAGCTGGCTCTCCAAATTCCCAGCCCCTGAGGCATATGGTTTCTCTCAGCTATTCAAACACGAATCTACTGTGCTAGTGTGCAGGGATTTGGCAGATCTAATTAAGGCTCTAAATCAGTCAGCTTGAAGAAAGACAGATTATCCTGGGTGAGCTTGACCTAATCAGGCGAGACTTTATAAGGAACTGGGAGTGTGGGAGACTCAAAGCTTGAGAAGGATTTACTGTGAGAGATTCACCATTGCTGGCTCTGGAGATGACTGGAGCCATGTCTCAATGAAGGTGGGTGGCCTGTAGGAGCTGAGAGTCACCCACAGTTTACAGCCAGCAGGGAAACGGAGACCTCCTCACCTAGCTGCTAGGGACTGAACTGGGCCAACAACAAAGAAAGGAATCCCTGAAAGGAATTCAACCTGGTCAGTATCTTCATTTCAGCCTTGGAAGCCCTGAGTGGAGAATCCAGTAATGCTGGGCCCAGACTTCTGAACTTTACAACTGTGAACTTACAAATGATATTGTTTTAAGACACCGAACTTGTGATAATTTGTTACTGAGAAATATAAAATGAAGGAAAAAAAAGAGATAGAAATGAATACATCATAAATTATAAATAAGTAGGGACACAGACTATTTGCCGTGATCTGCAGCGGTAAATGGTAGAGCAAATAAAGCAAATGGATAAAATGTTAACAATAAACAAATTTGGGTAAGCAGCACATAAGTGTTCCCTGCACTACTTTTATTTTTGTAACTTTTTCTAAGTTTCAAATTATTCCCAAATAAAGTTTCAGAATGAAGGAGTCATGACTGTTGGGTGAATGTTTTCAGTTGTTTTGTTGAGAGTTAATTTATCCAAAATCTTAAATTGTATTTCTGAGAATCAAAGATCGATATGGTTTGGTTGACTAATAATTAAATGCTAGCACTCACTGAACTCTTATTATATGCCAAACACTATTTTTAGTGTTTCAGACATGAACACATTTAAACATAACAACAATCTTGTTAGGTAAGTACTCTTTTATCCCCGTTTTACAGTTGGAGATACTGAGGCACAGAGAGGTAAGAGAACTTGTCCCAGGTAACACAGCTCCTCTTCAGAGTATTTGACTCAGCCTCAACATCAAAGTCTACACATGCCGTTTCAAATTAGTAGTTTGTTTTCATTTGAACTGTATTTGCTAGTATGCTTTATGATTTTTCTCTTCAGATTTTACAATATTTTGTACTTTGGCAAAAAAAAATAATCTCATCCAAAAATTTTAATTCATTCTTTCTTAATTTTTAACTGTTGTGAACATTAAATGAATTAAATGGGAGTATGTGTAAGCTTTTAGCAAGCACTTTCAATGTATAAAATCTTGTTTTGTTGTCTTAAAATTTTTTTAAGTTTATTTATTTTGAGAGAGAGAGAGAGAGTGAGACCATGTGTGAGGGGCAGAGAGAGAAAGAGAATCCCAAGTAGGCTCCACACTGTCAGCGCAGAGTCTGATGATGGGCTTGAACTTGTGAACTGCGATATTGTGACCTGAGCCGAAGTCAAGAGTTGGTCATCCGACTGACTGAGCCACCCAGGCACCCCTAAATTATTATTTTTTTAAATTTTTAAATGTTTATTATTTTTGAGGGAAAAAGAGTGTGCGTGGGGGAGGAGTGGAGAGAGAGGAAGACACAGAATCTGAAGCAGTCTTCAGGCTCTGAGCTGCCAGCACTGAGCCGGACACAGGGCTTGAAGCCACAAACTGTGAGATCATGACCTGAGATGAAGTTGGAGGCTTAACTGACTGAGCCACCCAAATGCCCATAATGTCTTTAAGACAGTAATGTCAAGGCTTAAAGGTCTCATGCTGATAGCTATGAAGAGTATTTAAGAGAGGTGAATTGTGGAAAATAGGCCTTTAACTCTATAGGCCCTGTCCTTCTTCATTGAAACTATTAAAATGAACCAATATCCCACATTAAATGTAATTTATAAATCACTATTTAAGAGTTGAATTGCTTACGACCAGTTGATATGCCCCATTTTGCAGACATTTAACCAGATTTACTAATTTAGTTTTGGAATTTAGAAATCATTTTGGAGCCAATACATTCTTCTCATCTCTAAAACAATCAAGAGCACTGGGCCTCTAAACTGCAATTGCCCCTTTGGGCCCCTGGGCGAGTCAGTGGGTAAAATCTCTGACTCTTGGTTTCAGCTCAGGTCATCATCTCACAGTTTGTGAGTTGAAGCCCAGTGTGGTGTTCTGTGCTGACACTGTGGAGCCTACTTTGGATTTTCTGTCTCCATCTCTCTCTGCCCCTTCTCTGCTCATTCTCTCTCTCTCTTTCTCTCTCTCAAGATAAATAAATAAACATTAAAAAACATACAATGCAATTGCCCCTTACTGGGGCCAGATTATTTTCTGGCAGGAAGAAGATGGAACTTCAGGGTTAAAGGGATGTTGGGAAACATTGTTTCACTAGGGGGCGCTCTTTTCTCTCCGTAGATATCTCCTGGTTGGGGAGCAAACAACTTTTGGAATCAGATAACAAAGGGGTTCATGCATCCCCTAGATATTAAAATAAAAAGCGGATATTTCTCTCTGGCAGAAGACCAGGGGATACTTCCAAAACATAGGATTAGTCACTGTACCAATTAATGCAAATACATTTGTACATATTTACACAAGGAGATTCACCTTATAGTGGCTAAACCAAATGAAATCCACCTTGATGGGTGTTACATGTGAGAGGCAATTCTACTGCTCACGAAAGACATGAAAGGCAAGGATTTTCATAAATGTGTTTAGGTTCCTTGAAGCCATGTTAGCAGAGAACATTTTTAATCTGTGGCAATTTTTCTAGATGCAGCCTTCTTTTTTGTCGTAGGAGCCATGGATGTTCATTGCAATTAGTCTCTACATTGAGCTGTAAGTTTCCTGACAGGGATTTTATACAGAAGAATATGAGAGTAGACTGGAGCATTGATTGAAGGTCACTTTGAGATCAAAACTTAATGAATTTTTATCATTTCAGTAATCATTGGAAATTAAAAGATCCTACAATAACTCATCTTCCCCCTTCTCATTGGCTATGGAACATCAACATCAGCATTTGGGAAGGAGCCTGTGTGATGGCTTAATCGAGGAGGTGCTGAAAGCATTGTCGTAAATACCTTTCTTAGTCACCCCAGCCGCAGCTCACCAACCTCAGTCCCCTGAGAATCTTGAATGGTAACGTCACCACTGTTCCCCCTAAGGATGCTACTGCATTTCTTCTCAGGTGGTACTGTACCCTGAATGTATAAGAGATCTGCTGTATTGTCACTTTCCCAGGAAAATGGCTCAATCTCATGTAAAATTAAAGCCAGGAGTTAAAATTTCACAAGTTCCTTTTTCTCCTTTTGATGAATCCCTATTCTTTTCTCTCTGTATGGACATCTACCATCAGAGGATTTCTACAATAAAGAACACATTATTTTTTTTTAAAGCATATTATAAATAGGCAGGGTTATTTATGGGCACGTTTTTGGCAGTTGTTACATGAAAATGGAACGGAGTCCATCGGCACTGGTTTTGGGCAGGAGCGAGTTGCTTTACCATTTCTCAAACTGAATTCATCCAGGGCCGTTCGATCCCAGATGACAACTCAGGTTTTACAGAATTTGCTCAAGGGACACCTGGGTGGCTCAGTCGGTTAGGCATCTGACTTTGGCTCAGATCATGACCTCACAGTTCGTGGGTTCGTGTCCCACATCAGGCTCTGTGCTGACAGCTCAGCCTGGAGCTGCTTCAGATTCTGTCTCCCTCTCTGCCCCTCTCCTGCTCATACTCTGTCTCTGTCTCTCTCTCTCTCTCAAAAATAAACATTAAAAAATATATTTAAAAAAAAGAATTTGCTCAAGAAAGTACATATATGGATTTCAGTTCTGTCTTCTCACTGAACTAAACTTGGTACATGCCTGCACTTTCATACTATATAATTAGAGTCAAGTGGGAATCACTTTCTAATACCATCTTCCCCACTCCAAGAATGAACATTTAAAATCTTAATTCTGATAAGCATTCTCAGGAAACTGGAAACACATTTACATTTATTGTGTAAAAATCAAGTAAACTTCTGAGATTGCAGCTATTTGCCCATCTGTGAATGGTCGGCCTCCATGTTTCTAACCTGGGAAATGAAAGAAGACTGTTATTTTCAGTCAGTACCTTGGTGTCAAGTGGGCCTCATTTGTGCAGTTGTGGAGAAAGAAAATCTGCCTTTCCTGTTGGGCAGATGCACATTAGGACGCAGTGGAGTACAGTGGGTTAAGGGCCTGAATTTGAGAGTTAGAACTTGGTTCAAATCTTTGCTTAATCACGCACGAGGATTGTGACTCTAGGCAGGTTACTTAATATCCATAAGCCGTCACTTTCTCCCCTGTGACATGGAGCTAACTCTAGAGTCAAGGTAAGTATTACCTGAGAGGTAATCAGTAGAGCATGGAGTACAGTGCCAGGTCAGTGGTGCTGGGGTTGCTAGAATATTATCCGCGGCCAGGTGGGAGTGACTTTTAGCCCTCATTTCTAATAGTGAAGATCTTCTGGAAAACTTCAGAGTATTCTCAAACAAAAGTCAGAACCGTCTGTCAAGAGCCTTCAGAAGGCAACTTTATAAGGTAGCCCCTGGGATTATGTGGGGGAGAGAATGCTATGGGTGCAGTACCTCAGAAAGCTTCCACAGCTCCTGAGAGGCCCTCAAGGGAAGCAACCTTTGGGAGCAGGCTGGAGGCTGAGGTGAGTCAGCACACCTACCCAGTTCCTGAGAGAAGGCTCCCTAGGGCCACTGAGTCACTCTTCCCTTAAACCAAGAGTCGGCCCCTCCCCCACCCTTTTTTCTTTCTCTTTCAGAGTCAAGTTAATGTTAAGAGGTATAATGGGAATAATAAAATGTAATTACTGATGATGACAAATCTGCAAATGATGTTCCTTATGAAAATGAATTCTCCTTCGGATATGCTGTGCTTCCTTAGAAGGGCCACTGAGCAGCGTATCTGCAAGTTGTGCTTTGTGTAAGTCAGAGGCAGTAACTTGGCAGAAATGTCTTAGCAGTGACCAAGAAGAGACTCTCCATCTTTGGGGATGGTACCAGTGCTGACAGAGAATTGGGCGGGGAACTCACTCCTTTCGGGACATTTCCACACAGGTGTCTGCATTGAGCATTTTATTTCAAGACAACTTATCTGTCATCCCCCAACACCATGGTCACTCATCCAATACTGTGTACAAGACACTCCTTAGATACCATAAAGGATACATAGATGTCAGTCTTTTATTTTTAATGTTTATTTATTCATTTTTTGAGAGAGAGAGAGTGAGACAGAGAGTGAGCAGGGGAGGGGAAGAGGGACAGGGAGACAGAATCCCAAGCAGACTTCACACTGTCAGCGCAGAGCCTGATACGTGGCTCAAACCCACAAACTGTGAAATTAAGACCTGAGCTGAAACCAAGAGTCATACGCTTAACCAACTAAGCCACCCAGGTGCCCCAGAGATGCCAGTCTTTATAAGCAACTTACAACATGGTAAGGAAGATGATAGCAATAATAATGGCACTCAGTGATGACTTATAGTCTGGTACTCTTCAAGTTCCTTGAAACCTCTTTTTTATCAAAACAATGCTGTAAGTAGGTGTAATGATCATCTCAGTTTCAAAGATCAGGGGACAGAGGCCTCAGGAGGTTAGGCAACTCACTCAAAGATGAGTCCTACATGCAAAGACACAGTAACACCAAGCAGAATTCAGTTCAATGTCGTGGCAGTTTACGGGAGGGAAAGATCACTTCCTGGGGATGGGCATCAGGGCACACTTCACAGAGAAGGCGGGGATGGAACAAAGTCGGGAAGGGTGTAGGGCGTAGAATTGTGGTCACTCCAAAAGACACACCCTCCCCAAACCTGTGAATGTTGACTTTATTTGAAAAAGAGTTCTTGTAGATGTAATTAAGTTACGGAGCTCAAAATGAGGCCACCCTGGATTGAGGGTGAGCCCTAAATCCAATGATAGCTGTCCTTATAAAAGAAGGGAAGAGGGAGATGCAAGGCGCAGATGGATAAAGAGAAGACCACGTGAAGATGGAGGCAGAGAGGGACAGCTCTAAGCTGAGAAACACCAAGGATACGGGCAGGCATCAAAAACTAGGACCAAGGCCGGAAGCAGATTCTCCCTCAGAGTCTCCTGCAAGAACTAATCTTTCCAGCACCTTGGTTTTGGACTTGTGGCCTCCAGGACTGTGAGGAAATTAATTCCTGTTGTTTGAAGCCACCCAGGCTGTGGTAATTTGTTTTGGCAGCCCTGGAGATGTGAGGGTGTGCGAGAGCCGCTCTGAAACACCAGCTCCAACAAAGACAGCAAAATGGAAAAATACGGAGGGTTGAGTGTGTCTATTTTGGTTTGCCTGAAGCACAAGGACCCTGAAAGGGAACTGGCTTTGTAAGATGAAGGTCGTACGATGGAGGCTTTGAAGGTCACATTAGGAAATCTCGATTTTCCTTGATGAACAATAAGGAACTTGATGAGTGTTGTATATTTAGAAAACCAAGGTGTCCCTGAGCTGGCAGGGGGTAATATGGGCCGGAATTAGGGCAAGGGTAGGGGGAATGAAGAGAATGGACAGAAGGCAAGTATTTTGTAGGAATCCAAGAGACTTGGCAATCAATAGGTTCTCAATCTGACTCCTGCTAGGTAGCTTGGTTCATATTTTACCTGCTACTGTTCATGCGTCTTTGTCTTCCGGAATGCGGAGCACCCCCACTTTAAATGAGCTATCCCAAGTCTTTTGGCTGCCTGTCAGGTTGGATTATTAACTTGCCCTGGTTTCCTGGCACTCAAGCTGTGCTTTACGTAGACGACTTTCTTTCCCTGAATCTTAGGAGAACGTTTCTTTTGCCTTCTCTGCCCTGGTCCTCCTACGTGACCTATGCTTTTAGAAGTGGCTTCAGTACCCTTAGTCACCTCTTCTTGGCTCCTGTTCTGCCTGAGCTGGGTACAGGAGGCAGGGTTTGAGGGCTGCCACGCTGGCCTCACTCCAGCATTCTATTACAGATCCTGTCTTAACATTTGATGCTAGGGGTGATGTAGAGGCGGCATTGATCAAGCTGTGACATCTGGAACAGATACAAATCTTCCAGTCATGTCAGAAGTTGGACATTACCAGTGCCCTAGAGACCTTTAATGTGGTCCGAACCTTCAACCCTCATTAACATCATATTCCTTTCGTTAGTTTCCCCGAATCACACTAACTCTCTTCGTCTGGCTTTAGAATATGGAACTGATGGGAGGGGAAGAAGAGAACCAGCCCTTACCCAGGGCTTACTCATCGTGCGAGGCGCTTTGCCTATGTTATCTCATTTTCTCTTCGTGTCAGAACCATGAGGCAGGTGCTATTATCCTCTTTTTACAGATGATGAAATTAAAGCTCAAAGCAATTAGGTCACACAGTGAGTGGTGCTGCCAGGATTCAACCTTGGGACCTCCCCGGATACCACAGTGCCTCCTACGTAGGAGATTATTTTTTGTCAGTGCTCCTAAGATGGGAGAATTTAGTTTCTGGCATATGTGCAGGATTTCCCTGCTGCCTGCTGCCTTTTGACTTTGTGACATGATTCTGTACCATCATGTCTCCCCTGGTCCCTCCTAGAGCCCAGGCACTGACCTAGCACTTCCTGGATGTCAGCTTCAAGAATGTTTGGGACTTTTCTAGGCTGATAAACTTGTGCTGTTTCCTAAAGAAAACTAACGTGTGTTTTAGCATCAGGTTACAGTCTGTGCTTGTCTGGTTGCATCTTTGGGTGCCATTGTATTGGAAAGAATAAGTGAAATGGATCCTCCTATGTAGCCTTGATCTTGACATTGGTTCGGGGAAAGGAAATGGCTTGGATACAGCATCATGGGTGGTACTGCCTGCAATACCGGTGACCTAGGACTCCTGTTCCGACTCTCTAGTTTCCAAACCCAGGCCAATATCCTCAGGACCCTAGACTAACCCCACCTCTCTTCATACTATGTTCCCCCCACCTTTCTCCTCCTCAATCCCAAAAGGTCCTTCTCTCTTATCTCTGTAATTCTAATTCTAAATTTTGCTCATGGCTCAGCCCCAGATCACTGCCTCCAGTAAGCCTCTCCTAGTCTGCTTTCCATCACTGAGTTTCTGCAGCCGGTTTGCTTCTGTGATGCTATTCCCCAGCTTTCTTTCCAATTCTGGATCTGTGCATTCTCTCCTTAATTGACTATAGCCTCTTAGATGAGGGAGTTCAGTTTTCCTTTTGGCCTCGTGGTGCCTGGCAGAATGCTGGGCATACAATGGGGGCGTTAATTATTGATTGCATCTGTAAATTGCAGATACATTTCTAGAGCACAGATTACCTTATAAAATCTGCATTCCTTTTCACTGGGTACAGAATAAAGTGCAAATTCTTGAGCATGGAATTAACTAAAAAAGGGGGGGGGTGGTAAAATATAAAACAAAATAAAATAAAACCTCTCCAATCTTTAGTTTCCAAACTATTCTTTCTTCCAGGCTCTAAGCACTGGGTTATCATTGCTCTTACCATTCCCTCGGCTGGGAATATCATTTCCAGATTTTCTGCCCTGGAAATTCTTCCTAACCTTCAGAGGCTGCCTTTTTTTTTTTTTTTTTTTGATGTTTTTATTTATTTTGGGGAGCGTGTTAGAGAGAGAGAGTAGGAGCAGGGGAGGGGCGGAGAGAGAGGGAGACACAGAATCTGAAGCAGGCTCCAGGCTCTGAACTGTCAACACAGAGCCCAACACAGGGCTTGAACTCACGAACTGTGAGATCATGACCTGAACTGAAGTCGGACACTCAACCAATGGAGCCACCAGGGCACCCCAGAGGCTGCCTTCTTTGTGGAGCCCTCCTTGATCTCCCAAGACACAGTGAAGACGGTTTTTCTTCTGAATGCCTGTACCATGTCACGTTCGCCCAATCTGACCTCTGGTTTATTTAATCTTGTCCTGTGTCTCCTTGTTTCTATCCCTTCTGGATTGCACACTGCCTGAGGAGTGGAAGGCAAGACTGTTGACTCACCTTTGCATCCAGCTAATGCCTAATGTAGGATAAGCAGCCTCTCGTTAAGCCTGGCTGTGCTTGGTGTAATTCCTGTCTGATAGGAATCAGCAGCAGCTCTAATATTTTTCAGGAGCTTGCTGGCCTGTAGAGGAGCTAAAACCTAGCAGGGAATGTACCTGCTCCTTCTTCTTTCACATCCTTCCTGGTGGCAGAGACACGGTTCTTAGGTCTCTGTCTCTGGTGCTTAGCTGGCCTTCCTTAGCAACCTCTCTCTGCTAGGGAAGAAATGGAAATCGTCCCCAATTCAAGTGCACACATTACATCAGAGGCAGGGCAGGGCCCCTGTGTCTTACAAGTCAGCAGGCATCAAACCAAGCTCATCTCTCCCCATTACCTCTAAAGCCCACAAAGCAGCAAACTCGTTACCGCTGCACAGGAGATAATGAGCATTAGGCCAAGGGTAGAGCAGCCTGGACTGTGGCGGGGCCTGCTTTTTTTTTCAGGGATGGTGCAATGAGCCATTTTCCTTCAATCGCTTATGATTTCTATACTACTTACTGACAGTGAACCAGAAACACCCACTTGACATCATTAGTCGTGTGAGCCAGATGTCAGCCACTAGATGTTTCTAACTTCCCCAGCTTGCTGAGCTCCGCTGGTCCTTTATGATTTAGTAAAAATTGTCTCAAATCCCTGCCCCTTATGCCCAGATACTTTCCATTAGCTCTGAGAATTCTTGCTGGTGGGGCGTATGGAAGGAGCCTGTGTTCCCTCTGCCCCTAGCCTCGGGCACTGTGTTCTTGGTCTCTGTGTTCTGCCTCCTGCATGCCCTGTTCCTTCTGCAATAGTATCTGCTCACTGGACTCCTAACAAGCCCTCAGGCCCCACTGTGCCACTATTCGGGCTGTGTGTGCTTCACTGAGGATTTGGGCCATGGAGTGTGTGTGCGCCTGCATGCATGCCTGTGCATGTGGTTTCCTAGGGCTGTTGTAACAAAATAACAGAGTGGCCAGAACAGCAATTTAGTGTCCCACAGTTCTAGAAGCAAGAAGTCTGAAGTCAAGGTGTCAGCAGAGCACGCTCCTCCGAAGGTGGGAGGGAAGGATTCATTCCCAGCCTTTGTCCTAGCTTCCAGTAGTTCCTTGGTTTATAGCAATACAATTCCACTGTACACAGAGGGATTTCCCTGGATGTGGGTCTGTATCCAAATTTCCTCTTTATTTCTTAGGACACTAGTCATATGTGAACAGTGTCCTCGTCTTCCAGTATGACCTCGTCTTCATTGTTACCCTATTTCCAAATAAGGTCACATTCTGAGGTACAGAGGTGTTAGGACTTGAGCATGTGAATTTGGAGAGGATACGGTTCAATCCAGAACAGTGTGGTGTGTGTGGGGTGTGTGTGTGTGTGTGTGTGTGTGTGTGTGTGTGTATGTGTGTGTGTCAGGGCTAGGGGGTGTTACGTGATAGAATGGAAAGGCAAAACACATGCAACTGAATATTTAATCATCTCAGGTTTTTTTTAAGTGTTTATTTCATGTGTGTGTGTGTGTGAGAGAGAGAGAGAGAGAGACAGAGAGAGACACAGAGAGACACAGAGAGAGAAGAGTGAGGAGAATGTGAGCAGGGGAAGGGCAGAGAGAGGGAGAGAGAATCCCAGGCAAACTTTGTGCTACCAGTGCAGAGCCTGATGCAGGGCTCGATCCCATGACCCCATGACTGTGAGATCATGACCTGAGCTGAAATCAAGAGTAGGATGCTTAACCGACTGAACCACCCAAGTGCTCCTTAACCATCTTTGTTTTAAAAGTTCCTCAGCCATTCCATCCTCGGGGGCTTCCTGGGATCCCCCAGCCTCTTGCTATGTTGCTGGATCCCTTCTGATGTTTTTCTTGGACCTCTCCCTGCTTCCTCCTGTTTCATCCAGTTACAACTCCAAAAACTACTGTGCATTTCTGAAGTGAAACAGTTTAGCTATTTTCTTCTCTCCACAAACCATCCAGACTTGGCCTACAGGACCATCCTGAGAACTAAAAGCTCCATTTAAGATGTTTCTCACAAAGACAGTTCTCTGGCGGAGGGAAAATTCTGTGACCAGCTTTGATAGAAACATTTTTTTCCTCCCTTCATCAGTAAATGAAATGAAATTATTTATTGATCTAAATATTTTTGTGAACTAGTTTCTATTTATATCTGGGTGCATTAAAAAATTCTTCCCACACAAAATAAGAAAAGAAAGAAAATAAGAAAAAAAGTGAATGTAGGCTGTACCTCACAGGAGAGGGATGGACAGCTTATGATTCTTTCACTACAAAACATACTGATAAATGTGGCACTTTTTTCTTTTGGGCAAGGACATGGCTTCAGAGTCCTTCTCTATGGAGTTGACTCAGGCCATTGTTAGGAGTCCAGTAGAGTTGACATGAGGAATGAAGCCGGGTGCCACCACACTTGTAGACATTCTGTGGGGGGAGTTTTATGTGCTGGTGATGCCTTCTCTTTCTGTTCATTAATAGTTGCCAGTCTGGGGACATGGACAGAGTCCATGGGGAATGTGATTTCTGTATCAGTCAGCACGAACTGGGTTATGCTGTAGTCATGAATGACCCCTGAATCTGGGTCCTTCTTGCTCATGTCACATGTCCTTTAGGGTCAGCAGAAGCTCTGGTGTGTCACCTTTACTCAGGGAGACAGGCTGACAGAGCAGCCTGTATCTGGAACATTGCTGGCCTCATGGCAGAAGGAAATAGATCCTGCTGAACCATGCACTGACTCTTAAAGCTTCTACTTTAAGTAATGCTTGTCACACTCACATTTCATTGGCCAAGGCTAATGTCAGTGATGTGGGCAAGTGTAATCTTCCCTTAGGAACGGATGGCAAAGATACTAATTTGGTTTACATCAATGCCTCCTTTTTTAATGTTCTTAAATGTCTGAGAAATGAAGGAAAATGGAGACCTTTTCTATTTATCAAATTTTAATGGCTATTCTTTATGCCTCTTACTATATATGGTAGAAATCTTATTATGAGGTTTAAAGAATAGAAATACATATTTGATGTGATTAACATCAGGACCTTTCTTATTCAATCTTTTCTGCAGCTGGAACATAATTAGTTTTAATAGAAGGCTACTTAATGGTCAAAATTAGGTCTATTAATGCAGACCAAAATAGTTATCTTAGTGGTTAAATCTGGACTCTAATTATCCGACACAATAGTGTTGTCTTTTATTTACCTTCACAGTGGAGTAAGGTAAACCCAACAGTACCAATCTCCTGAGCCAGAGCCCTCTCAACCTTTTAAAAATGTGTTGTACTCTGGGGCGCCTGGGTGGCTTAGTCGGTTGGGCGTCCGACTTTCGCTTGGGTCATGATCTCGCGGTTCGTGGGTTCGGGCCCCGTATCGGGCTCTGTGCTGACTGCCGGCTCAGAGCCTGGAGCCTGTTTCAGTCTGTGACTCCCTCTCTGACCCTCCCCTGCTCATGCTGTCTCTCTCTCTCTCCTAGAAATAAATAAAACATTAAAAAGATAAAATAAAATAAAAATAAAAATGTGTTGTACTCTTATACATACTTTTAATAGGAAAACAATCTTTTCATATTGAAATACATTAAGGCAGATATAAAAATAATGATCACATGCTATGATAATTATTCACTTCATCCCATTAATGTAAGAGTTTCAGCATGTGACATGGAAAGCAGAGTTAGTTGCTAAAGGACATTTGGAAGAGCACTAGCTTAGAAAAATGTTAATAGATGTTACACAGAGAAAGGTTTAGTAATTCAAGGGTTCAGGGAGTTCTTGGTTAAACGGGGTAAACAGGTTTCTGTGATGCAAGACATCTCAGAATCTTAACGATCCATTATTAGTGCCTGAGCTATTTATCTGACAACACTCTTCAGAACATACTGGGAAATGCTGACTCACAGCTTTCAACCGGCCCTACAGCAACCACCTTCCAATCTAATTGAAACTCCAATCCTTCGAGCTCCTCTGTTTATTTTTCATCAGTAGCCCTCTGATTTCTTTACTTCCTTGTTTATCCATCTCAGACCTAATGATTCATCATTTTAGATTTTAGGATCACCTTTGGCCAATTACCTAAACAGCCTTATCTCTTACTTGTACTCAGTTGGAAAAACCCAACTGTGGATGAATCCAGTTTTTTGCTTCCTCTGAGCCCTGCTGGAGAAAGCTATAGGACCATTACCTTCACACAGGCCCCCAACGTCTGGTAATCCCACCATATCCCCTGTCAGCACACCTCTTACTCTCCCACCTCCTTGTGATACTGCTTCAAACTCTTCCTACTTTCCGGATTCTATAACCACCTCTCTCCATTCCCACTGCACACCCTACCCACCCAGCTCTTTTACAGAATATGGTGGGCCTGGTATATTCCTGCCCTCATTCTAGCCTCCTTTTGCCCTGTTGGGATGGCAGATATGTCTCTCCTCCATCAAAGGACAATCTCTCCACTTGTACATTCATTTCCACATCTTCCCAACTTTCCAAGGACCTTATGCGGTCAATTATACTTTTTCTTTTTGAGAGAGAAAGTATGAGCAAGGGAGAGGGGCCGAGGGACAGAGAGAGACAGGGAGAGAGAATCTCAAGCCGACTCCATGCTCAGCACAAAGTCTGACACAGGGCTTGATCTTGAAACTGTGAGATCATGACCTGAACTGAAATCAAGAGTCCCACACTTAACTGACGGAGACACCCAGGTGCCCCTACTTTCTTTTTCTTTTACAGTCAATCTTACTCTTCACATGGCCTTGCTCATCAGCCATCAGCTTTTACATTTGCTTGAGTCTTTCCCATTATGGGAAGGAAGCAAGGAAGGAAGAAGGGGGGCAAGGAAAGGAAGAAGGGAGGGAGAAAGGAAGGATAGGAGGAAGGGAGGAAGGGAGGAGGGGAGGAGGGAAGGAGGGGAGAAAAGGAGAGAGGGAAGGAGGAAATTATATTCAACATTATATTCTGTTCCAGCTATTGCTTCCTCTTCATGGCCAAAAATCTCACTGTTTCCATTTCCTTTTCTCCCACTCTACTCAATCTGCTCCCATCTATTTTTTTGCAAATTTTAAATTGAGATTTAATATACAGATGGCAATGTGCACTAATCTTAAATGCACACAACTCAATGAAGTTTTACATATTCATACACCCTATGTAGCTACCACCCAGATCAAGATATAGAGAATTTCCAGGACCAAAAAGTAACAATGTCCTCAGTGTTTCATAACTTGTTATCTTCCCTTAACAATACATCCTGTTCATTCCACAGCAATACATTGAGACTTTCTTGATTTCTTTACTACAGTGTGCTTTAGTATATAGCTGTACCATCATTTATCAATATTGTGCAGACGGACACTTAGATTGATTCCAGTCTTTTCTAAATAGTGCCTCAGTGAAGAGTTTCGTGGGCATCATTTTATATTTCTGCCAGTATATGTTTGCTACAGATTCTTAAAAGTGGAATTACTGAGCCAAAGTTTAAATACATTTGTAATTTGGCTAGATTTTGTCAAATCCTCTCTACAGAGGTTGTACATTAGTATTCCCTCCTGCACTCTGTAACAGGACAACATCTGGTTTTTCAGACTCGCTAACCATACAAGTTTAAAATTGTTTGAATTGGGGTGCCTGGGTGGCTTAGTCGGTTAAGCGTCCGACTTTCGCTTAGGTCATGATCTCACGGTTCGTGGGTTCGGGCCCTGCATCGGGCTCTGTGCTGACTGCCAGCTCAGAGCCTGGAGCCTGTTTCAGTCTGTGACTCCCTCTCTCTCTGACCCTCCCCTGCTCATGCTGTCTCTCTCTCTCTCCTAGAAATAAATAAAAACATTAAAAAATAAAAATAAAAATAAAAATAAAATAAATAAAATTGTTTGAATTGTATAGGCTTTTTATTTTCTTGCAGCTTGATTGAGATGTAACTGACATAAAATATATAGCACACAATTTGATGAGTTCTGCCAGTATACTTACAACTATGAAACAAACCATCACGAAAATCAGGATAATGAATACATCCATCTCACCCTAAAGTGTCATGCTCCTCTCTAACCCAACTTTCGCTCCCCAGTCTGCTCTCGAAGCTTGAGAGATCTCAGCAATTTTACTTCCTATATACCCTTTTTTGAGGTAACAGGAGATGTGCTTCACAACACAAGGGAGTAAATGAAGAGAGAAGGAAACAGTGTAGTAAACCCAGAAAAGATAACGTGGAATCCTCAGCATGAGAGTGACAGGAAATCCCAGTCTGTGGCCCGCTGCAATCTGGGCTGGTGGCCCTAGTGTGGAGGGCAGCCGGTTTGGACCGGGGGACAGATCACAAGACTCCAGGAGAGATGAAGATGAAGTCAATCCAAAACCTGATATATCAAACATGTGGAGTGGAGATTTAGAGATTCAAACAGAACTTGTGGCTGAAAACCAACCAAACGAGAAGAGAGAGATAATAAGGAAATGTCATGACATACCAATGGCTCAACTACGAGTACCATTTACGTTGTAACTATAATGTAAATGTGGACGTTGATCTAACCAAAATTACGATAGGAGTTTCTCAAGGGAGTGGCAGGGAACAAGGTAGGGGGGTGAAAGATAGCTAACCTCTCACTTCCCAAAGGGCAAGCTGAAGGAGCATTCTTATAATTGAAGGAGCAAATGAAGCATGCTCTTGGTAATTCCTACACAGCCTTACAGCCTGGCTTGAATGACAAGCCCATGTGCCCCTTTTCCTGACCACCCTCAGTGGCTCGCCTTCAGGCAATCTTGTGCACCATCATAATTTTTTATTTTCTTTTCTGTATGCCCATGAGATTGAAAGCATCATGGCGGAAGGGCAGTATTTTATAAGCCCCTGGTCTGAAGTGTTGAATTAATGTACAACACTATACAACATCGCAAAAACAAAACTTACTGAGGTAAGAGGAGTTTAAAGAGTCTGTATAAGAACCACAGTACATTAAAATTAAAATAAAATCATAATGATTTTAAGACCTTTACTCATTTTACTCCTGAAGCCTCAAAAGATTCCATTTTCCAAGGTAATCAACTGTTGTCATACACGTATCTCCACTTAACTCTTCAGGCCACTGTGAATTTTTCTTAATGAGATTAAGTGTCTGGGATCCTTTCATAGGAACTTTTAATTTTTCTCATTCGTTAATGGAAAGGTTTTAACATTCAAGTTTCTATTATCTCCTGCTGGGATAATTCATAAGCTCTAGTTATCTCATTAGGAGTAAGAGACACTATTTCCAGGGAACATTATGGGATATTACATTGTGGTTAACAGAGCACGTGTGTATTATTTTTAAAACTCAGTATCAAACAAGTTAACTGATAAAATGTATTCATTTTGCTGCAGGTAGAGGAGGTGGAAAAGGGGAGTTAGAGGGTGATTAATAAAAATAATATTCTTTTTGCAGAACAATTTCCTTTACATTATAAGCTCCCTGAGTGCATTTAAAACACAATTCAGTTTGCTGCAATTTGGCTTAAACACAGATTTTTTTTTTCTAGGAGCACATCTATAACATAAACACATCTGTTTTCCTAATACTACCATTTTTGGAGCTGTATGCCCCAAATGACAAAGGGGCGGAGGAGGCACCGTTGACTATTACACACGATGACCCCAATTGGAAAATTCTCATCGCCTATCTTCATAGCTCAGTGCTTTGCCTCATGCGCACAGGGAGGAATGCTTCTACCAGCAGACACAACAATGGCTCTAATGGATTGGAAGGTGAGGTTTCCAAATGCCACTGAGTGAACAGACTCAAAAAAAAAAAAAAAAAAAGACCATTTATAATGTTGATGGGTGATTGTGCCTGCCTCCTGAGGAGAGATGGAATTGCTGTGGAAAACAGGAGATGAGCCGCCCAGCTTTCTCTGAAGGAAGAACTCGTCACTGTGCTAGGAGCAGTGTCTTTAGCAGAAGGCTTCCAGCTATTAGGTCCCCCCTGCTGCAGAGAGCCAGCTCACCTGGGGCCACATGTTCCTGGGGTAGCTGGTGATAGAGCTGCGTGGCAATGCCCTCTGCAGAGCTCCCCACCAGGCTGGCGTTAGGTTTGCACTGCAATGTGCTGCTTCTGCTCAATTCTGCTTCTGCTCTCTTAACATCACAGGTGTTGATCCCTAACAAACACCTTGCACCACAGGCCCTACCTCAGTATCTGCTTCCAGATAATCCAATCGGCACACCTGACTCACAGTGAAGGGAAGTAGGGAACCACCCAGCTTCCTCCTCTGCTGCCACTGCCGCTGCCCATGGTACCAGTCGGTGCAACGCTACAGTAACTTCATCGCAACTGAACTGCAAAAGATTTGGATCCTGCAGAAATTAAGGTCTGGTTCACTTCATCACATAAAAAACAAAATCCCAACTAGCTGAGATGCTGGTAGAAAGTCAAGGGTACACGAAAAATAAATAAAAAATACCAACTATGGTATTTACACAACAGTGCAGAAGTAAGAACAATTTCAGCAACACGTGTTTTCTCCTCTGCTATGTCATGGATAGGTTTATGTTCTTCTATTTCTCTTTCTCTCACAGGTACATAGAGGGCATATTGGAGGCAGTTAACTTTAAATTTTAGTTTGCATGCTACAGGCTATTAATAAGGACTGTGATGGAACAAGTGAGAAATAGACATCTCCCAGATGTCCTGGACTTAAAGCTGGACCTGGCAAAGGTTTAGGCTCTGAGACTTTAAAGGAGTGAATATATTTTTGTTTGCATAAGGATACTTTAATTTTGTTAGGTAAGAACACTTTGGGGACCACGGGTATGTGCAAAAAAGGTGTATGTTGATCTTGGGCAGTAAAGGAGTGGAATGTAAAGAAGAATTCCTTTAATATCTAACATTTACTGAGCACCTGAATTAACTCATTTAATGAATTAAATCATTTAATCTTAAAGACAGCATGGAGAGTGGTACTATTATTATCTCCATTTACAAATGAAACGGAGGCGCCTAGAGCTTAATTCACTTGGCCACAGTTGCAGAGTATTTGCTCCCAGGTGTTCTGTGTATCTTTCACATGCTTTTTTTCTTAAGTATTTTTTTTTAGAGTGAGAGAGCACATTAGTGTGGGTGAGGGGCTGGGGGATAGGGAGAGAGAATCCCAAGCAGGCTCCACACTCAGCATGGAGCGAACACAGGGCTTGATCCCACAACCCTGGGATCATGAACTGAGCTAAAATTGAGAGTCCAACACTCAACTGACTGAGCCACCCAGGAACCCCTGTCCCTGCATGTTCTCCTCCTCCTCCCCCTCCCCCTCCTCCCACTCCCCCTCCTCCTCCTTCCCCTCCTCCTCCTCCTTGGCATGTTCTGAATCTAAGTGTTATTGTCTTATTTTACTGTAGAGGGACATATCATTCTTTCAGGTTGCCCAGCATTTGAATTCTCTTATTGTGCTTGGGAAATTCTCTTCCACATGAAACTGGGTAGACAGAACCCACCTGCCTCTACAAAGTTAAAAGTACAAATAACTCACCTCCCTTTTTCTCTTGCACCTCGGGTATGGATGTGTTATTGATGCCACCTTGAAAATCAACTTTTAACCTTGAAAATAAAAGAGTTTATTTTACTAGCAAAAATGGGTTTATCCAAGAACAGCAGAGAATTGCAACCGGAGATAAGTAAACTGGTAAAGTCCACGAAACAAAAGAGAAGAAAGCTTTTACACAGGAAAGGCTGGTAGTTGGGAAGGCTGCTATAAACAAAAAGTCTATTGGGGTAAACTAGAGTTCTAACTATAGTGGTCTCTCATTGGCTGAACAGTGACTGTCTCTCTTTGGCGGGGCTGTTGCCAGGCTAAGGAAGAAACCTTCCATCCTCCTGCTGGGATAGTAGGGTAGCAACCACATACAAAGTGCATCTCTTCGGGGCCCCTGGGTGGCTTAGCCGGTTGGGCGTCCAACTTTCACTTAGGTCATGATCTCGCGATTCGTGGGTTCGAGCCCCGTGTTGGGCTCTGTGCTGACTGCCAGCTCGGAGCCTGGAGCCTGTTTCAGTCTGTGACTCCCTCTCTCTCTGACCCTCCCCTGCTCACGCTGTCTCTCTCTCTCTCCTGGAAATAAATAAAACACTTTAAAAAAAACAAAACAAAACAGAGTGCATCTCTTCCTGTTGGATTTGTAATTGACCGGTGCTGAGAATGAGAACTCCCCCTGCCAGCCTCCCAAATCCATTCTAACTGGGGGTTCCTTTTATTAATTTTCACAAGACTTATCACTCAGATGCACTTTCTGATGGCTATTACAGTCAGATCAAGTTCCAAGAGCACCAGGGGTAGCAGTGCTAGTGATGGCTTTCAGGGTCCAGTGCCAGGCATGTTGGGGGTCATAATCTATAGCTTCTGGTGCTTGGCTGCTGCAATGGGCCTGTCCTTACCAGACCAGACTTGTATTATTCAGGAAGTTATTAGCTATAAAGCTGTCAACATTGTTAACATTGTTAACATATGCAGCCTTCCCAGGAATTCTGTGAGATACCCAACAGTCCAGTTTGTAGCAACAGCCCTCCTGGTGGTTTAGCCTTATTTCTAAAATGAAATACTAGCAAAAAATAAAAATAAAAAAAATAAATAAAATGAAATACTAGCTTATACATATATAGTTAATGCCTCTTTTTCTGTACCCAACCCTGTTCTAAGTACATTACATACATGAATGAAGTCTTAGAAAACCCTGGGACTTAAATTGGACGATTGTTCCTGTTTTACAATGAGGAGATTCAGGGACAGAGAACTTAAATAACTTGTCCTAGGTCACACAGAGATGTGATTCAAGCCCACGTAGTCTGTCACCAGAGTCTATACTCACTACCCATCACAGGCCCCTTCATTTATGAATCCTTTGTTTTGAATCTACCCTCCCTTGGATGACTGGGTTTTGTTATCAAAGTTTTTTTTTTTCTTTCTCAAGAAGAGCGTGTAGGTGTTGTTTTAAGTTCTCTCATGCTGGAGAGTGTCTATCTTTCACCTTAATATGATGAGCAAATTTGCTGAATACAAATTTCTAAGTCACATTTTGCTTCAGAACTCTCTAGGCATTGTTCTAGAGTTTTCTGAAATAGATGATTTTGTGGTGGAGTCTGAGGCCCACCATATTTTTCTGTCTTGTGTGTAACTTTTTCTTTTTTGCTTTGTATATAACTTTTGCTTTTCTCTGTTGAGATCGGTCCTTTTTCCTTCATTAGGATATATTTTGGTTGGGGGCATTCTAGGTCATGTTATAGCTTTTTGTCTAAAGATTCAAATCTTTATTTTGGAATCGTTTTTTCCTGTCACTTTTTGAGGGAAAAATAAAAACTTACTTGGTTTTATTCTTCAGGAATATCAATTACGTGTCTGTTAGGTCTTCTTTGACTTCAGTGTCTATCATCTCTAATATTTTTTTGTATCACTGCCTCTTCCCATCTCTTTCTGGGGTTTAAAATTTTTTTTTAATGTGAGCAGGGGAGGGTCAGAGAAAGAGGGAAACACAGAATCCGAAGTCAGCCTCCAGGCCCTGAGCTTTCAGCACAGAGCCCAAGGTGAGGCCCAAACCCACAAACCGTGAGATCATGACCTGAGCCAAAGTTGGATGCTCAACCGACTGAGCCACCCAGGTGCCCCTCTTTCTGGGGTTTTAAAAAAGCCTGTCAATTATGTTCTTTACTGTATCCTTGATTATGTTATTTCCATTTTCATTTCTCATGTAGTGTTTTTGGTCATGGTTTTCTATTTCTGGTCCAATGTTTTCCTCTGGGCTCTGCTTGCTGGCTTGCCTTTTACCTTTGTTGTATTTTGAACTGTTCCTATTATCTTGGATAATCCCTCTTAAGTCTATATTCTTTATTTGTAGGTTGATTACATTTTTAAATTCTTTTTTTTTTTACATAGAAAACTGTTCTTTAATGTTTTTTTTTTAGAAAATGAGAAGTGGTTTTTTTTTTTTTTTTATAAATAGTTTATTGTCAAGTTGGTTCCCATATAACACCCAGTGCTCATCCCCACAAATGCCCTCCTCCATGCCCATCACCCCCTTCCCCTCCCCCCACCCCCATCAGTCCTCAGTTTGTTCTCGGCATTTAAGAGTCTCTCACGGTTTGCCTTCCTCCCTCTCCCCCACTATTTTTCCCCTTCTTCTCCCCCATGGTCCTCCATTAAGTTCCTCCTAATCCTCCTATACATGTAAACATATGATATCTGTCCTTCTCTGCCTGACTTATTTCACTCAGCATAACACCTTCAAGTTCCATCCATGTTGCTACACATGGCCACATTTCATTCTTTCTCATTGCCATGTAGTGTTCCATGGTATAGATAAACCACATCTTCTTGATCCATTCGTCCGTTGATGGACACTTAGGCTCTTTCCATGTTTTAGCTATTGTTGAGAGTGCTGCTATGAACTTAAATTCTTTTTTACTTTCCTCCTACAGTATATATGTATAGAGCCTGGATGGTTTATTTTTTTAAATATTTTTAATGTTTATTTATTTTTGAGAGAAAGAGAGTGAGCAGAAGAGGGGTAGTGAGACAGGGACAGAGGATCTGAAGTAGGCTCTGTGCTGAAAACGGAGAGCCTGATATGGGGCTCAAATTCACAAATGGTGAGAACATGACCTGAGCCAAAGTCAGATGCTTAACCAACTGAGCCATCCAGGAGCCCCTGGATGGTTTATTTCTGATATCAACAAGGAGAAGCTAGTTGAGATAGGAAGTGAACAGTCAAGTTGGGCTTAAGTCTTTTGCTTCTTATAACAATGACTTCCTCTTTTCTAAGGGTTCGTATACTCTTCATATTTGGCATTCAGGAGGGTAGTGTGGTATATAGTAAATCCCTTAAACCACCTCTGGAAAATCTCTTAAACTCTCTCAGCTACCAGACAAGGTTATAGATAATACAAATTATTGCTCTCAGGTCTCTCCTTCAGCTATCCCTTTTCTGCCACTTTTCAGTGCAGAATTAATGTCTTGCTAGGGGCATCTACTGCTTCTCTCATATCCCCCATCTTGGTGCTCTATTTAAAAACTCTTTGAAACTATCACTTATTCTCAGAAATACATATATGTTGCCTGAGGTGCAAGGCTGTCAGTGTTCACCATCATTTCTGTTCAAATTTGAAAGTGGTTGGCAAGTATTTTTCATGGTGGTTGTTTGGAATTGTAGTATTTTCCTGTTTAAAGATGAGATTAGGAATCCAGGATTGCCTTACTTGGGAGGTTTTAGATCAGGATCTCTCATGAGGCTGCAGTCATCTCAAGGCTTGAATGGGACTCGAGAATGCCACACCAAGCTCACTGCAATCATTGGTGGCAGGTCTCGGTTCCTTGCTGACTATTCACTTCAGTTTCTTCCCACATGAGCCTCTCCATAAGGCTGCTAACACATGGCAGCATGCTCCCCACAGAGAATGTGATGCGAGAAAAAGAGAAAGAGAGAAAGAACAAGGGAACATCTAAAATGGAAATCACATTATTTCACAATTTAATTTCAGAAATGACATACTATCACTTCTCCTATATTTGGTTGGTCACGTAGATAAAACCTGGTACAGTGTGGGAAGGGACTACACAGAGTGTGAATACCAGAAGCGAGGGATGATAAGGGCTATTTTGGAAGCAGGCTACCAAAAGAATATGTATGTCTGTGAATATGTATATGCATTCATATGTATATATGTATATAATATATATTACACACATGCATAATTTGACCAGAAGGATGTTTATAACAATTCTAAATTTATATGCCCTTAATAACATGGCTTTGCAATATATAAGTCAAAACTTGATAGAACTACAAAAAGAAATAGCTAAATCACCTATTATAGTGGAAGATTTTAGCTCACTTTCCCAGTAATAAATAGATACAGTAGATGAAAATGTCAGTAAAGATAAGTTTTGAAGAAGACAATTAACAAGCTCAATCTAATGGTCGTATATAGGACCCCATAAAACAGTTGGAGAATGCACATTCTTTTCACATCACACAGAACCTTATGAAGTTCAACTACTTAATAGTCCATAATTCAAGTATTGATACATCTTAAAAAATTGGAACCACAATTTTTTACCACAATGAAATTAAAATTCAGATCAATTTGTAAAAAGGTGACCATGAAATCCTATATGCTAGCAAATTTTAAAATGTACTTCTAAATAATTCACAGGTCATAGAAGAAATCATAATGGGTAATTGAAAAAATGTAGAAGTGAAAAATAAAAACAAATGCTACATATAACAATTTTGAAGAGTCAGCTACAGCAATGAATAGAGGGAAACTTTATAGTTTTAAATTGATAATTTAGAAAAGTCAAAAGACCAAAAACTAATAAACTAAGAAGCTACTTGAAAAGTTATAAAAATAATGATAGAATAAGCCCAGTAATAGTAGAAGTATAGAAATAATCAGGAATAGAGTAGAAATTAATGAAATAGAAAGCAAAGGTTAAAAAGGATTAAGATGAAGTGAAAAATTTTGAAATAACTAATAAAATTAATATATCTCTGGAAGGTTAGTTTAAAAAAAGAGAAAGAGGAACCTGGGTGGCTCAGTCACTTAAGTGTCTGACTCTTGGTTTCGGCTGAGGTCATGATTTCACGGTTCGTGAGTTCAAGCCCTGCATAGGAATCTTTCCCTCCTTCTCTCTCTGCCCTTTCCTCATTCTCTCTCTCTCAAAATAAATAAATAAACTTAAAAAAAAATTTTTAAAGAGCAAGAGAGTGCACAAAAACACCATATTGTGAATAAGAAATGGGATACAACCCAATGAACAGTAGAGATTAGAAGAAAATTCTGCATAAAAACTTCATGACAAATTTTAGAACAAATAAAAACAAATACCCACAAAAAATAAATTTACCAAAGTTAACTAAAAACAACAACAGACAAAAAAAAAAACCATGAAGATTCCTTGAAACAGGGAATTTTTTAAATCTTAAATGGGATTCTCAAAAATAAAACAACAGATCCAGATAATAATGAGGACAACGTCTAACAAACATT
Organism: Proteles cristata cristata; assembly: GCA_017311185.1. Lineage (NCBI taxonomy): Eukaryota > Metazoa > Chordata > Mammalia > Carnivora > Hyaenidae > Proteles > Proteles cristata. Next base: position 1,810,039 of record JAESUZ010004426.1, on the reverse strand, counting down.
GAGTGCAACTTCTTCTGGAGAACTGAGTGAACAGAAACACTTATTAATTCTGTAGGGTTTATTAAATGATTAACTTCAGGAGCTTGTGGTAAGTAGTAGAATATATCAGCAATGTATTTTGTGATCTCTTCTGTTAAACATTTATATAAATAAATGTAAGGTAACTGTTGAGTTTATGGTGAGCTCTGTCTAGGTCAGTTGACATAACTGAACTTATCTCAGGTGATAAAACTCCAATAGAACTCTGTTTTAAATTCTCTTATTCATTTTTTCTGATAAAAGTCACCACCTGGAGGGGCGCCTGGGTGGCTTAGTCGGTTAAGCGTCTGACTTTCGCTTAGGTCATGATCTCGCAGTTCGCGGGTTCGAGCCCGGCGTCGGGCTCTGTGCTGACTGCCAGCTCAGAGCCTGGAGCTTGTTTCAGTCTGTGACTCCCACTCTCTCTGACCCTCCCCTGCTCACGCTGTCTCTCTCTCTCCTAAGAAATAAATAAAACATTTAAAAAAAAAAAAAAAGTCGCCACCTGGAGCTCCTGGGTGGCTCAGTTGGTTAAGCGTGTGACTCTTGATTTCAGCTCAGGTCATAATCTCATGTGAGTCCCGCATCAGGCTTCACGTGGAGCCTGCTTGGGATTCTCTCTCCCTCTCTCCCTGCCCCTACGCCACTCATGCACCAGTGCACAGGCGCGCTCTCTCTCAAAATAAATAAACATTTAAAAAATACCACTTTAAAAAATAGGTTGTCATCCTTTGTGCTACGCTTGGAACTTTCCAGCAATCTTCTGATAGTATGTTCTTGCAGCAGGGTTTGGTTTCCTAGGTAGCCCTAGGAATTAGAGATGGAGAGGACTTCTTGCCTTTGTCTCTTTCAGTATAAATTTGCCCCAATTGTTTCATTTAAATAATCTTACGTGCTATAACTGAACTGGTATAATCCCTCCCCTTTCTGAATTCTACAGAGAACTGAAATCTAAAATGCAATCTTTAAGACAGAATTTAAGTTCAATATATTTAATTGACATAGAATGTAAACTCAGCCCTCTTTTTCTCTCTGTTCTGCCTGCTGTTCAAGTTTAGATGTTGTGAAAATCTGCCTGTTAGTTTATGATGCCTGAAACCATTTCACTCATCTCACTGAGACCTCTCTGACATTCTTGCTGTTGTCCCAGGGGTTGTCTTTTTCTTTCATGATCAGGTAAATGATCTCTGCTCCAGATGTCTGTGAATCACAATCGCAGAATTCTTGTTGATTTGTCCATTTTCTCCCTTCTCTGACTTTATCTTTTTACTTCCAACAGAGGCACCACTTCCAACCCCTTCTGGAGGCCCTTTGTTCCAACAGACCACAGAATCTTCCCTGCACATACTCAGTTTGGACCTACGGCACCGTCACAGGCCCAGGGCAAGTGACTCAATGTCTTTTGCTCATATTTCTCATCAGTTAACTGGGAACAATGATTCCTATCCGTTCAGGGTAGTTATTGTGGACTGAATGTTTGCATCTCTGTCAAATTCCTGTGTTGAAACCCTACCCCCGTAACGTGATGGTATTAGGAAATGAAGCCTGTAGGAGGTTGTTAGATGAGATCACGTAACAAGGGATTAGTGCCGTTGTAAGAGTCATGGCGAGGTTGCTTTCTGTCTCTGCTCTCTGCCATGTGACAGTACAACCAAAAGTCAGCAGTCTGCAACCCACAAGGGGGGTCACCTGAACTTGACCTTGTGTATAATCCCCTCATCTCAGACTTGTGGACTCCACAACTGTGAAAACGAAACTTCTGTCATTTATAAGCTACCCAGTCTATGGTATTTCTGTTAAAATGACGAGAATGGACTAACATTAAGACAGCAGTACAGACGTTCTTTGGAGATAGTGCAGGTTCAGTTCCAGACAACCACAGATAAAGTAAATGTAGCAATAAAGTCTCAAATCAATGTTTTGGTTTCCGTGCACATAAAACTATGTTTACATTATATTGTAGTCTATTAAGTGTGCAATGGGATGTCAAGAAAGGCAACGTACAGACCTAAATTAAAAAATACTTCGTTGCTAAAACAAACACTAACCATTATCTGAGCTTTCAGTGAGTTAGAATCATTGGTTGCAGATCACCGTAACAAATGTAAGAGTGAAAAACTTGAAATAATATGCGATTTACCAAAGTGTGACACAGAGACACAAAGTGAGCACATGCATTTGGAAAAATGACGCTGATATCTTACTTGGTGTAGAGTTGCAACAAATCTTCCAAAATGCACTATCTGTGAAATGCAAAAAGGCGAAGCACAAGAAAATAAGGTATGCCCGTTATAAGGTTAGAATGGAATTAAGTGCTTAGCATTGTGCATGGAACTCAGTAAACACTCAATGCAGGTCAATCATTATTCTTATCATTACCCCCATCCCCAAAGCCAATTTTCTGTGTATTTTAGGGATAAAAAGAGATTTCAATTTTTTTATTCTAATTTCTATGAATTACCTCTTGACCTTATGCATTTAGTGACAGGGTCCATTTTTATATTTTGGCACATGAATGCCACTTGAGATCTCTGGGAGAATAAGCATAATGGTGATGACTTGTGTCTCTAATTGCCTTTAATGTATGCATAACCTTCCTATGAATGAGTATAAAGCTCTTGTGAGATATCTTAGCTATTAGTATGGCAAAGCCTCTGGCTTCAAGGACCCTCAGCAGTGAGTTGATATTTAAAATCTTACAATTCATAATGCCACATGAGACTATTTTCCCTGTGATTATTTATAGACATGCACAAGGCAGTCTTTCTTATACTTACACCTCCTTGGGACCCTTATCAGTGTTTGACATGCTTATGGACTGAATATTTCAGGTGAAAAATTTTTAAGGATTGCTTGCTAATGAAAAGTAATATTCAAAATGTATGATGATCATCTGATATATGTAAGAGGGCTTCAGTTGTACGCAATTTTGGCCAAGCCAGCATGACAATGGATAACTTGAGCTCTTGGTCACATTGGTTTCTTCTCTTACTATTTATTTTTTTTTTTTTTTTTTTTCTTACTATTTATTTCTACTCAATTGGAAAACCCAAACTCACAACCATAGGTGGCCAAGAATAGCAGTGGGTGTTGGTGTTTATTTCAGATAATCCTAGCTATTATCTGGATTGATGTGGACCCCCTACTTTCAAACAACAGCATCTCCACCCCACAGCCATTTGCAGTAATCTTTGCCCCAGCTCTCCTCAGGAGGCAAGCTCTGTTCTGTCCTCTGTCCCCTCTGTATTAGTTTTCTCTTGCTGTGTAACAAATTACCACAAACTGCAGCTTAAAACAACACACATTTATTATCTCCCGGTTTCCTTGTGTCAGTAGTCCTGTGCATTTTAGCTAGGGCCTCTTCTCTGAGTCTCACAAGGCTGAAATCAAGGGAGGGGCCAGCTGTATCCTCATGTAGGGGTTTGACCAGAGAAAGATTCATTTCCAATCTCCCGTAGGTTGTTGGCAGAATTTATTTCATTCTGGTTGCGGGACTGACATCTCCCTGTCTCAGTAGCTATTGTCTAGGGACCACTGTTAGCTCCTAGACGCCACCCTCAGGTCCTTGTAATGTGTCCCCACCATTTCAGCAATGGAGAACCTCCCCTTCATGGAATTGCTCTCATACTTCCAGTCTCTCTGACATGCTCTGCTACTTTTAAAGGATTTATGCAATGAGGCCAGGCCCACCTGAATAATAGCTCTATCTTCAGGTAAATTGATTAGTATGCTTAATCAAATCCCTTTGCCATGTATAAATGGCATTATGTTTCCACATAACACTACCATAGGAGCACTCCCAGAGGCAGAGATCATGGGAGACATCTTGAAATTCTGCCTACCACACTAAATCTGGGGAGGCCTATGACTTGGTTTGGACAGAAGAATGTGATCCTAGGCCTTACAAAGCCTTGCGGCTTCCACTTTTATCCCTTTGAAATGTTCCTTCTTAAGCCTGCCATGTGGAGAACCAGGGTGTCCCAGGGCCAGCCCAGCTGATTATTGTTGTTTCGAGCCTCTGGGTTTTGGAGTGGTCTGTCATGTAGAAATAGAAAACTATTTTTAGGACTGCCTCAGATGCTAACACTGTAGCATTTCACATACCGAAAAAATGAAGTTTGAATGTATTGGATTAGGAGAGATGGATTCTTCGTTCATTCTTTGGTCACAGTAGAATCTGAAAGTGATTGTTTTGCTATTGCAGCTTTTTTAATTTAAAAAAAGTTTGTGTATTTTTGAGTTAGAGCGTAAGTGGGAGAGGAGCAGAGAGAGAGGGAGGCACAAAATCTCAAGTAAGCTCCAGGCTCTGAGCTGTCAGCACAGAGCCCAATGAGGAGCTCAAACTTGTGAACCATGAGATCATGACCTGAGCTGAAGTCGGACACTTAACCAACTAAGCCACCCAGGTGCCCCTGCTGCAACTTTTGAATATGAGTTAAAATACACCGAATAATGCATCACTGATTTATCTCCTAAATGTCTGGAGAATCATTAAGGGTTAGTGAAAAGTTAAGGCTTTAGCAGGTAAGCCAATTGTATGTAATGCAGTCTTCTAAAAAAACTCTATTCTCAACATTAAAAATCTGGATAATTGACTTAATGCCTGAGGTTAGTTTGGGTCATTTTCACACATACATTTTGCTCCTCCTGAGATTTCCGTGGATGCCACATCCAAACCCTTAGTCACTTATTTTATCTTAGCTATAGCCAAGCCACCCAACTTCATGGTGGTCCACTTGGCTCTGCTTCTTGGGTGTGTCTAGCCTCTCCCTGAAAGTTGTCTCACTCCCCGTGCTGATATCCTGCCTCCAGACCAACCCCCTTGTGCCTGAGAGTTTGGGTTCCTCCTTGTCACTCCCAGACCTGGACAAAGCTGTAGAACAGGGCATGGGATCTACCTTCCCAGAGGTCACCAAGAGAGCTTGTATTAGAGCTCTCCAGAGAAATGGAACAATAGGGTGTGTGTGTGCCTGTGTGTGCAATTGCTGAAACAAATTGATGGAAGTAGTCCTGTAATGTATTTACAACTTTAAGAATATAATGATTTTTATGCATGAAATGAGATTCATGGGAAAGCTATATTTAATCAATGAATACATCTCATATTTGAAGTGTATGTGGAAGTTTATTAGGGTTTGCTTGAGGCTTTAAGGTAAATAAGTTTCAGTTACCAAAAATCCTGAGACCACCATGCAGACACTTTCAAGTTTGTGTTCAAGAACCAATAGATCCTTCTACAATGATAAAAATGTTCTGTCTGTGCTTTCCATAGTGGTAGCCGCCAGTCACATGTAGCTATTGAACACATGACATATGGCTCGTGTGATGGAATTTTTAATTTTATTTAGTTTTGATTAATTTATATTGAAAGAGTGGAGCCTAGCACAGGCTTAAATGGCTCTTCAACACTTCACCCACACAGAGTATAGACAGGTTGAGAGAGAGTTATGATGCACATTCCCTAACTGCTACCAAAGAGTGAAGCTAGTAGATGGATGTCTCTCAACCCAAGGCTAGTGAGACAAACTCTGTTCCAGAAATCAAAAGGATGAGGGTGGGGCAGATGAGTTGTGAATAAAAGTTGAATGGAGCCAAGACTGCCTGCATGTTTCCCAAGACCTAGATGTGAAAAAAGAGAAAGAGTTGTGGGTAACTATCTTACACACTATCTCACAGAATATCCTGGAGGGGTACCAGGGGCCTTGCAGAGATTGCTGGAGAAATCCCCAGGTTTCTGGGGGCTGTAGAAGGAGTAAGGAGCCTCACAGAGTCAAGACATGATTTCTCAGGCGAAGGGAAGTTGCATGTAAAAGAACTCTGATTGGGAAGACTCTGAAGAAACTACAAAAATTACTTATGCTCTACCTCCCTGTTTTCAGAGTTCCAATTTTGTTCAGGTATCCCATAGCCAGCAGCTTCAAATTAAATTGGGCCCCTCCCCTGAGGGAGTCACAGACTGAAACAGGCTCCAGACTCTGAGCTGGCAGTCAGCACAGAGCCCAACGCGGGGCTCGAACCCACGAACTGTGAGATCATGACCTAAGCGAAAGTCAGACGCTTAACTGACTAAGCCACCCAGGCTCCCATTTTATTTGTTTTCTTGAGAGAGACTGCAAGCAGGGGAGAGCGGCAGAGAGAGAGACAGAGAGAGAGAGAGAGAGAGAGAGAGAGAGAGAGAGACAAGCAGGCTCCACAGGCAGCACAGAGCTGGAAGCAGGGCTTGATCCCAGGATCTTGGGACCATGACCTGAGCCAAAATCAAGAGTGGAATGTTCAAGCAACTGAGCCACCCAGGCACTGCAAGTTTTTTTTACTATTAAAAAGAGAGATATGAAGGGAAAGGAAAGATACCTGTTTAGGGTAGGATCCAACATATAGGGCTTGAAGCTTAGACAATTTTGGGGGCCCTCTTTAAGACAAAGGTCATAAAATTGTTTTGCTTTTTTTAACAGTTAACAAAAATGTATGATTATGTGACAGCATTCTAAGGGTGCTTTCCAGGGTCTTGGGAAGAGCCTGTGAAAGTGAAGGGTTCTAAAGCGTAAGCTTCTTTAGTTTCACAGTAAAACACCACTGGCAGACTTTTTTTTTTTTTAACGTGTTGAACTATGGCAGCCATCTCGGGACCATGAGGAAAACCAGCATAAAGGGACAGACAACACACTGAAGAAAGCACAGTGCAAAGGAATTGTGTTGGAATCACAACATCTGAATTTCTCAACCATGGACGTCCTTTAAGTGCAGACTTCTTTTATGAAAAATGATAAATACGTTCATTGTTTTGGCCACTCTTCAATAATCTGTAGTCAAAGGCATCCAAACAAAAACAACTAACCCCTACTCTCTCCATTGTTTTGCATACAGGCACCTGTGAGCAAGTGTGTGTGTGTGCATGTGCACGCGCATGCACACACACACAAATATGTGGAAACAGTGGAAATATGTGAAAAGGAGACAATCTCAGGGTATGAGATGATTTTCTACCTAAAATTAAATTAGCTTTACGGAAAAATTCATTCACTATCCTAGCTTTTCTCATTAGCTGTATACCCAGTGAAAGCTCCACCATGGTATTTGGGAAGCACTGGTCTAGACCAGTGCTACTCAAAGTGTGGTCCGTATTAGGCTAGTGCCGGTCCATGAACTGTTCATTATCAGTCTATAATGAATTAAGTACAGAAATTGAGAGTAAGAATTTAGAAACTTTTTACAGTACTTAGATTTGACAGAGTAATTTTATGTCTGTTGACTGTAATAATTTAAAAGTTGGGAGGCTTGTACTTTGCATGTCTTTGGTTTTTAAAAAATTTAAATATATCTTTTATTTTAGAACAGGTTTAGATTTACAGAAAAATTATGAAGTAGTACAGAGCATTTCCATCTCAGTTTACCCTATTATTAACATTGTAACTTCAGTATGGTTCATTTGTTATAATTAATGAACCAATATTGATAAGTCATTATTAATAAACTCCATATTTTATTCAGATTTCCTTAGTTTGAACTTTTTCTGTTCTGTGGTCTTTTTTGGGTTCCCAAATCCCATCCAGGATGCCACATTACATTTAGTTGTCATTCCTCTTCAGGCCGTAATTGGCTGTGACAGTTTTTCAGACTTTTCTTATTTTTGATGGCCTTGATGGTTTTGAGGAAACTCAGTCAGTTATTTTATAGAATGTCCCTTAATTGAGGTTTCTCTGATGTTTCTCTCATGGATCGTAGGTCTTTGTTTTTAATTTCATTTTCCTAACATACTTTTGAGAAGATATATTCTAGTATATTTTGAGAAGCACTGGTCTGAACCACTATTGTTCCACTCTTAACATTTAAAATTCTGAAACAATTTCTCCTCACTGAACTATTGGCTTATCTTTAGGTAATGTTCTTTTTCTGAATCAAAGTATTAGGAGTGAGGACTTCTAAATTTGAATCTTAAGAAAAGGTAAATTACCTTTTTAAAAAAATGTTTATTTTTTTTGAGGCAGAGAGAGCACGTGTGTGCAAGTTTGCACATGAGTGGGGTTAGAGGGAGCAAGAGAGGGAGAGAAAATCTCGACACGGGGCTCGAACCCACAACAGTGAGATCATGACCAGAGCCGAAATCAAGAGTTCGATGCTTAATGGATGGCACCCCAATAAATTACCTTTTTAAAAGATTATCTTTTTGGATAGCTATCCTGGGTCAGTAAATGCTTGATTGCTTACAAAGCATTTGAAAAAACATGCACAAATGAACATTCAGCCATGAAGGAATGTCATGTTTCTAAATCAAGATCTTTATTCAAGGGGTATTCATAAAACTTAAGTCAGAAGTCCAGAGGTATCATATAAACCCAAATATAGCTATAGTGACTACTCATTTACATTCTGTTTCATTTTGCCTCCTTGAGAGCTGTTTCATTTTGGTTTTTTCCTCTTCTCTCTTAATTGCACTATACTAAGTACCTTGAGCATTGATGGCTAAACTTTTTCTGTTATATCACATTCCTCAGGAGGTTATCACTGCCATCTTCATCTTTTTTGTTTCATGTCTGTTCTGATATACTCCTTTTAGTCATATAAGGAGTCCCCTAAACCTTCCTTCTTTGGGGATTCTGTCTTTGATCCTTGTGTCCAGAAACCTTGCTCTAATGAGTCTGCTTTGGGCTTTGATGCTAAAAGCTTCATTTGGTATGTGTTTCCTCTTTGGAACTTGATTCTCCCAGTTGCAAGATGCGTGTTAAACAGTGTATACAAACCATTGTATGCTACTTCCTTTTGTTTATTTGTGTAATTCATGAAAGTATAGCCCATTTTTGTTTTCTCTGTTTAATGTCACAGCTTTTAATTTTGGGTTTAAATCTCCTTTTTGCCTTTTTAAAAAAATGTTTATTTATTTTGTGGGGGGAGGAGCAGAGAGAAATAGAGGGGGACAGCTTCAGCACTGACAACAGTGAGCTAACGCAAGGGTCAAACTCATAAACTGAACCTTTAGATCATGACCTGAGCTGAAGTCAGATGTTCAACCGACTGAGCCACCCAGGCACCCCTCCTTGCTGCTTTTGAAGCTTTTGACTTCATTTTGAAAACCTAGTTCTAATTTCTTGCCTCACTTACTTTGAAAGATACAGCCATGAACTTGAGTTCATTTTGGTTAGTTGTTCAATGAGATGGTTGAGTAGCTATGAAGGATTTTCAAGAACACTTTGCTTTAAGACTCTTGAATCTCATTTTTTAATTGTGGAAAGACTGTCCTTGCCCCTCCTCAATCCTTACATAATGGTTGCCAACACAGAAGGATGAAGAAAAGCGTGCATAAGACAGACTACCCTTTTGTGCATTCAGGGAATGGATGTGCAAGATGTGTTCATGTTCAAGATGCTGTTGCTACCTCAGTACTGTTGGGGCTGCTTGAAAGGTCAACTGCTCCTGTTTATCGTGGGAAATGGCAGGTGTACCATATTTTTTTAATGTTCTACTGCAACCGTTTTTTTTCCCTGAATATGTTTCTTTGGCACTACTTTATTTCCTTGCTATAATTTTGCCCGTATTTGCCTCTGATCTGGAACTCTTGAGTTTCAGATGTCTGTCGTGATTGATTTCTTTACTACCTTTCCTATCTCATTTTAAACAACTCAAGGAAAGACAAATTATATATTCTTCTGTAGGTCTGTCTAGCCAAATGTGATTTTGCCTCGCAGTTGTATGCTTGTTCATTTGTTCACGCATTCGTTCTTTTATTCACATATTTGACAAATGTTTATAGAGACGTTACTGTGGAGAAATACGAGTGCCAGGGATTAGAGGCACAATGGTAAAGATGGACATAATCCTTGATAAGAAACTTTTGATTTTGTGGGAAAGAGACATGTGAAATACATATTTACATACATAATTAAAGATGAAATTCTGATCAAGGCTGTGAAGAATAAGTAGAGCTACAACTACCCCAGTTTTGTGACTGGAGACTGGGGGAGTCAAAGGCTTTTCCAGGGAGTGCTGTTCAGATGGAGACTTGCAGAACAGAGGTGCTGGCCATATGGGGTGGAAAGAAAGCTCTACACAAGGAACCACATGTGGATGCTGGGTGAATTTGTTGTTCTTTGCTTTTGTCTTTAGCCTGGAAGAATTTGCTCATTCAAATGATACAGAGACTCCACTATGTACCAGGCAGAGATAGAAACCCGTATGTGGAAAGAATGTTGTATTAAATAGTCTTTAATGATATAGGGAGATAATTTTATTTGTGATTCTGAGATTATTTTTGCATCTAGTATTCATTTAACTTCTTTATATCAACAATTAATTAGGAATATGCTCAAAAGCACTAAGGATGGAGAGATGATTTATAAGGTGGGCAAAAAAATAATAATCTTGAAACCATCAATAATCCTCTCTGGGAATCAGTTTCTTTATCTTTAATATGACAAGCTAGACTAGATGCTGTGTGAGGCTTCTCCCAGCTTCAAGTTTCAGTGAAGAGCCATTAACTTTCAGTATTTGCCTGTGCGAAATAATTCCAGCAGCATTATAACTTGGAATGTTTTACATGAAATATGCAAAAGAATTACTTCCGTGGACATAGTTTTGAATTATATGAAGGTGTTTGCAAAATCTTATTTTTATTTAGCCGTCAGTAAATTTCTTATCATTATTTATTCCTGTTTCCATTCACCAAATGTACTATTGCCTGGAAATTTGCACTCAAGAAACACTAAACCAATCAAGTGATATTCAAGCAAGTGTAATCAGTTATGTAGTTAATTAGGTATATAAATTTCTTTTTGAATCCCTTGCCGTTTAAGCCCTGAGATTTAAAACTGTTATTTGGAACTGGAAGATAAAATTTAGGGCCAAGTATTAGACTTTTTTTCCCTCCTGCTCAGTTGCGGAAAAGTATAGGATACTAAATCTTGACCTAGTAGTACAGTTATAAAATGTTATATTTTCCATATAATCCTTTGTGTGTATGTACACATATATGTAAGTATATTGCTCAAAGTGATGTGAAAATACTGTTAAATTTATTACAGTTTTGACCAGAAATGAAGACCCTGGCAAAAGATTGAGAGAACACTAAAGCATTTAGCTACTTTTAAACCTGCTTCTATTCCTTTTCTGATCTGGGGCTGAAGCAGGAAGCACCTTTGTCATGCTGCATAGATGGCATCGGCCCGGCTGTTCCCTCATCGAATTAATTAATAAAGATTCCAAGTGAGTCATAATTTTATCGAGGAGTAATTTTGGCAAGAAGATGCTTGGCTGAACTCTCTTGCATCTCTTTTTCCAAAGAGAATATTAGTCTTGGAATGCTGGCCACATTTCTGTAACGTGTCCCTGTGGACCACTACCTGGCATTGGATAGAATGAGAGGCTTCTCCACCCACTCTAAAGGTGACAGCCCAGAGAATAAGACCTCTGTTATACTTACAAGGGAAAAATAAAGTTAATAGCTGTTTAGGTGAGAAATGGGTTTGAGATCTGAGAAGTCAATATTGGAATACTGTTTTTAGCAGCGATTTGCTATATAACTTCAGTGTCCCTGTCTGAAAAGTGGGTAATAGTGCAAATAGTCCTTGTTGATTGCCCTGGGCTTTCTTAAGATTCAACTCAGTATATTGACATTTCTGGGTAAAAAAAAAAAAAAAAGTGAAAATCTACATTGAAAAGTAGAAAAGACTTTGACTGGAGGTTACTTAGGAAAAAATAAGGGAATTACATTACACAACATATAGGAAGGCTCTCTGAAACTCCTCTTAAACATTTTTACTTTCTCCTAGATTTCAGTGCCTACATCCATTTTCATATGCATTAGTTAGGGTATTCACAAGACACCCCAATGCAATGGTCTAAAAGTTGCCTCTTTGTCTGTCTGTCTGTGCACACACACCCATTTCTGTCCCCTAACAGCTAGGATGTAAATGATCCTGTTCAGCAGGGCAGGACATTCAAGAATCCAGGTTCTTCCTAATGCTTTGTTCTGCATTGGTATCACATGCATAATAAAGTCAGATGGATTCCAGTTGGAGGGAAAGAAGATGAGAATATGGAGGAGGGAGAGCTCTGTGTTGGAAGACCTAGTCTTGCACATTTCACTTCTGCTAACATTTTATTGGTGACAGTTTAATCGCTTAACGACACCAAACGTGGCAGTTTGCAAATCATCTACAATTCATCACTCTGCAGTGTGACTCTGCAGTTCCTCTGATCAAGAGGTAGAGTTTATTTCTGTTCCTTGTGAATCTGGCTTTGACTTATGACTTATTTTTGCTGGTAGATTTTGGCACAAGTGTTATCGTAGCAGTTCAGAGCCTAGACTTTAAGGGCTCTTCTACTTTCTCCCTTGTAATCTTCTCCAGCTGCCATGTGAACAAGTGAATAAGTCCAAGTGAGCAAGTCCAACCAGCCCTGCTGGAGGCTGAGAGACCATGTGGAACAGCGATGAGTCCTCCCAGCTGAGCCTGGCCAAACTGATGACTCACAGAATTACAAACTTCGTAAATGGTTACTGCAAGCTGGGTTCTCTAGGAAGCAGATGCTGAGATAGGGTTGGTATACAAAATACCTGTGAACGGAAAAGGGAAGGAAGCAGGGTTTGGCTGGGGGTGGCCGTCAGAGCGTGATGTTCCTGACACGTCTCCATCAAGGAGTTCCAAAGCAAAGATTGCCCATTAGCTGAGTCTTGAACTGGATTGAAATGGCTAGACTTTTCTAACACAGCCTTTCTCTGCCATTGGGTGGGTATCAACCTGAGATGAGAATGATGTTTGAAAGCTGTCAGCTGACTCTATTTCTTATCAAGCAGTGAGTCTTCACTTTGAAGAAGAATCTGATGTGGTGCATCTCCACAGTATTTGAAGCCACCAAGTTTTAGGGGTATTTGTTATGCAGCAAAAGCTAGTTGAGTCACATAACTGCAAGGGAGGCTGGGAAGTAGAATTGAACTGGACAACTTCAGCAAACAAAAGAACCTCCCCTTTAAAAAACAACAACAACAGCAACAAAGGAACCTCTTTAAAAAAGAGGGTGTGGGTGTGGATGTGGGTGCAGGTGATCACAAATGGTGATGAATTGTTTACCCTTATTACCTACCTTGTGTACTTGTGAAAAGTAGAGCGGTACATAAAGTACCTAGCAGAGTTCTGAGAGGCAGATCCAGATTTTGTCAGGCCAGAAGTTTATAAAATTTGTAGGTCTCTTTTTAAGAATACAAAATTGCAAAAACAGAATTAAGTTCAAGACCTTGGAAAGGGCCCTTGTAAGTGAGAATGCCAAAGCTTATCCTTTAACTTATATAATAAACCTTTCCCTGATGATGCCTGATGGATAATGTTTTTTTTTTTTTATTTTTTACAAATAGTTTATTGTCAAATTAGTTTCCACATAACACCCAGTGCTCATCCCCACAAGTGCCCTCCTCCATGCCCATCCCCTCCTCCCCCCCACATCCACCAGTCCTCAGTTTTTGTCAGCATTCAAGAGTCTCTCGTGGTTTGCCTCTCCCCCTTTCCCCCACTATTTCCGCCCTTCTTCTCCCCCTTGGTCCTCCGTTAAGTTCCTCCTAATCCTCCTATACATGCACACATATGATATTTGTCTTTCTCTGCCTGACTTATTTCGCTCAGCATAACACCCTCAAGGTCCATCCATGTTGCTACACATGGCCAGATTTCATTGTTTCTCATGGCCATGTAGTATTCCATGGTATAGATAAACCACATCTTCTGGATCCATTCATCTGTTGATGGACACTTAGGCTCTTTCCAGGTTTTAGCTATTGTGGAGAGTGCTGCTATGAACATTGGGGTACATGTGCTCCTATGCAGCTGATGGATAATGTTTAAAAAATTACATGTTGGGGTGTTTGGATGGCTCAGTTGGTTGAGCATTGGACTCTTGGTTTCAGCTCAGGTCATGATCTCACAGTTTCATGGGTTGAGCCCCACATCAGGCTCTGTGCTGGCAGCCTGGAGCCTGCTTGGAATTCTCTCTCCCTCTCTCTCTGCTCCTCCCCCACTTGCACCAATTCTGTCTCTCTCAAAATAAATAAATAACTTTAACATTTTTTTAAATTACATGTTAAGGAGTGTATGGGTGACTCAGAGGGTTGAGCAGGCAACTCTTGGTTTTGGCTCCGGTCATGATCTCACAGTTCATGGGATTGAGCTCTGTGACTGCTCTGGGCTGACAGTTTGGAGCCTGCTTGGGATTCTCTCTCTCCTTCTCTCTCTCCTCCTCCTCTGATCATGCACTCTCTCTCAAAATAAATAAGTAAACATTTAAATTTTTTTTAACATTTTATTTATTTATTTTAATTTTTTTAATGTTTATTTTTGAGAGAGAGAGAGACAGAGTGCAAGCAGGTCAGAGAGAGAAGGAGACACAGGATTTGAAGCAGGCTCCAGGCTCTGAGCTGTCAGCACAGAGCCCGATGTGGGGCTCAAACTCATCAACCACAAGATCATAACCTGAGCTGAAGTCGGACGCTTAGCTGACTGAGCCATCGAGGAGCTCCTAAAAACATATTTTAAAATGACATGTTATTATTTGCCCATTGAAAATAAAATCACATTGGGGCTCCTGGGTGGTTCAGTAGGTAGAGCATCAGCTCAGGTTATGAGCCCAGGGTTGTGGGATCAAGACTGTGTCAAGCTCTGTGCTGAGCATGGAGCCTTTCTCTTTTTCTCCCTCTCTCTGTCTTTCTCACCTGCTCATTGCTCCATCTTTCTTTCTCTCTCAAATTAAAAAAAAATTAGGGTTGCCTAGGTGGCTCTGTCGGTTAAGCATCCAACTTCGGCTCAGGTCATGATCTCATGGTTCATGATTTCAAGGCTGCATCGCGCTCTGTGCTGACAGCTCTTGGGATTCTGTGTCTCCCTCTCTCTCTGCCCCTCCCCCACTTGTGCTCTATCTCTTTTCTCTCTCTCAAAAATAAATAAGCATTGAGAACAAACTGAGGACTGATGGATGGGGGGAGGGGGGAGATGGGCATGGAGGGGCCACTTATGGGGATGAGCACTGGGTGTTATATGGAAACCAACTTGACAATAAACTATTTGTAAAAATAATAATAATAATAAAAGTAATAGAAAAATAAGTAATAGAAAAAGTTCACAAGTAAAAAGTATATCTGATTTAACTCATACAATTTTAACTGCCATTAAAATGATAAAATAAAAGGACAAACAAAATAAATAAGCATTAAAATTTCTCTTTTAAAAGAAAGGAAGAAAGTGAAATCACATAGCCATTAATTTGTTATCTAGTCCTCGTTTGCACAAACAAGGTGTCAGCAGGTTCATTTGGGTGCAAAATCCACAGCAACTTCAGTTTCCTTCTGAGGGAAGGAGGAGGTCCTCACTATGGGCAGAGGCCGCTGATTTCTTTTGTCTTTCCCTCCTCTGAACTTCTTGTGACAGACGAATCTGCAACCTTGTGAGGCAAGGTCAGGCTTTCATTCTAAAAGCTGAAAATCCCAGAAATGCCCTTTCTGAGCCTCTTGCAGCCAGAAGGGAGGCATGGCACCAATCAATCAGGACACACAGCCCAGACTTTGAAATGAAAATAGTGGTGTGAAGAAGGAATACAGCAGAATGTTGTCTGGCAGCCATTTGGAGTACAGGGACGGCGTCTTTGGCAACAAATGCCCAGTGTCCAGCGTCAGTGGGACGGGGTGCGAGTTGCAGTGCTATGGTCCCTGCACCAGTATGAGCATAGATCCCAAAGCGTCCAGGAAATGCCCAATGTCTTTCAGTAGATTTCCTTTCTTAAATCAGCCAACGTCATTTTCTTATGCTTTTGACTGGGACCCTGACTGCCCTACAATACATGGGTTTTCAATTTCAGCCCATATAACTGGGGAGCAGGAAATGTTCCCTTTCCTCTTTGGTGGATTCCTACATCTGGATATGCTGTGGAAAGAAGAGTGTGCTCACAGGAGGGTCTGATGAAGAGCATTTTCCTCCCTTGATTCAGGTTACTCGAGTTTTGATGTCTGCAGCTATTTACTTGCTATATGACCTCAGGCCACTCCCAGGTTCTAACAGCCTCTAAAATGTCACTCCTAATACTGGGGTTGTTGGGAGGCTTACCGTGACGGCCTATCTGAAAGTGATCTTTAAATTGTTAAGTACTTACCAAGTGTAAGTTATTTTTAAATATGAAAAAAATCTACCATGCTGTTATTCCAAGCCTGATCCACTAATTTCCCTCTTTGGGTAGTTTGGGTAGTAATTAAAGTCAGTTTACGGGCTTGTACACATTCTTCACATAATTTGAGCTTGTTCCAACTTGTTTGTGTAATTAATTGGTGGCATTTCCTATGCCAAGCGTACGTTTGTAATTTTCTTCTTGCTGTCTGAGCAGTAGGGATCACCAACTCAACAACTCTTAGGTTTTCTTCAAAACTGGGTTCTTAAGAGAAAAGAAAGTAAATTCGATGTCGGTAAAAACCATAACTTCCAGGTCATTTATGCAATCCTAAGATTGATCGTCATGTTTTTCCATTCTTAGTTTGGAGTTTCAGAGTTTCTCTTTGGAGTTTTCTTTCTGGAATCTCTCTTGGTGAGAGGCCTTGGGTAAGGAGCAGAAGCCAACCTTGGAGAGAGCGGCCTAGTAGTATTTTTGGAATTATTGCTGAGATTCTTCGTAAAACATTGTTTTGCCTATATATAATATATACACAGAAGTTGAAAATATAAAGAAAACTATCTCAATCCCATTATTAGTACTTTGGCATTTAGTTATCTGTTGTTAAGTTGTTTATTCTGCCTATAATTATCCACCCCAAACCTAGTGGCATAAAACGTCTTATGATGCCTGTAGATTCTGTGTGGAATTCAGGAATTCAGACAGAGGACCGTGGAGTGGCCGTCTCTCTCTGCTCCAGGGCCTCAGCTGAGAGGACTGCTGGGGACTCACTAGCTGGGACTAGAATCATTTGGTGGCTTCTTCAGTCACAGGTCTGCTGATGGTGCTGGGGCAACCTGGGGGCGGGGCTTGGGTAGGGCTCTGACTGGAGTCTGAGCACCTAAATTCAGTCTCCTCACCGTGTGTGTGTGTGTGTGTGTGTGTGTGTGTGTGTGTGTGTGTGTTTGTTGGGCTTTTCACAACATGGCAGCCGGGTTCTGAGAAGTGTCTTTTTTTTCTTTTTTTTTTTTTTTTAATTTTTTAATTTTTTTTTTTTTTAATGTTTTATTTATTTCTAGAGAGAGAGAGAGACAGCGTGAGCAGGGGAGGGTCAGAGAGAGAGGGAGTCACAGACTGAAACAGGCTCCAGGCTCTGAGCTGGCAGTCAGCACAGAGCCCGATGCGGGGCTCGAACCCAGGAACCGCGAGATCATGACCTAAGCGAAAGTCGGACGCTTAACCGACTAAGCCACCCGGGCCCCCATGAGAAGTGTCTTAAGAGCAAACTTCTGGGGTCCCTGGCTGGCTTAGTGGAGCATGTGACTCTTGATCTTGGGGTTGTGAGTTTGAGCCCCACATTGAGTATGGAGCCTACTTAAAAGAAAATAAATAAAATTTTTTTAAGCACGAGTGAACTTCTGGAGAGTGAGCATTCTAAGACAACCAAGCAAAAGCTCCATGACTATTTATGAATTAACTTCAGAATCCACATAGTGTCAGTTCCTCTATACTCTATTGGTCAAAACAACCAAACGCTCACCCAGATTCCAGAGGAAGAGGACCCCGCCATCAATGGGAGAAATATTTTAAGTCAAGATAATTGAGGTAATACATGCAGTGAATTTTCCTTTTTATGTTCACAACACTATGAATTTTGGTAGATGTATCAAAGTTTCATCACTCCAGAAGCTTCTTAGGGCAGCCTTGTAGACAGTCCCCTGCACTATCCCCAGCCCCTGGCAACCACTCATCTGCTTTCTGTTGCTATATTTTGCCTTTTCCAAAATATCAGATAAATAGAATCATATAGGGTGTAGCCTTTGAGTCTGGTTTCTTTCACTGAGCACAACACAACTGATATTTATCTGTGTGTGTATCAATGATTTTATAACATTTTATTACCAAATTATATTCCATTGTATGGATATACCACAGTTTGTTTATCCATTCACCAGTCATAAGACATTGGGTTATTTCCAGTTTGGGGCAATTATGAATAAATTTGCTATTATTGCATGCTGGCGTTTCTGTGGACATGTTTTTATTTCTCTTTGGTAAATGTGTAGAAATGGGATTACTGGGTTCAATGTAAGTTTATGTTTGACTTAGTAAGCAATTGCCCACCTGTTTTCCAAAGTGACTATACCACTTTGTTTCCTCACCAATAGTACATGCATGCCTGCCTGCATCTCATATGGTCAGCTGCTTTTATCTTAGTTATTTTGATAGGTGTGTACAGCTGTCTACTATAAACAGTGCTACAATGAATATCCTTACACACATATCCTTTCTAATTAAGTGTGAATATATCAGTGAGACACATTCTTAGAACAAGACCTGTTGGGCCAAAGGGTGTGAAAGATTGATCATATAGTGTCAAACACCCTCCTGGGAAAGTGGAGCCTACTAGGCATGACAGTGCCTGTTTCTTCCATCGTTCACAACATGGTGTGTTACTCAATCTCAGTACTGGTTTTTAAGTGAAATTTTACTTTAGTTGATTGCTATGTGACAATCTACCTCATCAGCTGTTGACGAAGACTAATGTAAAGCTTTTACAACAGTGCTTGCTGCACAGAAAGTGGCAGAGGATGTTTACTATCATATGATCATTGTCAATCAATTAAACACATTATTATTTGCCGCTCTCTCTGAGTTCTTTGTCAGCGTATTCAGGAGTGCCTTTCTGGGGAGATCTCAAACTCTCTATGCTGGCTGGGAATTCAGGCACTGTGTTGTTATTGTTATTTAATTAGCAAACTTTATTTTTTAGAGCACTTTCAGGTTTACAGCAAAATTGAGTGAAAAGTACTAAGAGTTCCCATACACCCTTACCCTCCTGTCCCATAACCTCCCTCAGTACCAACATCCCCCACTGAAGTGGTACATTTGTTACAATTGATGAACCTACATTTTTACATCATTATCACCCAGCGTTACATCAGGGTTCACTCTTGGTGTTGTACATTCTACAGGTTTTGACAAATGTGTAATGCCATGTATGCATCATTGTCATGTCATATGGAATAAAAAATCCTCTAGGCTTTCCCCCCTTATTTATCCCTTATTTATCTGCTTATTTATCCCTCTCTTCCCCCTAACCTCTGCCAATCACTATTTTTTTACTCTCCATAGTTTTGCCTTTTCCAGAATGTCAGAGTCGGAACCTTTCAGTCCGTAGCCTTTTTTAGATTGGCTTCTTTCACTTAGTGATATGCATTTAAGTTTCCTCCATGTCTTTTTAAGGCTTGATAGCTTGTCTTTTGTTTTTTGTTTTTGTTTTGTTTTGTTGTTGTTGTTGTTGTTTTAGCACCGAATAATGTCCCATTGTCTGTACGCAGCAGTTTATTTATCCACTCACCTGGTAAAGAACATCTTGGTTGCTTCCACATTTCAGCAATTATGAATAAAGCTGCTATAAACACCCATGTGCAGATTTCTGTGTGGACATAAGTTTTTCAGTTCATTTGGGTAAATACCAAGGAATGTGATTGCTGGATCTTATGGTAAGAGTATGTTTAGTTTTGTAAGAAACTGCCAAACTGTCTCCCAAAGTAGCTGTACTATTTTTTCATTCCCACTAGCTTTCTGTTCCTGTTGCTCCATATCCTTGACAGCATTTGGTGCTGTCAGTGTTTTGGATTTTGGCCATCCTGATAGGTGTATAGTTGTGAGCTAGTGGGGAGGGGAAACATATATATGCCCGTTTCTAGCACAGAGCTTTGAAAACCCTTATAATTTCCTAAGTAATAAGAGCACTAGGAGGACCTTTTGTTCTAATATTTGCTCTTTTACCCCCATTTCTGATACCAGCCTTCTAAATCTCTTGGCATTTCCTGGGTGATAGGAGGATCTTTTGTTCTAATGAGGCCACTTTTGGTGGGTTTCTGGAAGGAAGCTGATCACCAGAAAGATCAAGCCATTATTAGAAGACTGATTTTCAGCCCAACCCCTTATTCTCCAGAGAGGAGAGAAGGGGTGGAAATGGAATTAATGATCAATCATGTCTAAGGGAGGAAGCCCAGAGAAGACATTCCACTCCCCTTCCCATATTCCTTAACCTATGAATCTCTTCCACCTGGATGTTTACCTGTATCCTTTATCATATCCTTTTATAATAAACTGGCAAACAGTAAATACATTTTTTCTTGAGTTTGTGAGCTGCTCTAGCAAACTAACTGAACCCAAGGAGGGGGTAGTGAGAACCTCTGATCTATAGCCAGTGGGTCAGAAGCACAGTGAAAATCTGGACTTGGCAATTGGAATCTGAATTTCAGGGGAGGTGGTACTGTGGGAGTTGATGCTATCTCCAGAGAAATAGTGTCAGATTTGAGTTCAGTTGTAGGACTTCCAGCCGGTGTCACAGAGAACTTCTTGGTTTGGAAAATAACCCCCATGCACAGCTGATGTTGTGAGTGTGGCAGTAGCATGAGAGGAAAACAGACACACAAGAGGAGAATTGAGTTTTTCCTACACAGTAGTGATATCTCGTTATTTTGATTTACATTTCTCTGATGACATGATGTGCAGCATCTTTTCATAGGCTTACTCGCCATTGGTATATCTTCTTTGGTGGGGTGCTGATAAGTCTTTTGCCAATTTTTAAAAATTATAAACAAAAGACTTCTTATTAAAGTAAACTTTTAAAGGCATTATGATAGAAATCAAAATATGCTTACTTCTGGGAGGGACATTGATGAGGGGGAATGAGAGAACCTTCTGCAGTGGTCGTTTAATATAATTTTTTTTTTTTACAGATAGTTTATTGTCACGTTGGTTCCCATATAACACCCAGTGCTCATCCCCACAAGTGCCCTCCTCCCTGCCCATCTCCCCTCTCCCCCCACATCCATCAGTCCTCAGTTTGTTCTCAGCATTCAGGAGTCTCTCATGGTTTGCCTCTCTCCCTTTCCCCCACCATTTCCCCCCTTCTTTTCCCCCTTGGTCCTCTGTTAAGTTCCTCCTAATTCTCCTATACGTGCAAACATTTGGTATTTGTCCTTCTCTGCCTGACTTATTTCGCTCAGCATAACACCCTCAAGGTCCATCCATGTTGCTACACATGGCCAGCTTTCATTGTTTCTCATTGCCATGTAGTATTCCATGGTATAGAGAAACCACATCTTCTTGATCCATTCATCCGTTGATGGACACTTAGGCTCTTTCCATGTTTTAGCTATTGTGGAGAGTGCTGCTATGAACGTTGGGGTACATGTGCCCCTATGCATCAGCACTCCTATATCCTTTGGGTAAATTCCTAGCAGTGCTGTTGCTGGGTCATAGGGGAGTTCTATTGTTAATTTTTTGATTTTTGCCAATTTTAAAAATCAGGCTGTTTGTTCTCTTATTGTCGGGTTTTAAGAATTCTTTGTACATTTTGGATAAGAGCCCTTTATCAGATGTGCCTTTTGCAAATATTTTCTCCCTGTCAATGGCTAGTCTTCTCATTTTCTTGACTCTTTTATTTTCTTTTTTTAAAATGTTTATCTATTTTTGAGAGCGAAACAGAGTGGGAGTTGGGGAGGGACAGAAAGAGAGGGAGACATGAAATCCAAAGCAGGCTCCAGGCTCTGAGCTGTCAGCACTGAGCCAGACATGGAACTTCAATCCACAAACTGAGAGATCATGACCTTAACTGACTGAGCCACCCAGGTGCCCCTTGACTCTTTTATTTTCAAATTGTTCCTTTCTCACTTAGCAGTGCATCTTCTATTTGATTATTTTTTCGTATCAGGCTCCATTCTGTGAGGGTTGCTTGCTTGGCACACACGCTGTGGGCATAGGTTAGCTCTTTTGGGTTTGGACTATGCTCTTTAATAATACTTGTAGACATTCTTTACTTAGGGCTTTGAAAGACAAGAGGAAGATTAGTTGAGATGATTGAATCCATATTATAAAATAATCTATGTGCATATATAGCTTAGGTATAATGATACAGTATGTATAGAGTTATAATTTACAGATATAACTAAATATTTTGCTAATTTTTCTATTTTCTGAATAGTACTTATCTCCAGGTCAAGCATATGTTTTTGCTCATTTATTTTCTACCTCTTCCAACAAAATGTAACTGCTAAGATTTTAGGGAATTGTTTTGTTCACCACTGTGAGCCTAAAACAGCATCTGTCACATAGTAGGTGCATGTTCATATTTGATAACTAAATTTATGAAGAAATTAATCTGCAGTCCTGTATCCTTTAGATATTGGTGAAATCTTCAGGCAGCTGTGGCTAAGGGAAATGTATCTGCCTTTGTTCTGAGCCGTTCTCTTGTCTGTCTGTCTTCAGATCTGCCTGTACCTGTCTTCAGTTCTATTCTGTATCCAGTGATGATTGCATCACTTTCTATTGTCAGAGCCGAAGCCCTCATTGCAGGGAATCCTTTTTTCTCCTGTGTGAAATTGCTCAGAGTGCAGATTTAAAGTGCACAGTATCCAAGAACTGTATTTTTAAGGCTCTTGTTATAATATATGTGACTCCAATTCTGCAAAAGCCGTGCTACAGCTACCAGGAAAAGCCCCTGAATTCTGGCAGCCATCAATTGCCTCTTGCAAGGGCTGTAACAACTGGAAGATTTTCAGCAGTTAGAGAACAACCTTCAGTCTTGGGCTGCCTGGAAAATTCCCCTTTTGACTCCCTCTGCTGAAGAGACTTCCTTTCCATTGTCACCTTGGCTATCTCAATCATAAGTGGGTGAGTGGGGAATAGAACACAGCACCTTACTGGGGTTGTTATTAACATGCCAGGCATACAGATGGTGTAATAGACATAGTAAAAGATACTTATTGCATGCTAATAGATTAAATCTCATTAATATTATTTAGGGATAATACTTAGGAAATCTGTAAGTAAAAAGTTACCAAAGAAGATATACAAATGGCCAATAAGCACATGAAAAGAAGCACATGAAGAGTAACCATTAGAAAAATCCAAACCAAAACTACAGAGATATCACTTCACATCTTAATGGATGGCTGTTATAAAAATTTTAGTTTTTAATTTTATTTTTTTAATGTTTATATATTTTTGAGAGAGAGAGAGACAGAGACAGAGTGTGAGCAGGGGAGGTACAGAGAGAGAGAGAGGGAGACACAGAATGCAAAGCAGGCTCCAGGCTCTGAGCTGTCAGCACAGAGCCCAATGCAGGGCTCGAACTCACAGACCATGAGATCATGACATGAGTTGAAGTCGGATGTTTAACCAACTAAGCCACCCAGGTGCCTCATGTTACAAAAATTTCTTAAAGAAGAAAACAATAAGTGTTGACAAAGATGTGGAGGAATTGGAACACTTAATCCATTGTTGGCAGGAAGGTAAAATTGTAGAGCCACTGTGGAAACCAGTATGCTCCTCAAAAAATGAAATATGCAATTACCACATAGCCCAGGAATTACACTTCTTCTAGGTATACACTCCAAAGAATTGAAAGCAAGCACTCAAACAGATACTTGTACATCAATGTTTATAACACTACTATTCACAATAGCCAAACGATGGAAGTAATTAACCTAAACATCCATCAAGGGATGAATGAACAAAATGTGGTTTATACACTTAATAGAATATTATTTCGCCATTAAAAGGAATAAAATTCTTTTTCTTTTTTTTAAATGTTTTTTATTTATTTCTGAGAGAGAAAGAGAGAGGGACAGCATGAGCAGGGGAGGGTCAGAGAGAGAGGGAGATACATAATCGAAACAGGCTCTAGGCTCTGAGCTGGCTGTCAGCACAGAGCCCAAAGTGGGGCTCGAACCCACAAACCATGAGATCATTACTTGAGCCGAAGTTGGACGCTCAACTGACTGAGCCATCAGTCACCCCTAAAATTCTTTTTCTTTTCTTTTCTTTGTTTTTTAATCTTTCTGAGACAGAGGGAGAGGAAGGATGTGAGTGGGGGAGGAGCAGAGGAAGAGGGAGAGAGAATCTTAAACGTGCTGTGCACTGGGCATGAAGCTCTATCCCACGACCATGAGATCATGACCTAAGCTGAAATCAAGAGTTGGATGCTTAACTGACTGAGCCATTCAGGCACCCCAAGCATCCAGTTCTTGATCTCAGCTCAGGTCTTAATCTTAGGGTCATGAGTTCAATCCCCATGTTGGACTCCACACTGAGCATGAAGCCTACTTAAAGCTAGATCTATCTCCACATTAAAAGTGTTAAGTAAAAAACAAATCACAATAGTAGTAAACACCTGTAATATACTTGCTGTTTGTCAGGCACTTTTTTTTTGAGAGAGAGAGAGAGAGAGAGACAGAACATAACCAGGGGAGGGCAGAGACAGATGGAGACACAGAATCTGAAGTAGGCTCCAGGCTCTGAGCTGTCAGCACAGAGCCAAATGTCAGCTTGAACCCATGAACCATGAGATCATGACCTGAGTTGAAGTCAGGTGCTTAACCGACTGAGCCAACCATTGCCCCTGTCGGGAACATTTCTAAGTGCTTTGCTTATAGTCATTTCATCCTAAGGCCAATAAAGAGAGGTTTCATTATTTTCTCTAATTTACAGCTAAGGAAATGGAGGCAGAGAAAGGTCGAATAACTTGCAAAGCATGACACAGCTAGTAAGTGGTGAAGCCAAATCAAAACCAGGCCCATTAGAGAGACTCTTCTGCTTAATGACTGTGGCACCCTGTCTCCATAGGCCTGTAATATACTGATATGAGTACTAAGTTAACACAAAGGACCTCAGTGAGAAAACATAGCCCTGCCCTATAACCCAAATGAAACAGCTGAATGTGATGGAGCTTTTTCATTTCCTCATTTGACAAGCTCTGACTTCTGAGAGGACTGGAGGCCTGTGAGCAGCGAGGAGCAGATTATTCTAAACCATTCCTGTGATTGGACTCACAGACTGTTAAATACTGATGTGCACCCCGCATGGCGATCCTCTGGGATATGCTTAATTTTTAAATTACAACATGAGCATTTCATTTTGTATTGGCTGATACACAGTAAATGGAGCAAGCGGAAGCCAGCTGGTTGCCAGGAAGGCAGAAAGCTCAAAAATCACAACAGAGAGTCATTTAGTCCTTACATTCTATAGCCTTCTCTCACAGAAGTACACAAAAATCAGCATTGACAGGCCATTCTGACACTTCCATCTCTGGAGAACATGTGCTCCAGAAAGGAGAGCAGTAGATGCAGGGGTATATGCTGGAAACTAACTGTGAAGATTGTGGTTGTTGCTGTGCTTTGCAGAGATTTTAGAATCTCTCTACTTACAGTAGCAAAATGGAGCCCAGTCCTCAATTAGAAATTACCTTACCTTATAGAAGCCATCATCTGTGAAACTTTTTGAGTTTTTGTTCCTTTAATAGTACTAACTGAGAGCTTCCTAAGTGCCAGGCACTCTGATAAACATTTGAAGTATCTTGGGTGGCTCAGTTGGATGAGCGTCTGACTTCTTATTTCGGCTCAGGTCATGATCCCAGGGTCATGGGATTGAGCCCTACCTTCGTCTCCACTGTGAGCGTGGATCCTGCTTGGGATTCTCTCTCTCTCTCTTTCTCTCTCTCTCTCCCCCCGTCTCTCTCCCCTGCTTGTGCTCTCTTTCTCTTTTTCTCTCTAAAATTAAAAAAAAAAGCAGCACTTAAAGTATCTTATCTCATTGTCACCTCCCCACCCTCAGAGAGTAGAATTCTTACCTACATTTTATCTGTGAGTAGGCCCAGAAAGGTTAGGACTGCCCAAATCCACACATCCACACTGAGACAGAGCCAGGATGCAAACCAGGTGTCCTGAATCTGCTGCTTGCATTTTTAGCTGTTTAGTTATGATTTTGGTTTTACAATAACATGCATTTTCATTAATTCTCCGACAGATGAAGAAAATAAGAAGTAGGATTGTATTAAGCTTCACGATGTGAAAGGGCTGTTTTGGTATGTCAAAATGGTAAAATACTGGCAGTCTCATAGAATTCAATCTAGCAATTCATAATTGATCAACTGACAAATTTTCTTTTTCATATCCTGAACATGCTCATGGACTAATTATGCAGGAAGCTATGAATTGCTGTTAAGTTTTGGAAACACAGGTGTCCCTTAATAGCTCTGTTGGAACCCTGAGACCACCTTCTTCCACAGAAATTTTACAGGAAAGGAAATCTCTAGAGAAAGCAGGGCTACCAAGTAGACCTCCATTGTTTGTTGGTCACCTATGGGCAGAGAAAGGACACTCTCTATACTGCCCTTTTAGGAGGTGATTGGACATGTCTGTGATAGAATGCTTCAGGTTTTTAGTGTCTCTCCTTTCCACATAGCAAATCATTGCATTATTTAAAGTATTAAAGGTTGGGTAGTACCTCGCTACTTGCCAGATGAAGTAGGGTCCGATTCATCAATTGTATAATAAAGCCCACTAGAGCTACAAATACATATATATATATATATATAAAGTATTAAAGGTTGGTTCTGAACATCTCTTTAATTCATTATCCCATAGTGTTCATTATAATGTAAACACACATACTCTGTATGTGCACACATTTACACAGTTTACTTAAAAGTTGATTATGGAAACACTATTTCAAAACAGTGTATTTTTCTCTCTTCTTTCTCATTGGTGCCAAAGTAGCCTGAAATAGGGCTTTACAATAACACAAAAGAAGATTGAAGTTTTTTAAATGGAAAGAAATTATGACACACGCTACAATGTGCATGAACCTTGAGGACATTATGCTAAAAAAACCAAGTCACAAAATAGTAATGTATGATTTTACCTCTGTGAGGTATCTAGAATAATTGAACTCCTACAAAGCAGAATGGTGGTTGCTAAAGGCTTAGGGGAAGGGGAAAATGGTTGTTATTGTTCGATGAGTGTAGAGTTTCCGTTTTGTAAGATGCAAAAGTTCAGGAGATTGGTTGCACAGCAACATGAATATACTTAACACTACTAAACTGTACACTCAAAAGTGGTTGAGATGGTAAGTTTTGATATATGTATTTTACCACAATTTTTTCAAAAAAGACTGAAGTGTTTAAAAAGTCCAGCCTTACCAAACTTTCTTATTAGTACATGGGAAGATGTGTGGCTTCCCTATGAAAATTCTTTTAGAATGCAAAACTAATGGCAGCCATTAATTCCTCTTTTAAAACCAGTCTTTGAAGGAAAGAAAACAGGTGGGAGGGGGAGAAAGGGTACGCCTGGATGGCTCAGTTGGTTAAGCATCCGACTTTAGCTCAAGTCATGATCTTACCGTCAGTGGGTCTGAGCCACGCATAGGGCTCTGTGCTGACAGCCTGGAACCTGCAGCCTGCTTCAGTTTCTGGGTCATCCTTTCTCTCTGCCTCTCCCCTGCTCATGCCCTGTCTCTGTCTCTCTCTCTCTCCCCCTCAAAAATAAATAAACATTAAAAAACCAAACAAACAAAAAAACCCAAACCCAGTCCTTGAAGGCTATAGAGTTCTCTGAGTAGAAAAAGCTAGTCAGCCATTTTTCATTTAATGCCAGATTTGTTGCATTTTGCCTTTAAACATCTGTAGAGTTTGAATGCAGTAGTTGTATGTTCCTTCCAGAACAAACATGGAGCTGTAAAAACACATTGACAGTGGTTTACTTCTATCAGTTTAACGGCTTAAGGCAGAATTTCATAGTTAGCTGTTTTTTAAAAGCCTAGCAATGCTGAATGCAAGGTTTTTTATCCTTCTCTCTATGCCCAAATACCTTAATGAGTAGTTTCATGAAAATAGAGACCAGATTTATATCTTACATTAACTTTAATACTGCTAACTGCATGTGCACCATAGCTATTTGCTTTTTTTTTTTTTTTCCTTTTTGGGGGCTGTTGTTGAAGTGACAGGAAGTTATACCTTTGTTCTTTAAATGGAAAAGAATCAAGAATATTTCATACAACTATTTGGCAACACTTTTATTGCTAATACTGTGTAAATGGACGCTTAGTGAACAAAGGTACAGATGTAAAAGGGGAGAGCTTAAGGTAAGTCGCAGGTATTTTACAAGAATAAGGTAATTATTATGTGTCAAAATTAAGGAGCTCAGAGAGTCAGATGTAATTGAAAAAAGAGTACAAAGGTACTATCCATAATTAAGAAGCTTCAAGATCAAAGGATCTAAATAAGGTCTTAAAAGTCTTGAAGGTGAACTCCTTAGGTCAGGACTATGGGATACATGCTTTGTTTTTTTATTATTCTGTGTTTCACACTATGTATTTAATGTAAATACTGAATATTTATTACAGCGATACCTCCCTGGAGGTGAGGAAACTGTCAGTGAAAATCCTGAGGCCAATTTTCTACAGTTATTTGTGCCTTTGAAAGGTTTCTATTTTTCCTGTTCTTTCTTTCTGTAAATCATATTTCACATGGTTGTGACTTTGTTGTTTTATTACTTCATTTTATTACTAGTCAATAACCATGAGTGATTAAAACTGTCTTTTCAACTGATCAGTTTTAAATAATGCCTCATCAATGACTACTCATTAATTGAGTTAGCTCATAAATCATTTGAAGTCGTGATCAGCTTCTTATTAGAGGACTCAAACAGATAGGGGTTCATTTTCCTCACTGTATATAAATCCAAAGGCTTATGGCTAATAACATTGGGTGAGCAGCTTACACTGTTGGTGGACCACTGTTTGGAACAGTGGACATCAGACTTTTGGGTCCAGAACCTCTTTACATTTTTAAAAATTAGTGAGGCGCCTGGGTGGCTCAGATGGCTAAGCGTCTGACTTCGGCTCAGGTCATGATTTCATAGTTCATGGGTTCAAACCCTACATAGGGCTCTGTGCTGAAAACTCAGAGCCTGGAGCCTGCTTCAGACTCTGTGTCACCCTCTCTTCTCTTCCCCTCCCCCACTTGCACTCTGTCTCAAAAATAAACATTAAAAAATTTTTGTAATTATTGAAGATCCCCAAAAGGCTTTTGTTCATATGGGTTATATATTAGTATTTACCTTGAAAGAGAACTTCTAAGTTAAAAAATTTACTTACTAGTTCATTTGAAAATAATGATAAGCCCATTACATACTGACATATTTTTATGAAAAATAGCTAAACTTTCAAAACAAAAAGAAAATCAGCCAGAAGATTAGTATTGTTTTGCAAATCTCTTTAATCTCTGGCTTAGTAAAGAACAAGTAGCTTCCTGATCTGCATCAATCTGTTGGTCATTTGATTGGAATATAGGAGGGGAATCTGATCTCACAGGTACGTAGTTGGAAAAGAGATGACCTTGAGAACCCCCTGAAAGGGCCTGAGGGAACCTGAGGTCCTTGGACCACACTTTGAGAACAACTGGATTGGATATTCTTTTTCCTTATGTTCACTCCTACTGAAAAGATGACTATTATACCTCTGATTGTTGTTTTCAAAGTAGAAACAAGAGAACAAAGCATAGGGCTTTCTCATAAGGCATTTCTTCTTAGTAGATTTCCTCTTGTCTCACTAATCATAACTGGATAATAAATGAATATGACACCAATCATTAAGGGGGGAGTGAGAAATCCTGAGTGATTCAGAACTGTTTCTACTCTAGGGCTGGGGTAGGATTTACTATCCCTGGGAATAAGAGATTTAGGGTTTAGGGTTAACAGATTTAGCAATTAAAAACAAGATGTCCAATTAAATTTGAAGTTCAGAAGTCAGAATGGCAGTCTGCTTGAGGAGAGCTGTCTCTATGAGGCAGGATGGCTGTGAGGCATGGCCTGGCGTATTGGGAGAACAGGAACCAGAGTGAGGCCGGAGCCCCTGCCACCCAGGGACGCAGAGAGAGCTACTGTACTGTGGGAAGACAGCAGCACAGCCAGGACAGGGCAACTGAGCAGAAACCAATGGAAGATGCCAGTCTTGGCCATACAGAATGTTTGGGGAGACCTAGAGGACCCCATTGTGAGGCATGTCCCCAGTTTCTACGTGCTGAAGAAGTTTGAGACAGAGGACGGAAGTGAAAATAGTGTCATCTCCTTGTCTCTGTACTTCCTTCCCAATCACTCTCCCTTCTAGGTCCGAAGCATCTGTATTATCTAACTGCGGATTTCAGAAACTGTCCGTTTTAAAAAAAAAAAAATCTAATTTTCAGTACTAATTCATGCCTCAATAAGATTGTAAGTAAGGAACAAAACCAGAGGAACCAAGATACTTTGGGGTTTTGTTTTCTTTTACAGCAAACCTTTTCCCTGGGCAGCAACCAAGTGACAAAATAAATTCTTTTAATACTATTTACTGATCGGCTTGCATAAATCATTACCAACTTACAGAAATGGAGCAGGAAGCTTCTGTAAAAAGTTTTGATAGTAAAAGGGGAAAAAAATTATGTTATGAGAGATTGCCTTTTTTCTGTGGAAGTAAGATGCTATCTATGACAAAGTATTAAATACTTTCTTTGTTAACTAGCAGCTCTGAGAGCCCAAAGACTCATTTATTTATTTACTTAACATTTATTGTGTGCTGGGGTGCCTGGGTGGTTCAGTCAGTTAAGTGTCTGGCTCTAGATTTTG
This sequence comes from Proteles cristata cristata, assembly GCA_017311185.1. Lineage (NCBI taxonomy): Eukaryota > Metazoa > Chordata > Mammalia > Carnivora > Hyaenidae > Proteles > Proteles cristata. The sequence goes on along the minus strand of JAESUZ010004426.1, from coordinate 1,779,455 downwards.
GCTCAGGTCATGATCTCATGCTTCATGGGATCAAGCCCTGTGTAGGGCTCTACACTGAGAGCGTGGAGCCTGCTTGGGATTCTTTCTCTCTGTCTGCCTCTCTCCTACTCATACTGTCTCTGTCTCTCTCTCAAAATAAATATATAAACATTAAAAATTTGTGTCCTGTTTTCATTTTTATTTTATTATTTTTAAAATACAGTTTATTTTCTAGTTGGTCTCCATACAATACCCAGTGCTCATCCCTACAAGTGCCCTCCTCCATCCCCATACCCATTTTCCCCTCTACCCCACCCCCATCAACCCTCAGTTTATTCTCAGTATTTATTTATTTATTTATTTATTTTTTTTTTAAATTTTTTTATTCTCAGTATTTAAGAGTCTCTTCTGGTTTGCCTTCCTCCATCTCCTTAACTATTTTTTCATGTTTAAAGTTTACTTATTTATTTTGAGAGAGAGGGAGGGAGACAAAGTGAAAGAACAAACAGGGGAGGACCATAGAGAGAGGGAGAGAGAGAAAATCCCAAGCAGACTCTGTGCTGACAGCATAGAGCACAATATAGGGTTTGAACTCATGAACCATGAGTTGAAACCAAGAGTCGGATGTTCAACTGACTGAGTCACCCCAGGTGCCCCTATTGTGTGCCTTTTCTATGCCAGGCCCTGTGCTGGTGGTGCTATAAATGTGAATTAGACATGAACCCAGATTGCTAATAGTTGGAGGCGGGGGTGGGGGGACCTATGTAAAGAAATAACTAACAGCAACAAAAAGAATTCTAAAAAATACTTAAAAAGATAAATGAACAGAAGAAAACATTTATTGTCAAGCACTATATGAATGAAATACTCTATATCGAGGATCAAATTTGATAGTAGGCATAGGACGTAGGCAGTATTATCTTCATTTGGTAGCTGAGAAAACTGTGCTCAGGGAGGTTGAAAGATTTGCCCAAGGTAGTAAGTAGAGGAACTGGGATTCAAACCAGTGACCACTGGCAGGTGAGGAAAGGTTTCAGTGAGTAGATGACCTTGAAGAGCAAGTAGACATTTCCTGGTAGGAAAGCTGGAGGGTATGGGGTGAGGATGGGGCAGTCCTAGAAACAGAGAAGAACGTGCAAGGGGGTGTGAGAGGGGAAGCAGAGAGTCATTCTGAGGGAGGCTGGCTGGGCATTTGGGGTGGGGAGTGGGAGACAAGGCCAGTGAAGGATGCAGGGCCCGGACACGGGAGCCTTGAAAGTCTTACCAAGGAATTGTGAGTTTGCAGATTTGCATTTAAGAAAAATCACTCCGGCAGCAGTGTAGATTACAGAAAGGGAGGCAGGAAATGATTTGTCTCCCTAGCTCAGGAGAGCAGAGAAGTAATGCCACTCCTGAGAATATAGCCTAGAGAGCCTCTCAAACATCTGCTCAAAGACAGCCGTGCTGCACTGTTGGCGGCAGCAAAATTCCTAAACTGCCTTCAACAGAGAATAAATAAATAAATTGTGGTGTAGTCACAGAATGTATACCATATGCTAGTTAAAGTGAATGAATTAGGGGAACATGTGTCAACAGGAAGGAAAAATAAAATCCAGTGAGTTAAGCGAGTTGCAGAGGGAATATATAGCATGAGGTCATTTTAGTAAAGGTTAAAATCCTACAAAGCAATGCTCTAAATTGTTTACCAGTTCATAAATATCTAGAGAAAGCATGAAGTATATGTGATGATAGCAAATTCATGACTGTGATAGTAAGGGTGGGGCCTGGGCATGGGGTCAGGCTAGTGGAGGAGGGCTTAAGTATCTGTATCTATAGCTGTGTTTATATCTTTATCTGTAGCTGTGTATCTTCATTTCTCTAAATAAAGGGCAAATATGACAATATTGAGATTTTGATAAAATTGGTAGTCAGAACACAGTTGCTTGTTCTCTGTACTCAGCTGTCTATTTGACATATAACATTAAAAAAATTTAAACTTGGAGGTGCTTGGGTGGCTCAGTCAGTTAAGTGTTTGACTCTTGGCTTTCAGCTCAGGTCATGAGCTCACAGTTCATAAGTTCAAGCCCCAAGTCAGGCTCTGCACGAACAGTGCAAAGCCTCCTTGGGATTCTCTCTCTCCCTCTCTCTCTCTGCCATTCCCCTGCTTGCTCTCTCACTCTCTCTCAAAATAAGTAAATAAACTTTTTTAAAAAATGTAAGCTTGGATCCAAAAGTATACACTTCGCCCAACAAAAAGAAAGAATAGAAAGAGAAAGCAAAAAGGTAGCCCTGAGCTAGAGAGCTGGATGACCACTGCAGTGTCCAGGCAAGAAGCGATAGGCCCTGAAGTGACATAGTGGCAATGGGAATGGAGAGGCCATGAGATGGAGGTGACGGTTGGTTGTGACAAGTGGGAGAGAGAGAGTAGAGTCCAACTGACTCTAAGTGAGTAGAGTCCAAGTGAATGTAAGCATATGACTTACATTACTGAGCAGGTGGTGGCACCAACTGCCAAGAACGGGGACACAGAAGAAGCAACAGGTTTGGCTGGGGTGTGGTGTGTAGAGATCTGTTTCAGGCAAGTTCAATCAGAGCCTCTGCTGCCAGGAAGAAATGTCCACTATGCTATTTGATATCAAGTCAAGGATTCAAGGTATGGGGGAGGAACATAAATTTGATTATCAGCAGCATTAGGGGGAAACCATGAGAATAAATATGAGAATATGAGTCTTGTCATGGAACAAATTATAGATGTATAATATGGATAACACTGAAAATAAATTTTCAGTGGTGATGAGCTCAGATATGAGAAATATGATATGTAAGGCAATTACGAATCCTGACTTTCACTCATAGCATTTCAAACTTTTAAAAGGAAGTAGTAGCCTGCTTTTGACAAAGTACTTATCTAAGATCTGGACTATGTGCCACCTTAAACCCTCATCACCATGATGAGGAACATAATAATGATCCCTGGAAAGTCTATGATCTCTCTGTGGTGGTTTGAAACCAGCAAAAAAGGCATTGCTAAATTACCAATGGGAAACTGACCCGATGTTGGTAACTCAGCTAATGCTCACATTCACCTGGGGAACCTGCAAAAGCAATGCAGATTCCAGACCAATTGAACTAGAACTCTGGGGCTGGGACCTGGGAATCATAATTTCAAAAAGCTCTACAGGTCAGGCTGGTCATCAGCCAGGCTCAGGAGTCATGGTATCATCTCCTGGACAGCTGTCATCTGATGTAATGGAGACTGTCTACCTTCATTTGACCATTAATCCTTCATTGTGACCTTGGGCAAGTTACTTAGCCTGTTTATGTATCTGTTGCCTCATCCCTATAATGGGGGTAAAGATAGTACCTACTCTTAGGGTAGTTGTAAGGACTAAATGAATTCATTTATGCCAAGTACTTACAATAGTGTCTGGCATAATGGTGTAAACATGTAATCATATAATAAAAGATAGTTACTGTAATTATCATTTTTACTAACATATGTGACAAGGAAACTGGAACACCATTTCCACTACTATTCTTGCTAACTAACTACTCTCAAAAATTTTTAAAGAGAACACAATTCTACACCTGAGTCCTTTGTACTGAGATCTTCACTTCTTCTATCTTCCAAGCCTCCTGAAGTAGCTGCCTTGTCTCTTTTATTTCTCTGGCACAGGATATTTATCCTGAAGCTACTGGAAACATGAATGCATATTTTATGCATGAACTAGTCTATGAGAGTTTTGGCATTCCATAGAAGATTGATTTGTATTCAAATGGCTCTCATTATTATCCAGGTCCCTCAGCAGATCCTGATGATATTTGGGGTTTCTGGCAGTTTCTGAGGAAGTTTTTCCATGGTTAAAAAACTTAGTTTAAAGCAAATTTATTTGTTAGACCTCACATCCATGCACGCCCTGAAGACCTAATTATATGGACTTCCTAAGGTAGATGTATCATATCACACCCACTTTTTCAAAGGAAACACTCCTGAATTATTTTAGTGCATATAGATTCTTAATGCAAACAGGTTCATAAAGATGAAAAAAAAAAACCCTACATGTGTATTATAGACATACTCTCCACCAATCATCTTGCTAATCATCTCATACTAACCATGCACCTTGGGTATATTTTATGAATATTGTATGACTCAGTTTTAAAAAATTATGTAAGTTTTAGGCATACATTATTATTCAGCATTTATATGTACTACAAAATGGTCACCCCAAAAGTCTAGCTATCATTCATCAACCTACAATTGACTCCCTTTATCCCTGTGTCCAACCAGCAATCTGTTCTCTACATCTGAGTTTGGTTTTGTTTTGTTTGTTCATTTTTGTTGTTTTCTTAGATTCCACATGTGAATGAAATCATACAGCATTTGTTTATCACCTTCTGACTTTTTTCCATTTAGCCTAATACCCTCAAGCTCCATCCATATGGTTGAAAAAGGCAGGATCTCATTCCTTTTTATGCCTGAGTAGTATTCCAGTGTGTGTGTGTGTGTGTGTGCGCGCGCGCCTGTGTACACACACGCATGCACATAGTTTCCACAACTTGGCTATTAAATGATGTTGCAATGAACATAGGGGTGTATAGGCCGTTTTGAATTAGGGTCTTCTTATTCTTTGGATACTCAGTAGTGGAATTGCTGGATCATAAAGGAGTTGTCTTAATTTTTTAAAGAATCACCATACCGTTTTCCATAGTGACTATACCAATTTACAATTCCACATACAGTCAGCAAGGGTTTCTTTTTCTCTAGATCTTCTCCAAAACTAGTTATTTCTTGTCTTTTTGACAATAGCCATTCTAATAGGTGTGAGGTGACATTTCACTGTGGTTTTGACTTGCATTTCCCTAATAATTAGTGATGTTGAACATCTCTTCACGTTCCTGTTGGACATGTCTATATTTTATTTTTTCTTTTCTTTTTTGTTTTGTCCCTCTCCCCGCCCCTGCAGCACACTTATATCTCTTGTGTGTTTTCTTTGGGAAAATATCTATTCAGCTCTTCTGCCCATTTTGTGGTCAGTTGTTTGCTTTTGGTTACTGAATTGATTCACTTTGATATTTACTATTCCTCTACACTGAAAGTGACTCAGTAGTTTTAATTTCATAAGAAGTTAATAATTCTAAAATTTTTGCCTATTAAGTGGTTAATTATTTCTAAATCATTACTAAAGCACGTTTAGAGAGCTAAGTAAAAATGCAGCCAACTGAGAGAGGGCATGAAATGATGTAACATTAACATTTCAACACATGAAAAAATGCTCACTATCACCATCATTAGGGAAATACAAATTAAAACTACAAGGAAATACAGCTAAACACCTACTAGAATGAGTAAAGTCAAGAAACCTAACAACACCAACTGTTGACCAGTTGGTCAGCTCCTGTTGACCAGGAGTAAAGGAGTAAAGGAATTGGAATGCGCACATACTGCCAGTGGGAATGTGAAATGGTACAACCACTTTGGAAGTAATTTGACCATTTCTTATAAACTTGAATATCTATTACGATTTGACTCAGCAATCCCACTTTTAGGTATTTACCCAAGAAAAATGAAAACCTATGTTCCCACAAAACCCTTTATGCAAATACTTATGGCAGCCTTAGTCTTAATTGTCTCAAACTGGAAATGACCTAAATGTCCTCAAATGGGCACCTGGATAGATAATTTGTGGCACAACCATATGTCAAAGGCTGAATAATGGCATCCTCGGGATACCATGTCATAAAATGTGGACCCTTTGAATGTTACCTTATATAGCAAAAAGAGAACTGCAGATGTGAATAAGTGTCTTGAGATGGGGGGATTCACGTGTATTCTCATAAGAGAAAGGCGAAATGAGATTTGACTCTGTATAGACCTAAGAGGAGGTACTGCAACCACAAAGTCAGAGACTGGAGTGATGTGGCCATAAATCATGGATTGCTAGAAGCCAGCTGGGGTTGGAAGGGGCCAGGCCAGGCTTCTTCCCTGAAGCCTCCAAAGGCCTTGCCACCCTCTTGATTCAAGCCAAGGGATACTGATTTCAGACTTCTGGCCTCCAGAGATAGGAGTATATTTCTTTGCTTTAAGCCACCAAGTCTGTGGGAATTTGTGACAGCAGCCATAGGAAAAGAATACCCACACAATGGAATACTACCTAGTGATAAAAAGGAATGAACTATTGATATACATGACATAAACAGCTTTCAAGTGTATTGTGCTTAGTGAAAGAAACCACTCAAAAGGCTATAAGAGGTCATTTATATAATGGTCTTGAAAAGGTGAAACTATAAAGACTGAGACCAGATCAGTAGTTGTGGGGGGGTGGTTGGGAGGGGTTGATCACAAAGGTGCAACATAAAAGAGTTTTCGGGGATTATGGGACCACTCTGAATGTTGACTCTGGTGGTTATGCGCTCTCTTCGTCAAAATTCATAGACCTGCACAACAAAGAGAGTAAATATTACTGTGCATAATTTTAAAATAAAATTTAAAACAGAACCCAAGCTTTAGCAGCCGGGAAAAATGTCAAAGCATTGATTTTAAAGATTACATAACGCAAGTCCCTACCTTAAGAGGCATTGGTTTCAGCCCAGACCTCAATCAGAAAGTTTCTCTTTTCACAAAAGGAAAGTTAACCCTTTGATGACCGGTAATATGAGGGCATATTCTTTAGGTGACTGAAGAGAGAAGTCATTCTAGAGGGAAGAGAAATCTCCCAGAAATCTCCAGAAGAATAGAGAGAAATATCATTCCCAGGGCACGTGGTAATAGAGGTCTGCATTTGTACAGAGTATTGGAGGGAACAAATTTCTTCAAGAACTCTCCTTAAGGTAAATTTTATTATTTTTTAAAGTGTCTTATTTATTTTTGAGAGAGAGAGACAGAACATGAGTGAGGGAGGGGCAGAGAGAAAGGGAGACACAGAATCCAAAGCAGACTCCAGACTCTGAGCTGTCAGCACAGAGCCCGATGTAGGGCTCAAACTCAGGAACAACAAGATCATGACCTAGGCTGAAGTCAGAGGCTAAACCGCCTGAGCCACCCAGGTGCCCCCTTAGGGTGAATTTTAATTAACCACATAAAAGAAAGACTGAGTCTTCATGCAAAAGGCCAAAGATAAGAGCAAGTGCGGTTGTACTGAGCAGGACAAGAAAAGAGGCACAGCAGTGTTGGGGCAGCACAGATGAAAGTTGTACCAGAGCAGATTCTCTGCAGTGGTGTGACCCTTGCTAAGGGTTTCCACTGAAAGGGGAACTGGGTGTTTGTGGTCCAACTCCTCCTCACAACATCGGTAAGGCGTGTATGCAGTTATGTTTGAGGACACTGTTCTCATCCCTGAGCTGGTCCTATCATTGGCAATAGCTCTTCCCTTGCTTTTACAAAGTTTAAAGTTGATGTTCCTGGGGCACCTGGGTGGCCCAGTCAGTTGAGTGTCTGACTTCGGCTCAGGTCATGATCTCATAGTTCATGGGTTCTCACCCAGCGTTAGGCTCTGTGCTGATAGCTCTGAGCCTGGAACCTGCTTTGGATTCTGTGTCTCCCTCTCTCTCTGTTCCTCCCCTGCTCGTACTCTGACTCTCTCAGTCTCTCAAAAATAATAAACATTAAATTTTTTTAAAAAAAGTAAAGTGATATTCCCTTTGAGGCATTGTTGCCATACAGAGTTATTAATGAGAAGCTAGAAGATGTGGGAAGATGTTTACTAAAAATAATAGTGTGAGTTTTGAAACACTGTAAATACTCCCTCTTTGGCCTGTAGAGTCCAGAAACTTAAGCTGTATAAAATGCAGTCTTTCTCAGTCAATGAAATTACTGTGGGGTAGTAGAAAGGTCTAGGAGCACAACTGTGCTATCCTGGTCCCTGCTGGAGTTTGATATTAACTGGTGGCAGTTTACTGACATTGCTGGAGACAGTTCTGGGGCCTGTGGTTGCCTGAGTCTTCTGGGACAGCAGCAAAGATTCCAGGAATCTCTGTTAGTTGGCACTTATCTTGATGGCTTGTTCTAGAGAGATTGAGCCAAGAATATAGTGTACACCCAGGGACTCACTTTCAACCTCTGCACTTCTTAAGGCTGGAGTTGTCTGCCATTTCCCTGCCTGACCTAGCCCTCATTTCTATATTTCTCTGCAGAAGATAAGAACTTTAACTGAACTCCATTTCAGAAATAGGGTTGGAAGAATTATGGAACCCAATTGGCAATTGCATCATGTTTGAATTAATCTCATCACAGGATGTGTTATCATTGTTTTGTTTTGTCTTATTTTACAGTAAGTGGTATTAATTCGTTATTTTTGGACAGCAACTAGAAATCTGGCCAATTATCTGTTAAGCCAGCCCTAGTTGGTGAAGAAAAAAATGTGTTTATCTTAAAATGTGGTGAACCCAAGCTAGTTTGCTCTCAAATCTATTACTTATTCTTCTGCTCTGCAGGCCTATTTCCTGAGCCCTTGTATCAATTTAGCTAATTTTAGCTGAGTTTGGCCAAAGGGAGGTAAAATAATGATGTTCCAATGATGTCCATTTCCTAATCCCCAGAACCTGTGAAAATGTTAAATGAGATATGGCAAAAGAGACTCTGTAGATATGATTAAGATTATGGACCTAAGATGGGGAGACTGTCCTGATTACCCAAATGGATTCACTCTAATCCCAGAAGCCCTTTAAAAGAGAACATTTCCAGATGTGCCTTGGTGGCTCAGTCAGGTAAGCATTGACTCTTGATCTCAGCTCAGTTCTTGATCTCAGAGTCATGAGTTTAAGCTCCATGATGGGCTCCATGTTGGGCTCTGCGTTGGGCTCAAAGCACTACTTAAAGAGAAATTTTTTTTCTTACTGAGAACAGGAGAAATGAGTCAGAAGGGGAAGTATGAGAGATTGAAACATGAGAAAGACTTGATCCATCACTGCTGGATTTGAAGATAGAGGAAGAGGGCCATGAGACATGTAGGCAACCTCTAGAGTTTGAGAATCATCCTTGTTTGACACCCAGCAAAGACACAGGGACATAAATCATACATCCTCATGGAGTTGAACTCTGCCAACAATCTCAATGAGCTTGGAAGCACATTCATCTTAAGAAACCCCCCCATTCCCCACAATCAACTGCAGTCCTGCTGACCCCATGACTTCAGCCTTGTGAGACTTTAAGCAGAAGACTCTTGGACTTCTGACCTACAGAAATAGGGCTCCTAGGTTCTATAATATCAATTCTTCCTAATGTCACTCCAACCTGAGAATCCTCAGACCTTCTGGTTGTTGTTAATAACTGGGGTAACTTACATTTCCTGGTGTTCTTCTTGGCCTCACCCATCTCCTGCATTACCAATTCACCATAGTAAGTTCCACCTGCTTTAAATACTTCAAGTGGTTTCAATTTCCTAGTTCAGCTCTGTATGATAAATATAGAATAATTCAGCTTTTTGGTAGTGATTGCAAGGGAGGGTAAAATCATCTATTCATTCTTCAACCAACATGCATTGAGAGTCTATGTACCAATGATGAATAGAGAAGACAAAGTCTTTGATTTCAATGAACTTTACACTGCAGTCAGGCAGTGTAAATTGGTATTGAAAATAAAGCATTAGTATTATGATAAAAACAAGTATCTATAAGAACATAAAGTGAGGGGTTCTTAAACTGATCTAGGAATTAGAGAATAACTCTATAAAGAATAAATACGTAATGAGAAGATTGCGTATGGTTATCCAGAGAGCATAGTCAATAAAGTTGGTAGAGGGGGTGCTGGAGAATAGGAGTAAAGTAGCCCCATTTTATTCTCCAGGAAATTTAGTAAACAAAAAACCTACTGAAACTAATAGGCAATTTATATCAAAGTGGCAGGGTACAAAGTTAATATATAAAAGTCAGTCACTTTCCTATATATGACCAATGAATGATATAATTTGGAAAATAAGATGTTATCATTTACATTAGCACTCCCAAAAATGAAATACTCAGGGATAATTCTAACAAAACATGTATAAGATACTTATACATATTTTTATATCATCATGAAACTGATAAAAAATGTCAATAAGAACTAAATAAATAAAGATATTTCATGTACATGGATAGGAAAACTTGATATTTTCAAGAGGTCAGTTCTTCCCAACTTGATGTACAGATTTCACTGCAACTCCAATAAAAATCCCAACAAATTATTCATGGATATAGATAGCTAAATGTTAAAATGTATATGCAGAGACAAAAAACCTGGAATAGCCAACAGAATGTTGAAAGAGAATAAAGTTGGAGGTTTAACACTATCTAACTCCAAGACTTATGATAAAGCTATAGTAATCAAGACTGTGTGTTGGTAAAAGCATAGACAAATAGATGAATTGAACAGAATAGGAAGCCCAATAATAGGCCCACATAAATATCATCAGCTGATATTTGCCAAAGGACCAAAGGGAATACAATGGAGCAAAGATAATCGTTTCAACTAGACATCCATATGCAAAAGAAATTAATATAGACACAGACCTTATATCCTTTACAAAACTTAACAAAATGGAACAGATCTAAATGTAAAGTTCAAAGCTCTGAAACTCCTGCAAAATAATATAGGAGGAAACCTAGTTGATTTTAGGTGATATTTTTTAGACACAACATCAAAGGGATGATCCATGAAGGAAATAACTGATAAGCTGGACTTCATTAAAATTAAAAACTTCTGCTCAGTGAAAGACTCTGTCAAGAGAATAAGAAAACAAGCCACAAGTAGGAGAAAATATTTCTAAACATACATCAACAAAGGACTGTTATTCAAAATATACAAAGAGCTCTTAAAACTCAACAAAAAAACAAGCAACCCAATTTAAAAATGGGCGACAGGTTTTAACAGACACCTCACCAAAGAAGATGTGCAGATGGACACTAAGCACATGAAAAGATATTCAATGTTGTACATCATTAGAGAATTGCAAATTGAAAAAGATAGGAATACATATGTATCAGAATGGTCCAAATCCAAAATACTACACTAACTGCTGGTGTGGAGCAATGGGAGCTCCCATTTATTGCTGGTAGGAATGTAAAATAATATAGACACTTTGGGAGACACGTTGGCAATTTCTTACAAAACTAAACATACTCTTATGATCCAACAATCGCATGCCTTGGTATTCACCCAACTTAATTGAAATCTTCTGTCTAGACAAAAACCTGCACATGGGTGTTTATAGCAGCTTCATTCATAATTGCCCAAGCTTGGAAGCAACCAATATAGATAAACTGTACATACAGACAATGGGATATTATTCAGTGCTGAGAAGAAATGAGCTATCAAGCCATGAAGAGTCATGGAGGAGAATTAAATGCATGTTACTGAGTGAAAGAAGCCATTCTGAAAAGGCTACACATTGTGTGATTCCAACTATATGACATCCTGGAAAAGGCAAAACTATGGAGAAAATAAAATGATTAGTGGTTGCAGGGGTTAGGGGGGAGGGAACAATAAATAGGTCACGCACAGAGGATTTTTAAGGCAGTGAAAATATTCTGTATGCTATCACAATGTTAAATACATTTGTAAAAACCCATAAAATGCACAACACCAAGATGGAATATAATGTAGATGTAAACTATAAACTTTGAGTGATAATGATCTGTCAATGTAGGTTCATCAATTGTAAAAAATGTACCATTGTGGTGAGGGTTATTAGAGTAGGGGAGCTTGTGCATGCGGGGGAGTCAGGGGGTAAATGAGAATTCTCTGTATTTTTACTCAGTTTGGTGTGAACCTAAATAAAACTGCTCTAAAAATTGAGCTTATTAAGTTAAAAGATTATGCTATTTTAGGGGCCCCTGGGTGGCTTAGTTGGTTGAGCATCTGACTTTTGATTTCAGCTCAGGTTGTGATACCAGGGTTGTGGGAGCGAGCCCCACATTGGGCTGCTTGCTGTGTGTGGATACTGCTTAAGATTCTTTCTCTCTCTCTCTCTCTCTCTCTCTCTCTCTCTCTCTCTCTCTCTCTCTCTCCCTCTGTCCCTCTCCCCACTTGTCCTCTCTCTTTCTCTCTCAAATAAAGTAAAATAAAAAAGATCCTATATGCTATTTCAGTGAAGAGCCAGAGTGGGTGCCATATTTGACCAGCTTTCTTGGCCATTCTACCTAGCTCTCAGAGAAATTCTTTCTGGAACCATACTAGTGTTTGATCTTATGTGACTTGGATACCAGATCAGATGTCTTAAGTGACATCTTTTTCATGCATTCCTGAGAAATGCATAGAATGAAAAATGCTTTTTTTGTTAAATCAAGTAAATAATGTACCCAACAGCTACCCTTACCAATTTAACACAAGAATGTTAATCCAACATTTCAACTTCTAGTAATTTGTTGAGAGAAAATAATCATATAAAGAAGTAGGTAGGTTTTGGAGCGAATGCCAGTTACCAATACATTGCTTTTCAGCTTCAAATGCATACTTTATTCCCCGTTCTGCATAAATGGAGATGGGCCCTTATATATTTCTCCTTTGCCAGGTGACACATGTGTTAAACCTGACCAGTACAGGGACCTTTCATTGTAGACACAAGACATTTTCCCTCCTTGTTCCAGAAACTTCCCCCAACAGACCTACCCAACTCTTCCAGTGGCTTTGCAACAGAATGTTTCTGGTAAGATATCTCCCTTGAGTGGTTCTCCCTAGCACCCTAGGGAACGGATTTTGAGTAAGTTTGGACTACATAGTAGCACAGTGAATCCCCTGCCAACCTGTAGCCTACACCCTCTATAACACATCTTCTCAGCTCTTGGTGGGGAGGGTTCTTGGGCCTTCTATCTTAGACCTAGGGGTTGTGCCTGCCGTTCATATTTGTCCTACTTATGTTCTTTACAGCTATCTTTGTTTCTTCCCAGCTGACTCTTTGTTACTCCAGTCTTCTGCCATAGTTAATAATTCTTTATATTAAACTTTCCCTGCTCAAAACAAACAAAAATGAACCCTAGATAAAAATACCTATAACCCTATTCTCCCTGTGATAACTACCATTTACATCTTGATGTATGTACCCCCTAAATCTTTTTTCTTCTATGAATGTGTGAGCATGTATTATATACATATATATAGAAAAACATATATTTGGGCCTATATATAATTTTTTTAAAACTTATTTCTGAGAGAGAAAGACAGCGTGAACAGGGAAGGGTCAGAGAGAGAGGGAGACACAGAATGTGAAGCAGCTCCAGGCTCCGAGCTATCAGTGCAGAGCCCGATGTGGGGCTCGAACCCACGAACCGTGAGATCATGACCTGAGCTGAAGTCGGACGCTCAACCAACTGAGCCACCCAGGTGCCCCCTATATATAATTTTTAAAACAAAAGGTAAAGCACATCGTACAGGTTATCTTGTGAGCTCTGGATCAATATTTACAATGGTTCCATGGCACTTCATTTGGTATACATACCTTAAATTGTTCAAATTTCCCCCTAGTCTGAGACATTTAGGCTCCTTTCAATCTTACATTATTATGAACAGTGCTGCAATGAGCATCTTTATGCCAGATTATCTCTTGTCTATTCCACTAGATCCACTTTCTACTCTTCTTCATCTGCTCTCCTTTAAGGAGAACATTCACTCGTTCCTTTGCCCTCTGGCTTCCAGCCAGGTTCGGCCAACACAGAGTTCCTTCAAGAGACTGCAGGAAAGGACTAGAGTGAGATCAGGGTATTAGATCCTGTCTCCTTACTTGTGAGGTATCCTAGAGCTAGCTGTGCTCCTCAACTGAAGGAGACACTCTCAAGGTGACCAATCCTCTCCTCCCAGTTCTCAGAATCAGTCCTTCCCTTGTCCTTTTCCTCTGGGCCTAGAGACAGTGAGAGTTCTGCCCCTCCACAAACCCTAGGTACCTGCACCACCTCCTGTGATTTTCCTGCAGCTCTTCCACTTCTTTCTAAATCAACCCCACTTGAGTTATCCCTAGTTTGAGTGTGCCAGTTGTTCTCTTACACAACCTTTAAACCTAAATCTCTATGTATATCTTTACTTATATTCTTCAAGTAAGTTGCTGGGACATTGCATATACCTGTTTTTGTGTGTGTGTGTGTGTGTGTGTGTGTGTGTGTGTGTGTGTGTGTGTGTGTTTCTGCAAACAATTTTATTGTTTCCCTTAGGTCCACAGCTATGGAGAGAGCTCCAGGGTGGTTAAAAAGCTGCCTAGTGGCTGCATGGAGAGGCTCTGGCATAAGCCCTGGCACCAGGGAGATACCTAAGGGGTCCCTCAAAGGCTTCTGGTCTTCAGAGGGTCCTAGTTTTGCTTGAAGGTGAGCCTTTGGAAGAGATCTTTGCCCAGCCCAGCCTAGGGCAGCCAGCCTGTGGAGGTGTGTCAGGTGGGCCCCATCTTCTTAATGCGCTACACCTCTTCATCTAGGAAGTGGTTATCCAGGAAGTCACAAAGATGGGAGTCTGCATGGGCAGAACCCAGGGCATGCAGATCAAGAAGGGCCTAGTTCAGGTTCTTCTCCAGAACCAGAGCAGCTTCCATGCTATCCTGGGCTTTATCCTACTCATCTTGGGACAATTTCTGTACCTTCTGGAAGAGAACATGGTTGCCATGCTGGTTTGGCATATCCAAGAGAAGTTCGGCACCCTCATGCTTCTCTTCAGCCAGCCCGAGGAAGAAGGGGCCCATGCCCTCCCGAGCTACATCATGGTGCTCAAAATAGAAGCCCAGAAACAGGTAGGTATAAGAAGTCAGCAGATGCATGTTGACCAGGTGGCTGAAAGTAGCCTCCACCTGGATGGAATAATTCTAATGAATCTGGGAGCTCATGGTTGATCCATAATAAAGAACAAAGCTCAGAATGTTGGCTGGTTCTGGAGGTAGAGGGTGGCTGAGAAGATGGCTCTGATAAGGTTGTGACCAGAATAAAAAAGGTTGGATGGTGGTCAGAGGCTGGTATAAGAGGCATCCCTGGGTTTGTTCCATCCAAATACTGTTGAAGCAAGAGACAGATTAGCAGGATCATTGGGTGCACTGCCTGAGTAGGCCTATTTTTAACACGTGTGGAACATGTTTTGGAGTTTATTTTAGGTGGAATGTTAATAATCTTGGTGATGTAGAGAGGCATCCTCTAAAAAATATGTAATCTAAACTCTGGATCCAACCAGATAAGAATATACCTGAAGATTTAATAAGGATAAGAGCAGTTGGCAAGGAATATGGCCCATCATTTACCTTGGTCCCTGAAAAGTCCTAGAGACCCCAAATCTTCCTGACCTCTTTAATAAAGCCATTTTGTGGAGGAGTATTAGTAGGACCCAGCTAGAAAGTGAACTAAAGAAAGAAAATCCAATCAGTTGATGTTGGTTTATTGAATGGAATAAATAAGCCTCACACATATGGTTATCTGGGCTTCTGAGATCTCATTCATCAAATTTCTAAGACAAGTAGCCCAGATTTGTCTTTATTTTTCAATTTGAGGCCCAGTTCTCTTGATGATGATTTTTTATACCTGAGCTTTTCTAAGATAAACAATTTAAAACAGGTGTGGCAGATCTGACTTACAAACTTAGGGAGCACAAGAAATATTGCACCTTGTGAAGCATATGAAACGGATGTTTTTTAAGTTAAAAATGATCAAACATCAGCAATTTCATATGCTTTACCCTAGTACTCTTCTCTCAATCAATTTAATTCTATTTTGCACTTTCAGCTTGCCCTATTAGCTGAAAAGACAACCTTCGCAGTTTGCAGGATTCCTCTTCATCTCACTCTTTATCTATCCCTGTCCTCTCTCCAACCTCCTCCCTGTTCGAGAATATGTCAGAGTTTCTGGGTGAATGGGGAAGTAGGGGGAGGGAGAGAGTATCTGTTCAGGAAGATGCTGTGTCATTCCATGTTCTCTGTCTGCCTAGGCTATTCTCGGAGCATGGGAATCAAAAGAAGCTACCTGGGGATTTGTCTTCCTAGGCACACTGGTCAGCAGCTTCTTCTCTAAGGTCTTATTTTTTCCATAGTTGCACAGCTGTGAGGGCAAAGGGGTTTCTAGATGACCGTGTCAAGGCTTAGAGCAAAGGAAATGGATCACTGTCCACAGTGCATGGAACATCATAGGTACTCAGTACATATTAATTGAAGGAATAAATAAATGGTCTGAAGTTGTCAACCCAAGCATACTCAGCAGAGTGAGCAGAAAAATAGCAATAGCAAACACAGGACTCTTATGGTGACAGGCATTGTTCTAGTTGCTTTATATAATTAACCTACTCAGTTCTTGCAATGACCCTAGGACTTAGGTAACAGCAGAACTAAAGGATCTTCTCAAGCTTGTGGCAGTCCAAGCATGGAATGAAGGATGCCTTCTACTTCGTAGACAAGGAGATAGGTCTTCAATGTGCTGGGTATTTCATTTAGCTTCAACACAGATTTCGCCAGTGACATTTATCTTTGATATTAAGATCACTAACAAATCCCAGGCAACATCCTGGCTTGCAGCAGCCCACTGGCATCTCCGTCTGGCATGCTTTGCAGGGCTGGTCACGTGAGAGAGATAGCTAACGGCGACAATTGCTGGATGATGAATGGCTAGAAGTAGGGCAGCTCGAAGCATGACGGGGACAAGGAATGCAATCAGGAAATGCTGACCTGGAACTTGGAGTGGGTTAAGTTGAACTGTGATGGACAGAAGGCGGCAGCTGCATGTACAGCATGTTGGCACACACAAGTCTGAGAAGCACTGCTTAATTTGAATTGAAACGGACAGCCTGAGAGGCAAGCAATGACCAGAGCCACAAACCAAAATACAAACCTTTCGTTCATCTTTCCAACCACACTCACGCTCTTGGGTAGTTTTGTTGGTTAGCATCATTCTCCAGTCTGATAAAAACAAACAAATAAAAACAAAAAACACGATACAGGGCTCTGGCCCCAGGGCCATGCATATGAGATTTCTGAGGGAGAAACAGACAGAAGGGGCTCTGAGCTGAGATTGGATGGGCACATTGGAGTCGATCTCCCAACAAAGGCTTCTGTTTAATTTTTGGAATGGCAGTTCTAGCAGGCTCTGATGTGCTTGTGTGCATAAGAGAAAAATATGGTTGGTTTCCTTCTTTTCACATCTCAAAGTCAAGGGCTTCCTCTGTAATTTTTCCCCTTCCCCATTGTGGTCATTCTTCTTGCATTTCAGCCCATGTCAGAGGTCTGGGGGCGACTGGGTGCCAGGAGACTCCATGTAGCAGGAACAGGACCCTGAGCAGTCAGTGTTATGTTGGCTCCATGCTGTGTGGGCTCCACGTTGTTCTGGATGCACTTGCACCACTTTACAAGAAGACACTTCATGTATCCGTGACTTTTTCTTGAGGCCTTGAATGAGACTTAAAATGGATGTTTAAAAATTAACCCCCTTTTAGGCACCTGGGTGGCTCAGTCGGTTAAGCGTCTGACCCTTGATCTTGGCTCAGGTCATGATTTCAATGGTTTGTGAGATTGAGCCCTGCGCTAACGGTGTGGAGCCTCCTTGGGATTATCTTTCTTCCTCTTTCTCTGCTCCTCCCCTGCTTATGCACTCTCTCAAAAATAAAAAAATGAAACAAAACAAAACAGAAACTTAAAAAAAATGAACCCACTATTAGAGACATGATTTGCAAATATTTTCTCCTATTCTGTAGGTTGTCTTTTCAGTCTGTTGATTGCTTGCTTTGCTGTGCAGAAACTTTTCAGTTTGATGTAGTCCCACTTACCTATTTCTGCTTTTGTTACCTGTGCTTTTACCAAGAAATCACTACCAAGACCAATGTCAAGGAGATTTTCCTCTATATTTTTTCCCAGAAGTTTTACAGTTTCAGGTCTTAAATTTAAGTCTTTAACCCATTGTGAGTTGATTTTTGTGAATGCTGTAAGGTAGGGGTCCAATTTCACTTTTTAAAATGTGAATATCCAATTTTCCCAGCAGTATTTATTGAAGAGATTATCTTTATTCTTTGCACTCTTGTTGAAGATCAATTGATAATAGATGTGTGGGTTTGTTTCTGGGTTTTCAATTCTATTCCACTGGTCTATATATCTGTCTATGCCAATACTATACTGTTACTGTTACAAAACTGTAGTTTTGTAATATAGTTTGAAATCAGAAAGTGTTAATCCCTTCCTCTTTATTCTTCTTTCTCAAGGTTGCTTTGGCTATTTGGGGTCTTTTGTGGTTCTCTATGAATTTTAGGATTGTTTTCTGTATTTCAGTAAAAAAATATCATTGAAATTTAATGGGGATAGCATTGACTCTGTAGATCTCTTTCGGTAGTACAAACGTTTTTAAAATATGAAGGCTCTGACCACATAACTCTACAGCAGAAAAAAGTCACAAATAATCTAATTTAAAAATGCACAGCGGTTCAGTTAGTTAAGCACCCAATTTCACGTCACGTCATGATCTCAGGGTTCATGGGTTTGAGCCCCACATCAGGCTTTGCGCTGACAGCTCAGAGCCTGGAGCCTGCTTCAGATTCTGTGTCTCCCTGTGTCTCTGCCTATCCGCTGCTCATGTTCCATCTTTTTCTTTCAGAAATAAACAAATATTTAAAAAATGCACAAAGGACTTAAACAGACATTTCCCCAAAGAAGATATGCAAGTGGCCAACAGGTACATGAAAAAATGCTTTGGGTGCTTGGTTGGCTCAGTTGGTAGAGCATTAGACTCTTGATTTCAGGATCATGAGTTCAAGCCCCATGGTGGGTGTAGAGCTTACTTTAAAAAATGCTTAAAATTAATTATCGATCATTAATTATTAGGGAAATGAAAATCCAAACTACAAGGAGATACCACTTTGCACCCACTAGAATAGCTATAATTAAAATAGGATGTCTGCCTTTTTCTTTTAGAGCTGTAGGAGTTCTTTACCTCTTCTGGATACAAATACTTGTTGGATATATGTACTGCAAAATTTTCTCCCAGATCTACTCTGCATTTCACTCTCTTAATGGTGTTTTTTTTTTTTAACTAAAAGAATTTCTTAATTTTAATTAAGCATAATTTTTGTTCTTTTGTTTTATGCTTATACTTTTTTCTCTTATTTTATAAATGCTCATCTACCTCAAGATTATGAAGATATTCTGTTTTCTTCTAAAAGCATTATTTCACTTTTCATAATTAGGGCTACAATCCATTTCAAATTAATTTTTGTGTGTCTAATGTGAAATAGGCATCATGTTTTCCTTGTCCAGTTGATCCCCTACTGTATACTAAGAGGACAGAATTTGTAAAATTTATGAATTTATTAAATTTAACTATGGATACGATGTGGCAGATGGAAGGCAGTGCCACAAAGAACAATATACTTAAGAATGAATAAATAGGTCTGTTTGAGGTGGATATCGAACTTTAACATCCATAGTATTACCTGTTAAAAATATTGATTCCTAGGTATGCCTCCCCCTCCTGCCTCCCCTGCTTCAGATCAGGAGGTCTGACGTAGATCACAATTTGTAATCTATACTTTCAGAAATGCTGGTAAAGACATGCAGGCACTGTATGTCTCTTTTCCAGATCATGCTGATATAATTACGTTAAAAACTTTGTGGACTTCCTGTCAATTTATAATACATTCCATTATACAGAAGTCAGACTCACAAATCTCTTTGAGATAAGCTTTCATCTACATTGGGCTCCCTGTAAACCTGCTGTGTGACAATGGCCTTAGATTTTTGGAAGCCCCATTGTTGAAACAGAGAAAGTCTGCAAAATACACTCTTACAATCCTTAGAAGGCTTCTGTCTGTCTGGAAGGATCTATGAGGCACCACCTTAAAGCTCCTGACTTCTAAATAAAGGATCTTATAGCTCTAACCTAGATTTGATGTCTGCCCTGGAGCCCTTTGAGAATTGTTTGCCACTTACAGTACACTCCCACAACTTGATGAGACAAGGTTAACTACAGGATTGATGAGAAGAAACCAGAAAAAATGTTGGGGAACCATTCAAACCTGATGCTCTTGTGTAAGGCTTCAGCTCTTGACTTAAACCCTTCTTAATAATATGTTTTTTCTTTCAGAGGTATCTGTTATTTTTATTTCCCCAATTTTAAATAACTTTTGACAAAAGTATTTATAGAACTTCTTTGTGGGGCATTAATGCTTGGATCTGGGTTTTTACTCATCTTTTTTTCTTAATTTTTTAACGTTTATTTATTTTTGAGAGACAGAGCATGAGCGGGGAAGGGGCATAGAGAGAGGGAGACACAGAATCTGCAGCAGGCTTCAGGCTCTGAGCTGGCAGCACAGAGCCTGATGTGGGGCTCAAACTCATGGATCACGAGATCATGACCTGATCCAAAGTCGGAGGCTTAACTGACTGAGCCACCCAGGCGCCCCAATTTTTATTCATCTTGACATTGTATCCTCAAGTGTCAAGCTAGGAGCTCAAAGGAGTTTGATAGTGTTGACCCCCTACTTTTGTAATCTTGGTTTCTTTTCAATCTCCTGGACCAGTGGGAGTTCAGATCTCCCATAATAGTCCCAATGCACTCAACAGGGGAAATAAAGTCATGAAAGAATGAATTTTAAAGTCAAAGAAGGAAAAACATGGTTAAAAAAAAATCTCTTTCTTTGACTTCTAGTTGACAGTAGAAACCTCCTTTTTCTCTTGGCAATTTCCCAGCAGATAGACTCTGATAAGTTCTGGCATGAGTTTTGAAGCACGGTGGATATTTGTTGGTAGGTGTGTAAATTCACAGCTCATTGTTTCTGCAAATTCTGCTCTTCTTTATTACTGTCTTCGGAAAACTAGAGCTGATTCATAAGAACCTAACACAAAATTAACAATCGGTTTACCCCATTATTTGGTTGAGAGTGGCACCAAGGGAGGTTTTGTAGGAAGCTACCTTAGTTATTGCTGACCTGAAATGAAATAAATCTTAGTCTTTTTAAAAAAAATTTTAATGTTTATTTATTCTTGAGAGAGAGAGAGAGAGAGAGAGTGAGAGAGAGAGAGATATATAGCATGAGTGAGGGAGGCGCCGGGGGAGAGGGGGAGCAGGGGACACAGAATCCAAAGCAGGCTCCAGGCTCTGAGCTGTCAGCACAGAACCTGACGTGGGGCTCAAACTCATGAACCATGAGATCATGACCTGAGCTGAAGTCAGACACTTAACCGACTGAGCCACCCAGGCGCCCAAAGTAAATCTGAATCTTGAGTTCTACTCTGTGATTGGTGCTGTAAGCCAAGTCTATCTGCAAATTGATCTTTTGACAATCACTGATGTCATTACCCAGATATAACAGAAAATGAGACTGACGTTCAATACGTAGAAGACCAGGGTCCCTCATCAACAAGCCCTCACTGAGTAGTGATTTTGATGAGATGCTAATGAACACTGAGCTTTTTCTAGGTTTTGAAAGTCAAGGCTCACAATCATTATGCGTGCAAAAAATAAATTACTCACTGGATTAAATGTACAAGTCGTAATATTTGGTCAGTTAAGGAAATGAATGCTTAATGAGCATGACAAATCATAAACTAAAACAAAAATAAAGAAGTTTAAATAACAGAGCACTGTAAGCAAACATGAAATGTTGGGTTTGGATGAGTTGATTTCTACGGTTTCTTCAATAGTTTTTTAATGTTTATTTATTTTTGAGAAAGAAAAAGAGACAGAATGTGAGCAAAGGAGGGGCAGAGAGAGAAGACACAGAATCCAAAGCAAGCTCCAGGCTCTGAGCTGTCATCACAGAGCCCTATGGGGGCCTTGAACTCATGGACCATGAATGAGATCATGACCTGAGCTGAAGCTGTATACCTAACCGACTAAGCCACCCAGGTGCTCTGATTTCTTCTATATCTAACATAAATTTTCCATAGTGATGTAAATGAGAATTCACAAAAAGGATAAAGATCAAAGTACTATATCCATGCCCTAGAAAATGTGGGGAAATATGAGTGAAGAGCAAAACTGAGCTAAAAATGTGTGATTTCAAGGGCTTTCTCTTTAACTTGCCAAGGAAACATCACTCTGTCCTCAAAGGCATGTAAGTCACTGAAGATAATTATGAGAAGTGAGTGAAAGGAGGGACAAGCCAATGTTATCACCAAACATTTTTCCCTGGGATACATGATAAGTTTGGCTGTCATCAAGGACATATTTTGGGAATGTAGTGATGGATTTAGCCTGATATAAACAAGATACACTCTAAAGCAATTTAGCTGAATGCCCCAGTTTGCCTAGGACTGATTTTTTTTCTGGGATGTGAGACTTTGAGAGATAAAATTGGGAAAACTTTAGGCTAATTTGTAAATGCTGGTCACCATAGTTATGAAAGAACCAAGCTGAGGCCAGATCCCTTTGGTGCAGACCCAACACCTCAGTCAGTAGATTATGTTCCTCCTCTTGTTCAGTGGCTTATGAAAACAAAAAATGACCAGATGGAAGCCTCAACTTTAAGTTCAAACTGAACTATGTCATATAACTTGGTAAAAGCCTTCCTCCTTTGGGAGTTAAGTTCTCTAAACCTGAAGAGATCAGATGCTAAACTTTGTAAGTAGATGATTTGGTATAATAACAAGAAAGGTTACTCTCACTTCTCCCCTTGATTTCTGCACCTATATACTCTGTGAGGCAAAAAACAAAAGGAGCCATAAATATTGGTAGTTGATTCAGACTATATATTGTGTCTCTTAGAAGAAAGACCTTAATGTTATAAGGCATTGTCTTTGTCTCTCATTTGTCACCTAAACAGGGTCTTTGTAGGCATTCCAACCATTTTATAATGTCAGCTTCTTTTAGCAAATCCCTTGGGTCTCAGTCCATTGCCTCATTCTTTTGCTGTGAAATGGCTTGTTTTGTCAGAACAGTGTTGTGTGGGATTCAGTGACAGTGAATAGGCATTCAGTAAGTATACAGATGGTGGTGATGGCAGAAGCATTGCCTATATGGAAGACAAGTCCCTGTCTATTCTAGTGGTGACCAATCATTGCCTCTTTGATGATGGAAGGTGTTTAATAGAATCGACCTGCTAATTGGTGGCTACTACTCCTTCCGTGGTATGGTGCTGTGTACCAGGGCTCAGTGTAGGTTTCTGCCAGTTGGTAGTCTGGGCACTTAGTAGTGGTAGTAGCTAGATTATTCTTGGTGAAAAGTCCACATGCTTGAACCCCTGCATAACCTTCATCCTTGATTATTATGGCCATTTTATTCATGAGCTCATTTAACAAATTGCAGGTTGGCTGAGGAAAGAGGTTGGTATACCTATAGTGGCTCATCTTACCCACCTGATTATAGAGACATGTAATCTTATGCCCTAGATAAGCATTCACGTGGAAATGAAATATCCTTACATTCTATGTCTATTATTAAGTGGATATATCCACATGCCTCTTTCCTAAACCTCCTTGTTACCAGTTCTTCAATCTTGTACCTTCTAGGTCACTGACCTCCAGCCCTTGAACATGTGTAGCCCTAAATATATAATCACCTCTCCTTCCAGGCAAAGTGCATACCAGATGTGTGGCTTAACTTTCTGCCCACTGGGAAGATTTATCCTCCTTATCATCCTTCAAGGCTACCCCTGAATGGGGTTATGATTCTGTAGTAGTTGACTTTCAGCTGGTGCCCACATATTGTGTGGTTGCATCTCTAAACAAGGCTCAATTTTTTGCTTTCTTGACCCAGTGGGATTTCGTATGAGATCATAGGGGTGAGTGAAGGAGAGGTGGCACTAGAGTAGATAGCATATTTACGTAACTCATTTGTGCTTTCAGCATCTACTCAAGCCAGGTCTCGCGTAAACCACATCTTGTTGGTGATGAACATCCTTTCTACATCAAAATTTATGGCTTGAAGTCAGAGTGGCTAAAATGAGCAAATCTGAGAACTCTAGATGCTGGCGAGGATGTGGAGAAACGGGCACCCTCCTACACTGTTGGTGGGAATGTAAACTGGTACAGCCCCTCTGGAAAACAGTGTGGAGGTTCCTCAGGAAACTAACAATAGAACTCCCCTATGACCCAGCAATAGCACTGCTAGGAATTTACCCAAGGGATACAGAAATGCTGAGGCATAGGAGCACATGTACCCCAATGTTCATAGCAGCACTCTCCACAATAGCTAAAACCTGGAAAGAGCCTAAGTGTCCATCAACAGATGAATGGATCAAGAAGATGTGGTTTATCTATACCATGGAATACTACATGGCAATGAGAAACAATGAAATCTGGCCATGTGTAGCAACATGGATGGACCTTGAGGGTGTTATGCTGAGCGAAATAAGTCAGGCAGAGAAGGACAAATATCATATGTTTGCACGTATAGGAGGATTAGGAGGAGCTTGACGGAGGAACAAGGGGGAGAAGAAGGGCGGAAATGGTGGGGGAAAGGGAGAGAGGCAAACCATGAGAGACTCTTGAATGCTGACAAAAACTGAGGACTGATGGATGTTGGGGGGGAGGGGGGATGGGCATGGAGGAGGACACTTGTGGGGATGAGCACTGAGTGTTATGTGGAAACTAATTTGACAATAAACTATTTGTAAAAAATAAATAAATAAAATGAAAGTTCCATAAAAAAATAAATAAAAAATAAAATCAGATGATAAAAAAATTTTTTTGGCTTGATCTAAGAGTTATCCAATTCATAATGGGCAGTTCAGGTCATCTTGTCACTTGGTGTTTGACGGTCAGGTAGTTGAACTTAATTAGGGCACAGTGGCATTCAGTATATCCCAAAACCTAGAAGTCGGCACTATGATTATTCTATTGAGACTTGCCGGAGGCTATATACAGTATTCTCATCTTATATGGGTACCTCCAGCATTATAGGATCTGCTGGGACATAAGGTTCAATTGGTGATAGGGCTCAATTGATGATAGGGCACAAAAGTTCTGGACAGAGTTTTTCTTGTTCTGGGCTGCACTTAAAGTTAGCAATCTAAATTACTCACTAAATTAGTTAGAGAAACAGACCCAAATGTGGTGTATATTGCTTTCAGAGTCCAAAGACACCTACAATAGTTACTTTTAGGTGTCAACTTGATTAAACCACAGTATTCAGATATTTGGCCAAATATTATTCTAGATTATTCTGTAAAGGAGTTTTTTAGATGGAATTCACATTTCAATCAGCAGATTTTGGGTAAAGCTGATTATCCTCCATAATGTAGGCGAGCCTCACCTAATCAGTTGAAGGTCTTCATAGAGAAGCTTGATCTTCCTGGAAGGAAAGGAATTCTGCCAGTAGACTGCCTTGGGACTTGAATGGAAACACTGACTCTTCTCTGAGTCTCCATCCTACCTGTCCACCTATAAGAGTTTGGACTTGCCAGTTTCCACAATCCCATGAGTTAAAGAATCACCAATTCTTTTTTTTTTTTTTTAAGTTTATTCATTTATTTTGAGAGAGAGAGACAGGGAGCGCACAAGTGGGAAAGGGGAAGAGAGAGAGAAAGAGAAAGAGAATCCCAAGCAGGCTCCATACCACCAGCACAGAGCCTGATGCAGGGCTTGAACTCATGAACTGTGAGATCATGACTTGAGCTTAAGTCAGACACTTAACCTACAGAGCCACCCAGGTGCCCCAAGAATCACCAATCCTTAAAATAACTCTCTCTATCTCTCAATATATATTACAACCTATTGGCTCTGTTTCTCGAGAATGCTGATACAGATGCCTTTAGCTTAGTGGTTGCAAAATACACCAGCTTGGCCCTCATTTGGGAATGCAGCTTACAAGATGAGGGAGGAACTGCAAAGTGAGAAAACAACAGGACAAGGCTGGAACCCTGTGGGACAGCAACACAAAAGCAGTAGAGAAGATAAACTTGAAAAGGGACTGAGAAGGAGTTTGAGGCTACAGAGAAGGAAAAGAAGGGGCAGGAGACGCATGTGGCTGAGGTCACTAAAGTCAAGGAAAGGGAAGCATTTCCAGAAGGGATCAGTGGTGTCAAGTGACAGAGAGGAGTTGGTAGTGGAGAGTTCATTGTTGACTGAAGAGAAGCGTTTCAGAACCCAGTTGTGGTTGCAGGAGCCAGTTACGGTAGTAAGAGGAATAAGTGAAGAAGGGGTAGTGAGAATACAGTCAAGTAAGTTGCCTCTTAACCACCCACCCACCCAACCAGCCGGAAACTTGGCTTTGCAAGGGATGGGGTAGATGGGGTGGTCTGGAGTTTGACCTCCCCTTCCTCTTCCATTTGAGTGAAGAGAGCCCTGAATGCACAAATGGCCGACAGAGAGGGAAAGGTTGAAGATACAGACAGAAAGGATATTGCTGATTGACTGAGGTCTCTGAGGAGGCTGGGAGGGCTGACATCCAGAGCTCTGTGTCATGAGAGTCAGCATCCAGAGGAATTATTCTACAGCCTTCGCAGAATGATGATTTGTAATGGAGCTTGCAATCTGTTTACCTTGTCTCCTAAATATAAAATTTCCAAAACAATATTTGGAAGTACCAAAAGGTGGCTTTTAAAAATTGTTGACTCAGATCAAAGGACATTGGTAAATTGGAGATGTGGTCAGAAATAAATGGAACAAAGCTGGGGAAGGTTAATTACAGAGCTTTTACACCACGGGGAGGAAAAATACTGGGTAAGGACTGGCTGGGATCTAAGAGTTATTACGAGGAGCTGAATATGAGCCAGCCAAAAGAAGTGTGGTTTAAAAAGCATTCTGGAGGGCAAAACTTTTTTTTAAAGTTTATTTATTTATTTGAGAGAGAGAGAGAGAGAGAGAGAGAGTGAGCAAGCAGGGTGGGGGGGCAGAAAGAGAGGGAAAGAGAGAATCCCAAGTAAGCTCCACGTTCAGTGAGGAGCTTACTCGGGGCTCAATTTCATGACCTCAAGATCACCACCTGAGCCAAAATCAAGAGTCTGACTCTTAACCAACTGGGCCGCCCAGGTGCCCCTGGGGGACAAAATTTTTTAAATGTACATGTTACAAATATTGCTGATTTGGTTTAATTTGTTGCTACTGGTCCAACCTCACCAGGTTATACTCTTTTTAAGAATTATTTGGGTAGAATTGGTGATGGCTTATGCTGAAATATCCATGTTCTCTTGCCTGACTCCTTAGGCCACAGTTCATCCCTGCAACAAGGCTAGTTAGGGTGAAGCTGGTAGGCAGTGGTGGTCAAAGAAGTTTTGTTTTTTCTCATGTGACACTAAACAGCCTGCAAGTTGACCACATTTGGTATTTAGGCTTTACTGAATAGCTGATACTAAGCAACAGATCTAAGCTATTGGACAAATGACACCAGTCTCGTGAAGACTAAAGAATCATTAATTCATCTTCTACCCTTAGCACTATTTACGTCTCTGATTAGTAAAAGTGTAGCATCCACTACTAAAGAGTGCCGTGAAAATGTTAAGAGAGGAACCAAAAGATGAGGTGAGAACTGGAAAGTAAGACCAGGTAGTAACTGTATTACACAAAGGAGAAGAATGTGAGGGGGATTTTCATAAACTCTTCAAGTACTTACAAAGAAATGTGACGATCACAAACAGATACAAGAAAAGGTTTAAACCCACACAGATTTTTGTCCTTACATTTTTGTTTTCTGCAAATTTTCTAGAAGAGCCATATGTTTCTTCTGGATTTTTTTTCCTTCAGCGTTTTACTGGGGAAAAATTTCAAACACACAGCAGGGTTGAAAAACAGTGCAATGTATACCTGCACGCCTACCTCTTAGACTCAACAGTTGTTGACATTTTTCCATATTTCCTTTATCCATGTATAGGTTTGTGGAATCATTTGAAAGTATGTTACAGAAAGTATGATTTTTACGCCTACATACGTCAACAGGTGTTTTGGAAAAATAAAGCGATTACACAGTTACGTATTGCAATCACATATATTATCACACCAAGAAAATTAACAATGGTCCTCTAATATTATCCAATACCCAGTCCATTTTCAGATAACCCCAATCTGTACCCCAAATATCTTTCATAATATATTTTTTTGCATTATGGTCCAGTCAAGGGTAATATCACATTTCTTTGTTCTGTCTCTTTAATGCATAGCAGTCCTCACAGCTTCTTGAGTTAAGGTCAGAAAAAATAGATGCTAAAAAAAAGGATGTTTGCTAAAAAGTTTGCCTATGTTACTTCATTTGGTATTTACAGTCATAATTATGATTAAAATGTGCACAGGTTTTTTAAAAATGAAAGAAAATTTAAAATGTTACCTCTGGACTTAAGTCTATAGGTAATAAATTTTGTCTTTGTTTCCTTCTATTTATTTATTTATTTATTTATTTATATTTGCCAAGTGTTTTTTAACAATGAATGTGCAATTAAAAATGCATCCAATGGAACTAGAGTATATTATGCTAAGAGACATAAGTCAGTGAGAGAAAGACAAATACCATGTGATTTCATTCCTTTTTTTTTTTTCATTTTTTTTTTTAATGTTTTATTTCTAGGAGAGAGAGAGAGACAGCGTGAGCAGGGGAGGGTCAGAGAGAGGGAGTCACAGACTGAAACAGGCTCCAGGCTCTGAGCTGGCAGTCAGCACAGAGCCCGACGCGGGGCTCGAACCCACGAACCGCGAGATCATGACCTAAGCGAAAGTCGGACGCTTAACCGACTAAGCCACCCAGGCGCCCCTATGATTTCATTCCTATGTGGAACTGAAGAAACAAAACAGATGAACAGAGGGGAAGGGAAGGCAAAATAAAATAAGATAAAAGCAGAGGGAGGCAAACCATAAGAAACCCTTAAATACAGAGAACAGACTGAGGGTTGCTAGAGGGAGGAGAGTGGGAGATGGGCTGGATCGATGATGGATATTAAGGGGGACACTTGTGATGAGCATTGGGTGTTAAGTGTAAGCAGAGAATCACTAAATTCTACTCCTGAAACCAATACTATACTACGTATTAAGTAACTTGAATTTAAATAAAATATTGGAAAGAAAAAAACATGTGTCCAAGGTTGAGGTTAGCCTTATTGAAGGATTACACAGCAGTGAAGGCAACACTAAACATTTAAGCACTGAAGTAGCTATTTGAGGCAGGCCGTTGAATTATATGTAATGTTTTTAGAGATAAGAACGATTTCTACCTATCTGGTATGAGTAGGAGTGGTTTGGCCTGAGGTGACAGGAGAGATATTAACTCTCTTTTTTTATGCTGTACAAGCAGTTTATAAACTAGCCTATTGGCATGTTGGCAGTAGAGTGGAAGAAGCTTATATTTGAGAGTTTCAGACTCAGCTCTGCCACTAATTAGCCATTTGGCCTAGGCAAGTTATTTGACTCCCTGAGCCTGCGTTCTCAACTATAAAATGGGCACAATTACTCTCACTCAATTGCTGTTAGAATTAGCAATTTAAGTGGTGTATGAAAAGTAGCTAATATCATAGTTATAATTCAGATATAATTTAGCTTAAACAATACTTTATTTAACATTTATATTAAGAAGCTGTCATAAGGTGGTTAGCCTATAATAATATAATAGTTATATGCCATTTTCTAGTTTCAAAATTTTTAAAAATACATGATCTCAGGGCACCTGGCTGGCCCAGGCAGTAGAGCATGCAACCCTTGATCTCAGGTTGTGAGTTCAAGCCCCATATTGGGTGTAGAGATTACTTTAAAAAAATACATTATCTCATTTAATTCTCACACGAACCCTTAGAGCTAAGTCCCTGTATCATCTGGTAATCAGGGAGGAAACTAAAACTCTGAGAAGTGAAGTGACTTGTCCAAAGTCATTCAGCTAGGAAGAAGCATGGCTAGGTTCTGTGACTGCAAATTCAATATTAAAAAAATCCTTATAAGGGAGTGTATAAAATCATGGAATCAAGAATCAAAGAGGCTCTAAAGTTTGTTTCTTCCAATTACTAGGTATACTTGGATGAAATGTACGTTTTCCAATACTGAATTCTGCTTTGTTGATATGGTGCTGGCTGGTAGCCATTCTCATATTGCTGATTTAATTGAATGTTATATATTTGCTCATTATTTAAGATAATGACAAAAAAGATATCAGGAATAAGTGAAACCTACATACAAACGAAAACTTACATTTTATTTGTTCTTTTAGAAAGAGAGTACGTACATGCCAGCAGGGCAGGGAGAGAATCTTTTTTTTTTTTTTTTAATGTTTATTTATTTTTGATAGAGAGACAGACAGACTGTGAAGGGCAGGGGCAGAGAGGGAGACACAGAATCCAAAGCAGGCTCCAGGCTCTGAGCTGTCAGCACAGAGCCCGACACTAGGCTTGAACTCACGAACCATGAGATTATGACCTGAGCCTAAGTCAGGTGCTTAACAGACTGAGCCACTCAGGTGTCCCAGGAGAGAAAGAATCTTAAACAGGATCCACACCCAGTGTACTGAGCCAGGTGCAGAGCTCGATCTCCTGACTGTGAGATCATGATCTGAGGCAAAATCAAGAGTTGGATGCTGAACTGACTGAGACACTCAGGCACCCAAAAACTTACATTTTAAATGTTTGTATATCTAAGGGTTTATGTCTTGAGGGTCAACATAGTACAGTGGCACATGCATAGGAATTGGAGTCAAACAGGTCTGGGTTTAGGTGCTGGTTTTTGAGTTCTGTGTCTTTGAGCTAGTTACTCAGTGTAAGCCTAGAACTATACTATAGGGTGTTTTTGGTAATTGTGTGAGCTAATGTACATTAAATACCTGCACCGTGCACATGCATGATCAATACCTTCCTCATTTCATCCACTAGTTTTCAATCATTGGACAAGCCTTTGAAGATGGGAGACCTGACGGTGGTTTCAGTAATGTTAAATTATGCTACAAAGTGGCTTTACCTTTCTACCCATTCCTGCCCAAGTTTCCCTTGAAAGGCCCCAGTGAAGTCTTGGGATAACTCCCTTCTGCTTATATGAGATTCTAATATTTCTTGCAGCTATTTAGAAGTGAAACAAAGATTGTTCAGCTTGTCTATTATTGAATAATAAGCCCCTTAAAAATCATAAAAATTGGGGTACCTAGGTGATTCAGCTGGTTAAGTGTCCAACTTTGGCTCAAGTCATAATCTCCCAGTTCATGGGTTCGAGCTCTGCACTGGGCTCTCTGCTGTTGGTGCAGAGCCCACTTGGGATCCTCTGCCTCCTTCACTCTCTGTGCCTCCCCTGCTCTCTCTCTCTCTCTCTCTCTCTCTCACAAAATAAATAAAAACATTTTACAAATTATAAAAATTTTATAGGGTGAGAAATTCAAGCAGAGCTTGGCTGGATGAGTCTTCTCCTCCATGCGGTACTGGCCAGGGACACTTGGTGGTATTTAAGTTGTGGAGTAGAAAGTCTGGGATTCTAGAAGGCTTCATTCATTTATCTGGCACAGTGGTAGGTACAGTTAGAGGGCTAGGCTCACATGGGTCTCTCTTCCTCCCCATGTAGTCTCACAAGTTCCCCACATGGTCTCTCCAGCAAACTAGTTGGGCTTCACACCTAGTAGCTCAAGGCTCTAAGGTAGATGATTCCATGAGACAGGAAGTAGAGCTGCCTATTAGAGCCTGGGCCCACAACTTGGGACATTTACTTCTACCTATTGGTCACAGCAGTCACAGAGCCTTCCCAGATTCAAGAGAAGGGGACACAGAACCCACCTCTCCATGCAAAGAGTAGCAAGTAATTGGTCATGAAAGCACCTGAATACCATATCCTTGAAGAGACTACATGTCAGAGGGGCATAATGTTGATATCCAGTAAACACAGTTACATGCCAGATACTTTGTTGGGATAACTGATTACTTGTCGATCTACAGTTGCAGATGTTTCTATGCACTTCCTCAATCCATTAATGCGTTGAGAAGGTGTACCTGGAATCTGCCCTTTACTTCTAGTTCCGTTAATTGCTTCATTATACTTTCATCTCTGTCATCTCTGATCTGATGGAATGGGAGATGTAATCTGTTACATATTACTCAAATCTCTGTATAACTCACCACTTCTGGGAAATCTTTCCTAAACAAAACAGGAATAGTCAGCTTTCTCTCTTTCTCTGCTGGAGAGATGTGTACTATGTGTCTTTAAAACTTTTCCAAAATTCAGAATGAAGAGAATTATTATCAGAAGGCACACTCCAGTAAATTGCACTTTGTTACATTTAAAAGAGAGACATTTAAGAGAGAGATGAGTAGTCTTTAGGTGACAGTGTTACACTTCACAGTTTTCAATCAAATTTAATTTCTTAGTTGTTACAGTTAGAGATACCTCAGTTGCTAATGCTTTTTAGCAGTTTAGTTGCTGTCTTAGTAGTTTTGGAAGGCAGTAAGCAGAATCCAAGATTAATTATATTTTAGGTTAATTATATGTTACTTATAGTTATATTATACTATGCTTAAAAACTTACAGGGTAGGTCTTAATTCCTAATAGGGCTTACCATGCATAACAGCTCTAGTTTGTCTTTTTGTTTAGCTGTGAATAAATAGAAACCTTATTAAGAATGAAGCATCTAATCACTTTCCTTTTAAAAAGTCAAAGTTCAACTACCCAGAAAAATTGAAACAGCTGATACACTTATGCTTCTTTATTTCAAACTATGACACACAAAAATGAGTGAGCTCTGACTGTAAAACTTAGTATGTTTAGGATAAAGATGTCCCCAAGCTCCACTTACTGTCTTATATACAAATGTACTTAAATATTACGATCTCTAGAAAAACACTGAGGTATTACTGAAGTCAGAAAAATGATAGAAATTTTTATTCTAGCCTAAAACCTGCCTTGGTACTAACCAGAGGAAGTTAGGTGGTTGTTTGTAAGCTAATCAAGAGTCCTTAGGGACACCTGGGTGGCTCATACACTTGAGCATCTGACTTTGGCTCAGGTCATGATCTCGCAGTTCATGGGTTCGAGCACTTCGTCTGGCTCTGTGCTGGCAGCTAGCTCAGAGCCTGGGGCCTGTTTCAGATTCTGTGTCTCCCTCTCTCTCTGACCCTCCCTGCTCATGCTGTCTCTCAGAAATAAATAAAACATTTTAAAACATTTTAAAAAAGAGTCCTTAAACTCCATTATACAAATGATGCACTTCCTCCTTTATATTGAGTCTAGTGGCTTCACTCTTCAATAAAGCTAGATCCTTTGGCACATGCTTAGGAGACAGCCAGTGGTTTAGAGATAGATTGCTTTGAGGGCATTGGAGCAGCCGAGGGACTGAGTAGCACTATTGAGAAAGGAAAAGGAGGACACTTCTGGAGTTAAAATAAGATGGAATGCATTTTTGTAGGAAACAGTGGCTGGAGACGGGCAGAATTCTCAACATCTCAGGCTAATACATTCTTGTTCAGTTTTCATTTGTACTTTGGAGGTGCTCTAGAAAGCTTGGACAAAAATAATTACAGTACAAACGTATAGTGCGTTTTTAGCCAGTCCGCATACAGGAAATTCTCTGTTGGTGTAGGAACTGTTCTGATGTTCAGTCCTTAAAGATTGCTTTTATTCCTCCTTGGTCGGGAGGTAGGAGGAAGAGTTAGTGAAGACTCCTTATTTTATTTATCTCTATCCACACTCTAAAAGAGTTTGAATCATTTTTGAGGAGAGCCTGGGGTGTTTGTACATGTTCTGGGCAGTGCCTGGCATTTTGCAAGAGACTGATGAGCAATAAGCAGTGATAATCAGTACATCTCCTTTGCCAGTGGACCAGGAAGATCGCTGCTATCCTCTCAGCAAAGAACAGACTAATAAGCAGGGATTCGGGCCAACCTCTCCTTTCTGCTGCAGTTTCTTGTTATTTTCTCTGGCTTAATGAATGGCCACCAGCTGGCAGACACAGAGTTTCATAATATTTGCACACAATTTGTTTGGGTCGGTTTTTAATTTTTCTTTCCATTTGAAGCTAGGGTTACCCGAAGGAGAATTCAGAGAAACTCTGGAGACAGAGGGGCGGATTTTCGTTTTCTAGTGATTTCTGGGAGGAAATGTGGGACGGGCAGGCTGAAATCGAGTACCGTTTGGTTAAGGTTAAAAAAAAAAAATAATCTAGTGTGGGGGCCAGGTGGTGCTTCAGTGGGAGGGCCATGCAAGACGAAACCAGCTTTGGGGAAAGGAGAGAGGCGAGAGAACGAGAGCAGGGCTAATGAATGAAGGGAATTTCGTTGAGCCTCCAAACCCTGGACTCCCACCCTCCAGCTAGCTGCGGGACTTGCCTCGGGAGGAAAGCCCCAGAATCCCGTCCCAGAAGCACTCTGGCGCTTACCGGAGCCCACGGACGTGCGCGCCAGGGCCAAGGAGGCGGGCGCCTGTCCCTTTAAGGGGCCGGTCTCCGGGCACGGCCGGCCCAGACGCCGGGACGTGCCGGGGGCCGCCCCGCCCCGAAGCCGCCCGTTTCCTGCCGGGCGGCGAGACGGCACCTGAGCAACTGCGGCGGCGGCGGCGCCTCTGAGCGGGCGGCCGGGGCTGTAGTGCCCGTGCCGCCGCGTCTTCCCGGTCTCTTTCCCCGGCTGCTTAGGATAAGGGTGAGCAGGCCGCGCCGGCCGCGGGGACCACGGTGGGGAGGGCTGTGCCGGCCGTGGTGTCCCAGGGCGGGCGGGAGGGCCCCGCCGGACGGGGGGCGCGGCCCCGGGGCCCGGACACCGCCCGCCGCTGCCACCGCCCGCCGGGTAGGCCTCGGGCGCCGGGTCGCCCCTGTGAGGCTCCTGCCTGGATCGGGCCGCCGCGGCGGGCGGGCTCCGAGGGGCCGCTTGGCCTCGCCCGGCCGCCCAGGGCCCGACCCCGGCTCTGCCGCGGCGCCTACGAGCGCGGCCCCGGAGTCCCTCGGGGACGTCTCCCGGGGCGAGGTTGGCCGGAGAGGGCCCCGGGGTGACCGAGGCGCCTATTTTTAGCTGGGCCTGTGGGCCCCCAGGAGGAAGGCGGATTACCGCCTCCTCGGCCGGCGGACAGAGGGAGCGCGTCTCCGGCGGCGTCCCTGGGCCGGAGCTGGGCCATGCTTACGCCATGCTGGAATTTCAGTTCTCGCTGTCCCTCCGGATACTTAGGGAACCGGTGCTGGCCTCCTTCCCAGTGCCCGCTCCCACCGCCGGGTGCGTGTCCCCGGGTCACGGTCGGGAGGTAGGGGGGAGGTTGGGGCTGGGAAAGCTGCGTGTGGAGAGAGTTTGGAAAAATCTCTGGACCGCCCTCGAGACGAGGGAAGTTACCCTTTCCTCTCCCTGAGGGGTGTGTCTTCCTTAGTGATTCCCCCTCCCCCTTCAGTTTCCAACAATAAGAATTTTGGCATTGGGGAGCTCGGCAGCAAACCAAACCAGCAGCCTAGAAAAGTCGTACGGTAATCAGACACCTGGTGTGGGATGTGCAGCCCCGCGACGTTGGTCGTCGAGGAGCATGTGTGCACCAGAGACGTGCCGCTCCCAACGCCGGTAGCGGCATCCTAACCTCGTCCGGCTGCAGCTTCATCAGGCTAAAGAGCGGGCTGTTTACTTTTATCCTTTCCTTCTTCTGGGAGGAAGAAGGAATCGAAATTCGTAGTTGGGCCTGTATCAGAAAAGGATTCCTTAGAAGGTAGGTGAATAGGCGCTGCTGAAGGAGCTGTTAACAAGTTGTGGGGTTTTTTTGAGATGCCTTGTGGAAAGTCTGGAAAATTTTAGACAGGCGTAACCTGCTTATAGATAAATACCGTGTGGTGAACAAAAACACTTTGAATTGCGTAGGAATTGATTTAAAATTTGAGTTCTTGCTAAATTAGATTACACTTGTCCTATCTCACTTAGTAGGCAAATGGCCACACTGCCTTCAGCTTGGCTAACACGGTTGCCGGCAAGATTGGGATGATCTTCTCAAGAATAACACTGAGTACTCTGGTGTTGAGCTTATTTTGGGTAGACGTTCCCTGCTGTAGACACTCGTGTTAACTGTGTTCTCTGGTAAACAAGCTCTCTCCTCCTTTCATTCAAGGATCCAACAGAAACATCTAGGTTTATTGTTTGTAGGTTTCAAGAAAAATTCATTTTTTTCTGTAACATTAAATTAGAAATGTCTTTTCTAATTTTGCAGCATGAGCAGTCATAACTGTATCTCTGTCAAGTGCTTGGAGAATGCGGTGTTGTATTTACCTTTCTGAGACTCAGTCACACTGGAGCCTAAGATAAAGCCTAATGAAAAATTTTCTTAAAAATATTAAGCTCTTTAAAATTGTAAAGGATATCGAGTATTATTTAAACCTTTCTTGATGATTCAGGTCAACGTTCCAGAAAGTCATTAATTTATGATTTTGTACCCAATTTAGTTTTTTCTATGTCATTCCTTAGCATCAGTAGTCTTTTCTGCTTGATGCAAGTGCTGTCTTGGGTGTCTGACCCCAAGAAGCATCCTTCCAGTTGGTAGGCTGTAACGTGGGGAGAACATTTTAATAATCAGATGTTAATTAACAGTCAGAATGGCTTTTTAATTAATTTAATTAGAAAAATTTTTTAATGATGTTTGAGAGAGGGAGGGAAAGAGAGAGCACAAGAGCACAAGCGTGTGTGAGCTGGGGAGGGGCAAAGAGATTGGGAGACAGAATCTGAAGCAGATTCCAGGTTCCCTGCTGTCAGCACAGAGCCCGAGGCAGGGCTCCAGCCCATGAAGCGTGAGATCATGACCTGTGCCAAAGCCCGACGCTTAACCAACTGAATCATCCAGGCACCCCTTCCATAATAGGGCTTTAAAAAAAGATTTTTTTTTAAATTTTTGAGAGCCAGCGCGTGCGGGTGTGCATGCTCGCCAGTGAGCACGAGTGGGGGAGGGGCAGAGAGAGAGGGAGACAGAGAATCTGAAGCAGGCTCCAGGCTCTGAGCTGTCAGCACAGGAGCTCAGTGCGGGGCTGGAACTCACAGACTGCCAGATCATGACCTGAGCTCAGTCAAACGCTCAACTGACTGAGCCACCCAGGTGCCCCATCAATATGGCTTTTTTTTTTTTTTTTTTACAAATAGTTTATTCAGTATGGCTTTTTTTAAGTGCCTAAGAAGTGAGGGCTTTTTTGAAATTTCTACAAGACTCAAGATTGTTATTGTAACTGAAATAAAAATTGAATTTTACTTGAAAAAATGTGGAAGGTATATTTTTAGTTGAATATTATAATTTTTGTTTAGCAAAATCTTGATCTAAAAGATCTTGTAATACTTTGTAAAACTTTCATTTGTTAGTAAATTTAGTGTTTTCAGGAAGGTTTTGGATTTTTTAGCAATTTGACCTCTAATATGTAATAAAGAAATGTGGCGAGACCATGCTTTGTAGGAGCATCAAATATTTGAGGATAACATCTTATAACTGCTTGTTCTGTGTAGTCTTTAGGTTTTTAGTTATTTTGAAGGTAAATCCAGACTATATTTAGAGGCTAGAAGCAAGTAACTGGTTTTTTAGAAATGACATCAATCACTGTTATGCATAGAGTTGAGTTTCATTGCTTTCTCTTTCAGTTTTTGTGAACATGACTTTGGATGTTCTCATCCTAAAAGTTTAGTTTATGTGCAAATCACAGGGAAAACATTGATTTACATAGAAGTATATGCTACTTTTTCTATAAACAAAATTAAGATTAAACGGGAAAAAATCTTAAGAACTATGAACCAAGGAGTTTGATTAACTCAACCTGTGGTATCTGAGCTCTAGAAAAGGAAAAGTGATGACAATTTATAATTATTTGTATGCCAGGCCGTTGACTTGCTGTTTAAATGAATTTTTGGTCTCTGAGAGAGATGGCAGTGCGGACCATATAGGCTTTCTTTTTTCCTTTTATGTTAAGATAAATAGACAAAATATAATTTTAGCACTAAGACTAGTTTTAATAGAGACTCCAATAGGAAATAGAGTATTTCTAGGAACTATTTAAGAAACGTTCCACTCCTTTTGTAAAAGTTATGATTTAGTATTTTATATATCACCTTAACTACTACAGTCTGATTAAGAACTTTTTTTATAATTTTATTTATTTCTAGGAGAGAGAGAGAGACAGCGTGAGCCGGGGAGGGTCAGAGAGAGAGGGAGACACAGACTCTGAAATAGGCTCCAGGCTCTGAGCTGGGAGTCAGCACAGAGCCCGACGCGTGGCTCGAACCCACGAACCGCGAGATCATGACCTAAGCGAAAGTCGGACGCTCAACTGACTAAGCCACCCAGGCGCCC